>OX392515.1:2381194-2828694 GCA_947623375.1 Apotomis capreana | reverse complement strand
AATCTTATAATATAAGTTTCCAGGTTGACTGGACCAACCACTCATTATTATAATATAAAAAGACTGCATCATTTTTCGGCATGTTACTTAACTTTGGTGAATATAGGACACAGAGTTTTTAAAACAACTACGCTAAAATTGATTACCTTATCAGAGTATATGCTGTCCAAATGTCCATAGCTAGATTAAAAAAAAAATCTTGCGCTGACGCTGAACGTGCATTGAAAAACGTAAATTGTTTAAAGATACGCGATTCGTTTAACTGGCCTTTGCCCGACTATCACCGCGCGTCGACAGTGGAACAACCCGCCGTTATCAACGCGTTATCGTTGAGTAGACATTGACCCGTGATTCGCGACACAACTGGGGTTCTCCGGTGTTATAAAACTTGTTTTTCTTCCATGTTGAAGACACTATCGTAAAACATTTCTCAATCGATTATAAAAAAAAAAACTTACTTTTAATAGGGTTGGTAAAATTTTTGGTAGACCATTAAATGATATGTCTGAAGCTCTTTTATTTTTGTTTACCGTTGAGATTCCAAAAAAAATATTTTTTTTTTCACAATTTACAGTATTCTTACTGAAGGGACCCCCCTTTTCAGCAAGGACTATCGAAAAAGAAAGAAAATAATGGTCTTCCAAAAATTTTACTATATCCTATTAAAACGGTACTAGCGACCCGCCCCGGCTTCTAAATTATGCATGTATTATACATATAAACCTTCATCTTGAATCACTATCTATTAAAAAAACCGCATCAAAATCCGTTGCGTAGTTTTAAAGATCTATGCATACATAGGGGCAAACAGACAGACAGCAGGAAGCGAGTTTGTTTTATATTATGTAGTGATGTACAATTTTAGAAAGAGTATTATATGTTTAAATTTTAATTAACGGTCTTTCAAAAATTGTACATACCCTATTAATAGACTTATATTATATTAATAGGGTATTAAAATTTTTGGAAGACCATATTTTTTTATACTTTAAAATTTAAAATTTTGCAACTAACAATCACTCAGCCATTTGACTGTCAATTTGCGACGCTTCTTCAAGATGTTTGAAATATTATATACTTAACGTGTATATTATGAACTGAATGCGTACTTTTTTTGAAAACGTTGAACTCAGTCAGTGAATTATATCCAAAATTCGCAGTTACCATTAACAATTGTAGATTTGGTACTATAATTAACCATAGTTATGCAGAAAGCGACCAGCGTAGATTTTTTGTCAAGGTGACTTAAGTCTTAATCAATGAAAGAGTTTGGTCGCTTTTTGCATTATGAAAAAAAATCTTTGGTCGCTTTATGCATAATTATGGTCTATTTGATATCAAATGTTGATAAAGTAAACTAAGAATTTCATTCACAGCTATGAAGACCAACCCGCCATCGTAGAAGACGCCAAGGCGAAGAAGACTGAGTAAACGCAACCGAGCACAAACACGACAAGCGCACAGTACACTGCGACGCCACACCAGCGACACACCGACGACACGTCTAGCACAACTGTGCCACGCGACAAATACCTGTCACTTTTCTTTCAATACCGCGCGAGCAAGACAGGAGATGCTGCCTCGCGACAAGAGAAGTCGCGACAACATATGCTACACGTCTAGCACAACTGTGCCACGCGACAAATACCTGTCACTTTTCTTTCAATACCGCGCGAGCAAGACAGGAGATACTGCCTGCGACAAGAGAAGTCGCGACAACATATGCTACACGTCTAGCACAACTGTGCCACGCGACAAATACCTGTCACTTTTCTTTCAATACCGCGCGAGCAAGACAGGAGATGCTGCCTCGCGACAAGAGAAGTCGCGACAACATATGCTACACGTCTAGCACAACTGTGCCACGCGACAAATACCTGTCACTTTTCTTTCAATACCGCGCGAGCAAGACAGGAGATGCTGCCTCGCGACAAGAGAAGTCGCGACAAGATATGCTAGCACTGCAGCACGACTAGCACAACTGTGACATGCGACTCGCGGGAGATATATTACCTATATCTTTCTTCGCTGCACTATGAGAGAGTGGGCGATGCTACACGACAAGAGGCGCGAAGCGTAGTTGTGCTAGGCGGGCAGTACGTACACGCGACTAATACTACCTGTCACTTTTGTTTCAATGCTGCGCGAGCAAGACAGGTGACATTAAATCGCGCGAGAAGCTGAGTCGCGGCAATATGCTAGCCCTGCAGTAGAGACAACTGGCAATGAACGGAAATAAGTTTTGGACAAAGTTTTTTTAGACACGCTTTTTTTGCAGATTGTACTTTTTTACACAAACGTTAATTGCTCATCAAGACTAATTATGAGCACAAACACGATGGCTTTATCTTGTGCAGTTTGGCAGTTCCTACGGCCACCTTCCGTCTCCATCATCAGATCAGCTCCTAGATACCAAACGAACTAGTCACCGTTATGGATATGCCATGACTTTGCGCGGCGAGAGGTTGAGTGCAAGGCCCGAACGCGGCGGCCATACGAGTGAGCGAGACAAAGGTACCGCGCACTGCTGCCGCTGTCGCACAAAGTCGTGGCATCTCAGTTAGTTATGCTAGCCTGGTAGGATAGGCGAACTTCTTTTGCTCTCGGTTTCTGAACTCCGCTAGAAACTGTTTCGAAATACCTTTAAAAGTTGCGTAGGTATTTCTGCTGCCTAGCAGTTAAAGCAAGCTGGTAGAATTCTGATGTTGTGAATACTGCATTATAACTGAATTTAACACAGTTAAGTTACTAGGTGAATTTGATAGTATCAAAAGTAGGTGCAGCACAGACAAACTTAGTGGCGTGTTAGCTTGTATGTCGTCGGATTGTCTGTCGACAGCAGGGACCACGGTGCAGTGGCTTAGATGCGACGTGGCATTGGCACAATAACTTGTAAATATTGCCATTTAATGGACATTTGACACAACTATCTTACACCGATAACGTAGGGCACGACAAACTCTTAATTTGGCATTGTCCAATGTACTGGACAAAACCTACGACCCTCTTTTTGTATATTTTTCTGAACAGCAATCGTTTGAACTATCGAACCCGGATGACGCTTAAATTATGCTTGAATTATGGAACTTTAGTGTTCTTTGTCAAATTAAGGGTTTAAAAAAACTTAAGTTACAGCGCAAGTATTGATGCATTTTTATTCCTCTTAGAGCGGAAACTTATAAATTCGCATTTCAAATGTTACAATTAATATGACAGTTTTTTTTATCAGAATCAGAGGTATCCAAGATGCAAATATTCTGTTGTATAAATCAAACGCAAATGTATATTAAGATTAAATTTTAAGAAGGTATAGATATGTTTATTTCGCAATTCTCTTGATGAGCCATGTTTGAAAGCCGGTTATCCCCTGGACAATCGTGACACAATTAAATTAAGCATTTAATGACCGGGTTCAAAACCTGACAGCAGTATGTGGCAGGCTAATGTAAACAATGGAAGCCTGTACTCATTAATTGACAACTGTATTGCATACAGTATGAAACTGGAAACACATACCTACGTTTTGTAGTTAGAATTACAAAAAAAAACAAAAATAGGGTGTTTGATAGATTTTTATGTAAGCATTAAAAATTTGGATTTTTTTATGTTTATAAAGATTAAAGACAAAGGAAAACGTATTCTTTCACCGCTGACAATAAAATCGCAAATAAAGATAAATATTTCTACGCGTCAAGGAATAGTCAATCGGCAAATGTATTTCAACATAAAAAAACAGTTCATATCAATTATATCTATGCTCTGTAGCAGTGAAACAACTAAAATTGGTAGTGTGTTAAAAGTTACCCCGATTGACTGTACATGCATGCGCTCACTATAGACTCTTTATTTTTGACATAGACGTGGCGTCTTAGGCTTTGTGTATGACGTATAGTTTGCGGCCTTTACCAATTTTTGGGCCGCTTGTGTTATCTTCCGAATATCTTCCAGTGGGGGCTATGGATAAGGGTTATGTAGCTGAAGCTATGTGCATAATTTACATTATAGGTTGTAATTTGGTATAGCTATAAACTTGATGTTTCCACTGTCTACACTTTTCTAATTCTATTCTGTATATTGTTCATAAATTATACTTATCTAGATATTGGTTAACTTAGGTTTTCTCTCTTTATTGTGACATAGTATGTAAGAAAGAGACAAAACATATTTTGACTAGTATAATAGGCCTGTTGATAATATACGAATTATGTTTTTTACACTATGTTTACGAAATTTGATATTTTTGTGTTGTTTTCATTGAATGTAATTTTAGCTGTATAAGTTTATTTTCGTTACGGATCTAGTTTTCAAATATATATTATTTTTGTATATCGGGATCGGCAGTTACCAATAGTCACAATCTTATGTTTATCTTAAAAAAAAAAACCTTTTTTCGCTCTGGCACCCTGATGCGTTTTGCGAAAAATCTTAATTTTATTTGATAGAAATTACGCAGAGATTCAGTGCTGCCAACATTCCGACAAAACGTTTTCGTGAAACGCATCTCTAGCATAATGAATAGTTGACTCTCGATCATGACATAGAAGTACTTACAGTATATTGAATATTAAATGTGAATATTTTTGGCCTTTATACGAACTATAATAATTCCAAACGGATGAAAGCGTGATCGAGGCGGCGGTACGCCGGATGATGAAATGTAATAAAATATGTCGATATATTTCATGTTTTTTATTTTTACAAATACACCTTTATTCATTATAAATATACTGCAGATCCGATCTATATACGAGGGCTGCCTTTTAAGTTCTGTCGTTTGCAAACCTCCCGTGATTGCATAAAAAAAGAACTAGTGTCATCTTAAAATATTTGAATTTAGAATTCGAAAACAAAAGAATGACTCGAAATCGGCCCAACCGTTTTAGTACAGCGTTCGTTCAAAGTTGACAAGTCAGTTGTGAAAATGGAAATTTCGAAGGAAAATTTACGTGCGATAATTTTTTACAACTTCAAAAGGGGCTTAACGCGACTTCAGTGCTTCGAAGAGTTGACTACGGTTTTCAATGATAAAGCACCATGCCTTCGGACTGTGGAACGCTGGTATTTAGAATTTCAACGTGGTTGCTCTAGTCTTGGTGATAGACATCGTGAAGGTCGACCAAAAACAGCCGTAACCCAGGAGAACATTGATGCTGTACGGCAACTGATCTTCGAAGATCGCCATGCGACATACCGTAACATAGAAGCTTCCTTAAGTATTTCAGGGACCAGTGTTCACAGTATTTTGCATGATCACTTAGGCGTAAAAAGTTGATCTCACGCTGGATACCACATTTACTCAGTGAAGACCAAAAAACGGCTCGCGTTCGATGGTGTCGCAAAACTCTGCGGCAATTCAACCGAGGAAACTCGAAACATGTTTACGACATTATCAGTGGTGATGAATCTTGGATATATGCCTACGATCCCGATTCTAAAAAGCAGTCGACTGTTTGGGTGTTCCAAGATGAGCCAAAACCGACCAAAGTAATACGCTCACGGAGCACTTCGAAAAAAATGGTCGCCACGTTTGTGGCGAAAAGTGGCCACGTTGCCACCATCGTGCTCGAGGATCGTAAAACGGTTAGTGCTGACTGGTATACCACTGTCTTTTTACCAGAAGTCATCGGCGAGTTTCGAAAAAATAACCCAAGACGTCATATAAGACTGCACCACGATAATGCGAGCTCACACACCGCCCGGCAAACAATTGCGTTTTTAAAAAAGCAAAACGTCGAAATTCTAGAACACCCGCCGTACAGTCCAGACTTAAGCCCTAACGGTTTTTTTACTTTTCCAAAAATCAAGCAACTACTTCGTGGTCAACGGTACCAGACGCCTGAAGAAGCAGTTGAGGCATACAAAACGGCCATTTTGGAGACCCCGACTTCGGACTGGAATAAGTGTTTCGAAAACTGGTTCGATCGAATGAAAAAGTGTATTACATATCACGGTGATTACTTTGAAAAACAATAAATACCATTTAACACTTAAATTATCTTTAGTTTTTCCAAACGACACAACTTAAAAGGCAGCCCTCGTAACAATACATAGCAGAAAATATTGGAGGTCATTTTTTTACAAATGACTTAGTTTCAAACTTAATCTTATGTTACAGTTGCCATCAGAAGTAAATGAAAACCATACATGGTTTTTCATCAGAACCTTTTGAGCGCCAAAGACTAATTTATTCTTCATCCAAAGATTGTACCAAACCTATTCTTCACCGGTGTTCCAAAAGTCACTAAGAGAGATCAGATCTAGGAACCAGATCGGAAGCACTACACAGTTATGTGGGCAGGTTGTGGTTGACGAAGCCCAGCCCGCTGCACTCGATGGTGTTCTGGCTGCCGTTGGGGATTATCTCGAACTTCACCTACAAATATATTATACATATAAATAAATACCAGACAATCTCACACAAATCAACCTAGTCCCAAATTAGAAAGCGTCAGGATGGCGGGTGTACATCAACAAATGGAGCTGCGGTTTGAATCAGGAGTTAGTGCTAGCAATGTGCTCTTTAAAATCCAGAGATATTTAAGAAATTAATGACGCCCGCTCTCCTGACGGTTGGCTGGCGGGTGCATTTCCAGTTCTAGCTAATGGCTGCTGCAGTGAATTTAGTTGATGGAAAAATAAATAATATAAGAAAAACAACACTTTCACTGACACACGTATAATTTATTGTTTATTGGTCGAATATTAGTACTAAATTAAGAATTTGACGATAAATCACACCGGAGATCACTTAGCACAGGTTTAACGCAGAAATTAAAACACACAGATATTAATGGATAAAATTAACAAATAATCTTAAATTTATACTTTGGGTTTTTCTAGGGTTGAGTCAAAATGATTAAATTACTCGCGATAAATTTAAAAAGAATTATACTGCAATTTGACGAAAACCAGTCAAAATACTCTCACGCGAAAGGATTCTGGCTGGGCTGGCGATTAAAAAAAGGATGCATGAATTGTTGAAGGTAGGTGAGGAGTGAGGAATGGCTGATGGATGTTTTGATTATGGTCGAAAACTGCAGTAAAAAGGAGATATGTGCCCGACGAATGAGGCTTTCGGAATTTAGAGGATTACTTCGAACAAAAAAAGCTTTGTTCGCATTAAAATTAATCAAACATTAAGAACACAACACGATACAGTAAATTAAATCTAACAATTAAATGTCAAATAATTTTGAATTAGTTTTGGCCGAATATTAGAATAAAGTTAAATTATTCTAAATGCACCGAACTGCACGAAGATGTGCGCGCACCAGTCGCGCCTCGATGACACCAACCTTCAGTAGACCCTCAAGGGCAGGACTCGTACATTAGACGGCAGGTTAAAAAAAACAAACCCGTTCAGGTCTGACGGGCACTGGATGGAGCACTGCGGCTCCCAGCCGCAATCAGATCGAGCTAGACGCACACACAGGATCGCACGCCGGCCGGCAAGACTACCAAGCACTCGGCGCACCGCTTGCAGCCGTTACATGAACTGCACCACACAGGCCCTTATTAAAAATAAGGGGGGCTCCTTGGGATCACCAAACGTGGACACAAACTGTAGTTCTTCGGTCAAAAAGTAAAACTCAAGCAATTATATTAATATGATGCTTCTTGTCTCGATCTCAAAATCTTAATCTCCATCCTTCAACCAATTTTTTCTTGACAGAAACCCAAAGAACGAACGAAATCTCTTTTTGAAATTCAAATATATAAGAAAAAATACCAAAATGACAGTTTGCCAGACCTAAATCTATAGGTAAATAAGGCTACGAACTAACGAACGAAACTCGTACAATTGAGAATAGCGACACCTAACGGGAACGGAGTGAACAATTTCCGAAAGCATGCAATCTACCAAGTAAAACCAAAATTCATGCAAGCTAAGACATTAGAAAAAGAGTAGAACTCGTCTGTAACAGATGGCGCTGTGCCGTGATGAATTTAAATAAACAACGGATTAGTAAAAAGAAGCACTTAAACCGTAGCGTAATGCTACACTGCCTACTCAAGGGTGAAAGAACTGCCTAAGGATAGTCTCTCCGCCAGCGCCATCAGCAGCATCACTTGTAACATGTTGTAGTCGAGTGACGTCACGCACCTTAGCCAGCAGCTCGGCGACGTGCACGGCGGTGCGCGTGTGCAGCGTGACGTCACCCGCCGTCACCGCCGACCTGCCCTCCGCCAGCGCCATCAGCAGCATCACTTGTAACATGTTGTAGTCGAGTGACGTCACGCACCTTAGCCAGCAGCTCGGCGACGTGCACGGCGGTGCGCGTGTGCAGCGTGACGTCACCCGCCGTCACCGCCGACCTGCCCTCCGCCAGCGCCATCAGCAGCATCACTTGTAACATGTTGTAGTCGAGTGACGTCACGCACCTTAGCCAGCAGCTCGGCGACGTGCACGGCGGTGCGCGTGTGCAGCGTGACGTCACCCGCCGTCACCGCCGACCTGCCCTCCGCCAGCGCCATCAGCAGCATCACTTGTAACATGTTGTAGTCGAGTGACGTCACGCACCTTAGCCAGCAGCTCGGCGACGTGCACGGCGGTGCGCGTGTGCAGCGTGACGTCACCCGCCGTCACCGCCGACCTGCCCTCCGCCAGCGCCATCAGCAGCATCACTTGTAACATGTTGTAGTCGAGTGACGTCACGCACCTTAGCCAGCAGCTCGGCGACGTGCACGGCGGTGCGCGTGTGCAGCGTGACGTCACCCGCCGTCACCGCCGACCTGCCCTCCGCCAGCGCCATCAGCAGCATCACTTGTAACATGTTGTAGTCGAGTGACGTCACGCACCTTAGCCAGCAGCTCGGCGACGTGCACGGCGGTGCGCGTGTGCAGCGTGACGTCACCCGCCGTCACCGCCGACCTGCCCTCCGCCAGCGCCATCAGCAGCATCACTTGTAACATGTTGTAGTCGAGTGACGTCACGCACCTTAGCCAGCAGCTCGGCGACGTGCACGGCGGTGCGCGTGTGCAGCGTGACGTCACCCGCCGTCACCGCCGACCTGCCCTCCGCCAGCGCCATCAGCAGCATCACTTGTAACATGTTGTAGTCGAGTGACGTCACGCACCTTAGCCAGCAGCTCGGCGACGTGCACGGCGGTGCGCGTGTGCAGCGTGACGTCACCCGCCGTCACCGCCGACCTGCCCTCCGCCAGCGCCATCAGCAGCATCACTTGTAACATGTTGTAGTCGAGTGACGTCACGCACCTTAGCCAGCAGCTCGGCGACGTGCACGGCGGTGCGCGTGTGCAGCGTGACGTCACCCGCCGTCACCGCCGACCTGCCCTCCGCCAGCGCCATCAGCAGCATCACTTGTAACATGTTGTAGTCGAGTGACGTCACGCACCTTAGCCAGCAGCTCGGCGACGTGCACGGCGGTGCGCGTGTGCAGCGTGACGTCACCCGCCGTCACCGCCGACCTGCCCTCCGCCAGCGCCATCAGCAGCATCACTTGTAACATGTTGTAGTCGAGTGACGTCACGCACCTTAGCCAGCAGCTCGGCGACGTGCACGGCGGTGCGCGTGTGCAGCGTGACGTCACCCGCCGTCACCGCCGACCTGCCCTCCGCCAGCGCCATCAGCAGCATCACTTGTAACATGTTGTAGTCGAGTGACGTCACGCACCTTAGCCAGCAGCTCGGCGACGTGCACGGCGGTGCGCGTGTGCAGCGTGACGTCACCCGCCGTCACCGCCGACCTGCCCTCCGCCAGCGCCATCAGCAGCATCACTTGTAACATGTTGTAGTCGAGTGACGTCACGCACCTTAGCCAGCAGCTCGGCGACGTGCACGGCGGTGCGCGTGTGCAGCGTGACGTCACCCGCCGTCACCGCCGACCTGCCCTCCGCCAGCGCCATCAGCAGCATCACTTGTAACATGTTGTAGTCGAGTGACGTCACGCACCTTAGCCAGCAGCTCGGCGACGTGCACGGCGGTGCGCGTGTGCAGCGTGACGTCACCCGCCGTCACCGCCGACCTGCCCTCCGCCAGCGCCATCAGCAGCATCACTTGTAACATGTTGTAGTCGAGTGACGTCACGCACCTTAGCCAGCAGCTCGGCGACGTGCACGGCGGTGCGCGTGTGCAGCGTGACGTCACCCGCCGTCACCGCCGACCTGCCCTCCGCCAGCGCCATCAGCAGCATCACTTGTAACATGTTGTAGTCGAGTGACGTCACGCACCTTAGCCAGCAGCTCGGCGACGTGCACGGCGGTGCGCGTGTGCAGCGTGACGTCACCCGCCGTCACCGCCGACCTGCCCTCCGCCAGCGCCATCAGCAGCATCACTTGTAACATGTTGTAGTCGAGTGACGTCACGCACCTTAGCCAGCAGCTCGGCGACGTGCACGGCGGTGCGCGTGTGCAGCGTGACGTCACCCGCCGTCACCGCCGACCTGCCCTCCGCCAGCGCCATCAGCAGCATCACTTGTAACATGTTGTAGTCGAGTGACGTCACGCACCTTAGCCAGCAGCTCGGCGACGTGCACGGCGGTGCGCGTGTGCAGCGTGACGTCACCCGCCGTCACCGCCGACCTGCCCTCCGCCAGCGCCATCAGCAGCATCACTTGTAACATGTTGTAGTCGAGTGACGTCACGCACCTTAGCCAGCAGCTCGGCGACGTGCACGGCGGTGCGCGTGTGCAGCGTGACGTCACCCGCCGTCACCGCCGACCTGCCCTCCGCCAGCGCCATCAGCAGCATCACTTGTAACATGTTGTAGTCGAGTGACGTCACGCACCTTAGCCAGCAGCTCGGCGACGTGCACGGCGGTGCGCGTGTGCAGCGTGACGTCACCCGCCGTCACCGCCGACCTGCCCTCCGCCAGCGCCATCAGCAGCATCACTTGTAACATGTTGTAGTCGAGTGACGTCACGCACCTTAGCCAGCAGCTCGGCGACGTGCACGGCGGTGCGCGTGTGCAGCGTGACGTCACCCGCCGTCACCGCCGACCTGCCCTCCGCCAGCGCCATCAGCAGCATCACTTGTAACATGTTGTAGTCGAGTGACGTCACGCACCTTAGCCAGCAGCTCGGCGACGTGCACGGCGGTGCGCGTGTGCAGCGTGACGTCACCCGCCGTCACCGCCGACCTGCCCTCCGCCAGCGCCATCAGCAGAATCACTTGGTCCTGAAACAATTTATAGTTTTAACAAATGGGCTACACGGAAATAAAATGCTAATGGTCTTTGGGTTTACTCCTAGAATTATTGTGAAAATTTCATAGATGCTGTATTCCTGTTGCTGCTGTAACTACAAATACAGAAAACAAAAAAAAACGTTAAACATGCGTTAAAGTGCGCGAGTCTTTTTTGTAAGTGTCGCACGGTGTCGGTCGAGGCAGGTGCCTGCTGTAATGTCCCACCTGTGCGTGTCGGTCGAGGCAGGCGCCGGCTGTGATGTATGTATGTATGTAAACACTTTATTGTACATAAAAACAAGAAAAACACATTACAAAGGAATAAGCATGTACAAAGGCGAACTTATCCCTTTAAGGGATCTCTTCCAGTTAACCTTTGAGCAAATGAGTGCTAAACAAATGTAAATGGTAGACAAACCAAGCAACATGTACAATACAAAGGAGTAACTATAACTATACAATAATACACATGAAAATGCAAAAACCAACAGAGAGAGAGATAGGTAAAGTCAATATAACGTGTGCGTGTTGGTCGAGGCAGGCGCCTGCTGTAATGTCTCACCTGTGCGTGTCGGTCTAGGCAGACGCCTGCTGTAATGTCCCACCTGTGCGTGTTGGTCGAGGCAGGCGCCTGCTGTAATCTCCCACCTGTGCGTGTCGGTCGAGGCAGGCGCCTGCTGTAATGTACCACCTGTGCGTGTTGGTCGAGGCAGGTGCCGGCTGTAATGTACCACCTGTGCGTGTTGGTCGAGGCAGGCGCCTGCTGTGATGTCCCACCTGTGCGTGTTGGTCGAGGCAGGCGCCTGCTGTAATGTACCACCTGTGCGTGTTGGTCGAGGCAGGCGCCTGCTGTGATGTCCCACCTGTGCGTGTTGGTCGAGGCAGGCGCCTGCTTTAATCTCCCACCTGTGCGTGTTGGTCGAGGCAGGCGCCTGCTGTAATCTCCCACCTGTGCGTGTCGGTCGAGGCAGGCGCCTGCTTTAATCTCCCACCTGTGCGTGTTGGTCGAGGCAGGCGCCTGCTGTGATGTCCCACCTGTGCGTGTTGGTCGAGGCAGGCGCCTGCTTTAATCTCCCACCTGTGCGTGTTGGTCGAGGCAGGCGCCTGCTGTAATCTCCCACCTGTGCGTGTCGGTCGAGGCAGGCGCCTGCTTTAATCTCCCACCTGTGCGTGTTGGTCGAGGCAGGCGCCTGCTGTAATCTCCCACCTGTGCGTGTCGGTCGAGGCAGGCGCCTGCTTTAATCTCCCACCTGTGCGTGTTGGTCGAGGCAGGCGCCTGCTGTAATCTCCCACCTGTGCGTGTCGGTCGAGGCAGGCGCCTGCTTTAATCTCCCACCTGTGCGTGTTGGTCGAGGCAGGCGCCTGCTGTAATCTCCCACCTGTGCGTGTCGGTCGAGGCAGGCGCCTGCTGTAATGTCCCACCTGTGCGTGTTGGTCGAGGCAGGCGCCGGCTGTGATGTCCCACCTGTGCGTGTTGGTCGAGGCAGGCGCCTGCTTTAATCTCCCACCTGTGCGTGTTGGTCGAGGCAGGCGCCTGCTGTAATCTCCCACCTGTGCGTGTCGGTCGAGGCAGGCGCCTGCTTTAATCTCCCACCTGTGCGTGTTGGTCGAGGCAGGCACCTGCTGTAATCTCCCACCTGTGCGTGTCGGTCGAGGCAGGCGCCTGCTGTAATGTCCCACCTGTGCGTGTTGGTCGAGGCAGGCGCCTGCTGTAATCTCCCACCTGTGCGTGTCGGTCGAGGCAGGCGCCTGCTTTAATCTCCCACCTGTGCGTGTTGGTCGAGGCAGGCGCCTGCTGTAATCTCCCACCTGTGCGTGTCGGTCGAGGCAGGCGCCTGCTGTAATGTCCCACCTGTGCGTGTCGGTCGAGGCAGGCGCCTGCTTTAATCTCCCACCTGTGCGTGTTGGTCGAGGCAGGCGCCTGCTGTAATCTCCCACCTGTGCGTGTCGGTCGAGGCAGGCGCCTGCTGTAATGTCCCACCTGTGCGTGTTGGTCGAGGCAGGCGCCGGCTGTAATGTCCCACCTGTGCGTGTTGGTCGAGGCAGGCGCCTGCTGTAATGTCCCACCTGTGCGTGTTGGTCGAGGCAGGCGCCTGCTGTAATCTCCCACCTGTGCGTGTCGGTCGAGGCAGGCGCCTGCTGTGATGTCCCACCTGTGCGTGTTGGTCGAGGCAGGCGCCTGCTGTAATCTCCCACCTGTGCGTGTCGGTCGAGGCAGGCGATTGCTGTAATGTCCCACCTGTGCGTGTTGGTCGAGGCAGGCGCCTGCTGTAATCTCCCACCTGTGCGTGTCGGTCGAGGCAGGCGCCTGCTGTGATGTCCCACCTGTGCGTGTTGGTCGAGGCAGGCGCCTGCTTTAATCTCCCACCTGTGCGTGTTGGTCGAGGCAGGCGCCTGCTGTAATCTCCCACCTGTGCGTGTCGGTCGAGGCAGGCGCCTGCTTTAATCTCCCACCTGTGCGTGTTGGTCGAGGCAGGCGCCTGCTGTGATGTCCCACCTGTGCGTGTTGGTCGAGGCAGGCGCCTGCTTTAATCTCCCACCTGTGCGTGTTGGTCGAGGCAGGCGCCTGCTGTAATCTCCCACCTGTGCGTGTCGGTCGAGGCAGGCGCCTGCTTTAATCTCCCACCTGTGCGTGTTGGTCGAGGCAGGCGCCTGCTGTAATCTCCCACCTGTGCGTGTCGGTCGAGGCAGGCGCCTGCTTTAATCTCCCACCTGTGCGTGATGGTCGAGGCAGGCGCCTGCTGTAATCTCCCACCTGTGCGTGTCGGTCGAGGCAGGCGCCTGCTTTAATCTCCCACCTGTGCGTGTTGGTCGAGGCAGGCGCCTGCTGTAATCTCCCACCTGTGCGTGTCGGTCGAGGCAGGCGCCTGCTGTAATGTCCCACCTGTGCGTGTTGGTCGAGGCAGGCGCCGGCTGTGATGTCCCACCTGTGCGTGTTGGTCGAGGCAGGCGCCTGCTTTAATCTCCCACCTGTGCGTGTTGGTCGAGGCAGGCGCCTGCTGTAATCTCCCACCTGTGCGTGTCGGTCGAGGCAGGCGCCTGCTTTAATCTCCCACCTGTGCGTGTTGGTCGAGGCAGGCGCCTGCTGTAATCTCCCACCTGTGCGTGTCGGTCGAGGCAGGCGCCTGCTGTAATCTCCCACCTGTGCGTGTCGGTCGAGGCAGGCGCCTGCTTTAATCTCCCACCTGTGCGTGTTGGTCGAGGCAGGCGCCTGCTGTGATGTCCCACCTGTGCGTGTTGGTCGAGGCAGGCGCCTGCTTTAATCTCCCACCTGTGCGTGTTGGTCGAGGCAGGCGCCTGCTGTAATCTCCCACCTGTGCGTGTCGGTCGAGGCAGGCGCCTGCTTTAATCTCCCACCTGTGCGTGTTGGTCGAGGCAGGCGCCTGCTGTAATCTCCCACCTGTGCGTGTCGGTCGAGGCAGGCGCCTGCTTTAATCTCCCACCTGTGCGTGATGGTCGAGGCAGGCGCCTGCTGTAATCTCCCACCTGTGCGTGTCGGTCGAGGCAGGCGCCTGCTTTAATCTCCCACCTGTGCGTGTTGGTCGAGGCAGGCGCCTGCTGTAATCTCCCACCTGTGCGTGTCGGTCGAGGCAGGCGCCTGCTGTAATGTCCCACCTGTGCGTGTTGGTCGAGGCAGGCGCCGGCTGTGATGTCCCACCTGTGCGTGTTGGTCGAGGCAGGCGCCTGCTTTAATCTCCCACCTGTGCGTGTTGGTCGAGGCAGGCGCCTGCTGTAATCTCCCACCTGTGCGTGTCGGTCGAGGCAGGCGCCTGCTTTAATCTCCCACCTGTGCGTGTTGGTCGAGGCAGGCGCCTGCTGTAATCTCCCACCTGTGCGTGTCGGTCGAGGCAGGCGCCTGCTGTAATGTCCCACCTGTGCGTGTTGGTCGAGGCAGGCGCCTGCTGTAATCTCCCACCTGTGCGTGTCGGTCGAGGCAGGCGCCTGCTTTAATCTCCCACCTGTGCGTGTTGGTCGAGGCAGGCGCCTGCTGTAATCTCCCACCTGTGCGTGTCGGTCGAGGCAGGCGCCTGCTGTAATGTCCCACCTGTGCGTGTTGGTCGAGGCAGGCGCCTGCTGTAATCTTCCACCTGTGCGTGTCGGTCGAGGCAGGCGCCTGCTGTAATGTCCCACCTGTGCGTGTTGGTCGAGGCAGGCGCCTGCTGTAATCTCCCACCTGTGCGTGTCGGTCGAGGCAGGCGCCTGCTGTAATGTCCCACCTGTGCGTGTTGGTCGAGGCAGGCGCCTGCTGTAATCTCCCACCTGTGCGTGTCGGTCGAGGCAGGCGCCTGCTGTAATGTCCCACCTGTGCGTGTTGGTCGAGGCAGGCGCCTGCTGTAATCTCCCACCTGTGCGTGTCGGTCGAGGCAGGCGCCTGCTGTAATGTCCCACCTGTGCGTGTTGGTCGAGGCAGGCGCCTGCTGTAATCTCCCACCTGTGCGTGTCGGTCGAGGCAGGCGCCTGCTGTAATGTCCCACCTGTGCGTGTTGGTCGAGGCAGGCGCCTGCTGTAATCTCCCACCTGTGCGTGTCGGTCGAGGCAGGCGATTGCTGTAATGTCCCACCTGTGCGTGTTGGTCGAGGCAGGCGCCTGCTGTAATCTCCCACCTGTGCGTGTCGGTCGAGGCAGGCGCCTGCTGTAATGTACCACCTGTGCGTGTTGGTCGAGGCAGGCGCCTGCTGTAATCTCCCACCTGTGCGTGTCGGTCGAGGCAGGCGCCTGCTGTAATGTCCCACCTGTGCGTGTTGGTCGAGGCAGGCGCCTGCTGTAATCTCCCACCTGTGCGTGTCGGTCGAGGCAGGCGATTGCTGTAATGTCCCACCTGTGCGTGTTGGTCGAGGCAGGCGCCTGCTGTAATCTCCCACCTGTGCGTGTCGGTCGAGGCAGGCGCCTGCTGTAATGTCCCACCTGTGCGTGTTGGTCGAGGCAGGCGCCTGCTGTAATCTCCCACCTGTGCGTGTCGGTCGAGGCAGGCGATTGCTGTAATGTCCCACCTGTGCGTGTTGGTCGAGGCAGGCGCCTGCTGTAATCTCCCACCTGTGCGTGTCGGTCGAGGCAGGCGCCTGCTGTAATGTCCCACCTGTGCGTGTTGGTCGAGGCAGGCGCCTGCTGTGATGTCCTTATGCAGCGCCCGCGCAGCCTCCGCGCCGAGCTGGCGGCAGTCCGCGCCGCGCTTGCCGAGCGCGTCGCTGCCCAACACGCAGCCCGTCGACGTCGTGCATGTCAACCTGCCCGACAATATATTCATGTAAAATAAAAATTGGGCAAGTGCGAGTCGGACTCGCGCACCGAGGGTTCCGTACAAACACTTTTCATCCTTAAGATCCACCCAGACCCATAGAAATGAGGTGCAAAGTTAACGCAACCAACCCGTTTGTTGTATGGGAGCCCCCCTTAAATATTTATTTTATTTCTTTTTAGTATTTGTTGTTATAGCGGCAATAGAAATACATTATCTGTGAAAATTTCAACTGTCTAGCTATCACCGTTCTTGAGATACAGCCTGGTGACAGACGGACGGACGGACGGACGGACAGACAGCGAAGTCTCAGTAATAGGGTCCCATTTTTACCCTTTGGGTACGGAACCCTAATAAACGGTGCCTGATGAAGTGATGAGGAGCAGCGTAGATGGGATATACCTAGGAGATGGCGGAATGATCTAGACGCGTAACTTAACAACTGGCCAGAAGAAACGTCTAATCGGGAGTCGTGGAAATTATGAGAAGAGGCCTTTACCCAGCAGTGGGACATTACAGGCTACCAAAAGTAAATCCCCGTCTACTCACAGCATTCCATTGCAGTTGCCGCAGTTGCCCTGCTCCTTGTAGCAGGAGATGTTGGCGCCGCCCAGCGACTGCAGCACTTCCTTCGCGCCGTTCGCCATGTCGTGCGCCATCTATTGCCAAATAATAAACAATAATAATAATCAGAAGCAGGTCCCAGCAGGGCTACAGCCACAGCAAATTTCTCGAAGGGGCCTCTACGTGTTGGATCCAAATCCCCACGCAAACCTTCCAGAGACCGAGACTCAAAAACGAGAAACAAGTAGGTATAATAATAGAGCAATTTAAACTCAATAATCTTATTTTAAATTACGTGAGTCATATTTAAGGCTAGTTCACGATATAAAGTAGCCACGTAAATTCGGGCTTACATAATTAGGTATATAGCTTCTATTTGATATACTTGTATATCATAGTTCAACTTAAATAATGTCTGGTTTAAGAAAAATACATATTAGACTAGCGACCTGCCCCGGCTTCGCACGGGTGCAATGGAAATTATGCATGTGTTTTGGAATGTCCTGGTGTGGCCGAATACCGGGCACAACACCTTGGGTCTCCGCGGTCACTCCCAGAAGTCGTCGGCGACATCAAGGGACTGCTAGGCTTTCTGGTAGAGTTGGGTTGCCAAGAGTAGTGCCAGTAATTCCTCGCGAAAAATAGGTGCATTGTAAGACATCGAGTTTCGGAAAACCATGCCCACCATAACCTATAACCTGTCCCAAAAATAAATGAACAGATAACTTACATTAATAGGCAATACGCCAGCCACGAAGCTGGAGCCCTGGATGCTCTGCACGCGGCCTGCGTCCGTCAGCGAGGCGGGGCGCAGCGCGCGCACCGGGTTTATGTTCACAGTCACCTGGCCACCGCCTTTGGGGAAATATCTGCAAACACGTCGTTATTGATATATTCGACGCCAATAATATTAAAAGAAGCATATAACTGTGATTAAGAGTCGCGTGTCACAGTTTTTATCACTCCTTACAATACCGTGCGAGCAAGACAAGTGATGCCGAGTCGTGGGACAAGCAAAGTCCCATAAATATGTGCTCTATGTAAATAGGAAAAAGCGTGGCCAGCCCTGAGATAAATAACATCATAGTTTGATTTTGATTAAAATATTAAATAGAAGAGAAAAATTTAACTGTATGTATGTAAGTATTGTATGCATTTTAAATGGATTGTCTCGTGTATTCATTCGAACCTACAAGAAGTTTCAGCAACGATTACAGTAAATGTGTGAGTGACACATTGCAACAACTGAAGAAATTATTATTGTTTATTAATCACATACAAGAAATTGTAACATTACAGGATAAACCTAAGTCATTACAAGTTCCTTAACTACTATATCTTATAAAAAATATTACATGAGTATTAACATTAACTATATTACCACAAATTTAATTATAAATTGAGTTACCTATAACATTGTAGAACCTTAAATAATTATTAAATCATTTATGTATATTATTATTAGTGACAGATCATTGAATTAATTAGTTAATTATTAGTAAGACTCTCGCACAATTTTAAGCATTCTCTTTCAACTATCGTCCATCCATCCGCAAACAAATCGCAGGAGCATTCCACCACATCCAGCCTGTTAAGGGCGTGTAGAGCGCGGCACACGGGAGAGTTGCGGCGCGAGACCGTGCGCGCGGCGGGCACGGCAAACAGACGCAGGCGGTCCGCACGGAACTTCGTGCGCCCGTCCGGGACAAACAGGCGACACGCCTCTCCAACTAGGACAGGGCAATCGAGGCGGCCACGTAAAATGTGGAGGACGGTCATTATTTGACAAAACAGTCTACGCGTCGCGAGGGAGTTATAGCCAAGAATGCCCTGCAAGTAGGCGGTGGGGTACAAAAATGGGTAATAGCCGCCTAATTTACTAAAAAAAAGCGCAGGAAGCGTTTTTGAACTTTTTCCACCATTAACACATAGGTCGATTCATGTGGATTCCATACGCACGCACTAGCCTCTAGTTTTGATCGTACAAGAGCAGAGTAGAGTAATTTGATGGCTCCTATATGCGTGAAATCTTTGCAATTACAGATAACAAAACCCAAACGTTTAAACCCTTCTACTGCTAGTGCGCGCATGTGTTCGTGGAACGAGAGGCTAGGATCGAAAACCACCCCCAGATCCTTCATAGACTGAGTGCGGGAGAGAGCCTGTTTATCAATCTCATATTGCGCAAGTATGGGTCGCCTCGTGAAACTTTTATTTATTATGAATAATTGACAGCTGCTTGACTCACCCCCTCCTATGTATCTTTAGATCAAAGTCCGCTCCAAATTGTTTCAGCGCATGCTTGAACACCTGGTCCATGTAGTCTATCTGTGGGGCCATGTCTGCGTTGGTGCCTCCTCGGAGGTCCAGCGTAACCGGTCCATCTGCCATCAGAGCACATGGTAGTGCCACTTGAAGAAGCAGGCTGATTGAACTGTAGAAGACAAACAGATTTGGCGCGTTTTTCTACAAAGACAGTGGTGTGATAGGCAAGCTAGTAGGAATGGGGTCTATGAAGAAATGTTGTGTGAATTTATAAGACTTACCCGGCTGTCTGTGGATCAGCAAAGTAGTGTCCCCCTCTGATCTTCTTCGGAGCAAACTCCACTTCAGTGGACCCAATCTGGGCTCCATTTATCTTTGCTTGGCACATTTCACCAACTAATTGTATTCCTACAAAAAAACAGATTCAATACCTTTGTAAAAGCTGCTGTATTTGTAAACTGGTTAACAAGTAACTTTCGTCAAATTATGTATCTTGCCTAGGGAAGCCAATCTGCGGTAACAAAAATATACGGTATGAAAAAAAAAATACTAATAGGGCTCAGTCCACATTCTGATTATTTATTCCCTAGGATAGTGAATGGGCCAAGGTTAATTGTCAAAAAGTTATTGCATCATTTACCATTCTGTATTTTGTTATAGCATCAAATGCTATAGTTCTGCTTACATTGTAGTAGGAAATGGGCTACTTAAAACTAAAAAATAATTTTATTCTAGTATTGATGACTTCAATACACGGAGATGGCGGGACGATCTGGACGCGTTCCTAAATGATTGGCCAGAAATAGCATCGAACAGGGAGTTGTGGAAATCGAGAGGAGAGGCCTTTGCCCTGCAGTGGGACACCAATATAGGCTAACAAAAAAAAAAAAAAAATTGATGACTTCGATCCCACAAATCTGCAGGATTGGATTTCTTAATTTCGCAAGTAGGTAATTAAAGGAAAAACAGATGAATATCACGGAGCATGCTGGAGGTTTCAGTTTTAAGAAGATACCTTTACAGTGTTGAGCTGCTAGGCCCGGCCTACTTCTGCCTGCCCGGATTTTTGATATTCTGACTGGAATTCCTAATATTGCGCTCAAAGAAATTGATATTCGTAGTATTTGTCCACCCTAAAACAAAGGTAGTCAGTAAGATACAGAGATGTAAGAAGTATAATTAAAATGTGAATTTAAATGTAATTGGTTTGCAAAATAAATGTATCTTCTTCTTCTTTTATAATGTTGATGTTTATTTATCGGTCTGTAAAATAATTAATGAATCACCTAAATATTTAAATTTACAAAAAATATTGGGAGATGTTACGCTAACTACTGAGATATATTTTACTTCATTTAAATAAATAAATTGCGACAAAAAATGCAATATGGAAAGTTAAAAAGATATTTCATTATTACTCACTCCTTCTAGGATACTTCCATCTATATCTATATAGTTGGGCATTTTAATACAGAATTATTATTTTTTTACAGATTAATGTTATAAAATTCTATTTAGAGAAAAATCACCAAAATTAGAGCATTATTCAATATACTCTATGATTAGAGCTCTATCAAGTTCAAGTATCAATTAAATTAACGCGTAACGCCGGTGCTATTCGTTTTGGACGTTTTTGTGGACGTTTTGTCAAATTTGACATTAATGATTAGTTACCAGATTAAAAATACATTTAAAAGAGTAACTACTTCCGTGGTAGATTTTCGATTCGATTACCGTTTCTCCTACCATCGAGTAAACCGGTATATTGATTTCTATATTAGGACGCCACTCAACTTTGTCTATGGTAAAAAAAATATTGAAACTTCCGCGCAAAATGTCAATACTTGTTTTGTTGAACATTGCTATATGATTGCTATTTACGCCAAAAAATCACCTTGAATTGAATACACAGTTTCATTCGAAGTAACAGCTGGATATATCAGATAACTGATATTTTTGAGAACGTTTAGACGCTAGAACTGGAGGCTAACTTAAAGAATGCAACGAAAACCAGGCTATCCCGTGGCCAATTGCAACATTAAAATGGTAAATAACCAAGTAGTTTAACTACATTACATTGAAAATATGTAGGTTTTTGGGTAATAATAACGATTACTCAGTGTTTCTTCAGTGTAATTTATTGTATGTTACATCCTTATACCTACGAATTATTCTCTACGCTACGTACTTCACTAATTTAATATGTACTTGCAACAAGTTTCAGTATCACATTCCCTCTTCAAAAAAAGTAATTGGATTTGTAATAATTAGTGAAAGGGAAATTATTTGCCAATTAATGTAAGGTTGATATAATTTTATTTGCCCTATATTAAATAGCCAAATTTTTTAGGTTGCAGGGTTGTATGTTGTCATTATTTTTTTCATGGAAAGAAACAAAGTATAAATCAAAACGAATACATGGAAAGAGCTTTTGGCTCCATCAACTTTTACTTGTACTTGCATTTTCAGTCCATAATAATAAATAAATAAATAGTAAATATCGGACAACCTCACACAAATCGATCTAGTCCCAAATTAAGCTCAAAAAGGCTTGTGTTATGGGTACTAGACGACGATATACATACATATATAGATAAATATATACTTAAATACATAGAACAACCATGAGCCAAGCACAAATATAGTTCATCACACAAATATTTGCCCTGGCCGGGATTCGAACCCGGGACCGCCGGCTCAGTAGGCAGGTGTACAAACCGAGCCAAACGTGTCGCGTAATTTTTCACTACAATAGATTTATTCAGCAAGAATGTGATTTGATTAGAGTCAAGTCTTCCACAGATATTTATATGGATCCAAAAAAATACTTTTGGATGAATATGGTTACTCAGTGGGCAAAACCTTATTTGCATACAAAACCTCTGGGACAGCCTACTGTTGCTCCACTGAAACCCCAATTTCAGATTTAAAAATTAAATAATAAAGTATGAATCTGTATAACACACTATTGTTGGAAAGCATTATATTCATATATTCATGCTTTTACCAATAGTGCTATAGTAAATAAAAATAAATGAACAGCAGAAATTGATTGTTTAACCTTTGAGCGCCACAGTCGGCTGTGGCCGTCAACAAAAAATCGTGCCCCTGACGCCACGTCGGCCACAGCCGTCCAAATTTCAATGATCAAAAACTTTGTAATTCTAACCGCTACAAGTATTTTTCAATCCCTGTTGATTTTGGGGCACATCTTTTTTTTTTACTCTGTCGTCAGGGGCACGGTAAATTGCTAGACCCCTTGGCGGTCAATAGGTTAAAGTAGTAGGATTTTCTTGTCTCATTTCTTGTTTACTATACATTGCTTGTTTCATATCCCCTCAGCCGGATAGTGTACCTCTCTCGGAGGCAGTGCCCTGCGATGATGACGGTGACCAGCAGCACCGGCGACAGCAGCTCATCAACTTCGGGCACACACAGTGGGGCTTCAACAATTGGAGCTGGACCGTCAATAAACAGGATCTTGGTAAATCTCATCCTTAATTATATTTTGTTTATTTTCAGTGGGAGGGAATAGAGCCCATGGGTGAATTGTCACATAATATAAAGCTATAATACATGTCACAACTAAAATAAACATCATACAGAGCAAAGCAACCAACCGCTTCTCATGAAATCATGTGATTAAACTTGATACTTATCATGAAAAACTGAATCTTTCAAAACATTGGTGATATGGGTGTTGAAAATGTAAAATATTACAAATTTCAGCCATTTTTATTTATCATTGTCTAGTACCCTTATGGACCTACACAAACCTACTAGAGCTTACTTTGTGACTAGGTTGATTTGTGTGAGGTTGTCCATTATTTATTTTTCATTTTGTATTTAAATTTCCAGACTGATAATTGTTAAAATCTACGCAAAATACTCTCAATATAAATTCTGTCATATTCATATACTTTGTAAGCATGTAATACTTTTTGGTAAATAAATAAATTTTGTATTTGTATTTCCAGACTTCGTGGACTTCGCGAACGGCAAGTACAGCGCCGGCGTGGCGGCGTTCGTGTGCGTGTCGGTGAAGACGGTCGACATCCGCCGCGAGAACGTGGGCTACGCCACCTGCAGCGCGCCGCTCAAGGGCTCCGCCATACACCAGGCCAGGAAGGTGAGCTTCTTGTACCGACTTATTACTATGCGCCCACAGGAGTGAGCGAGACACCGCGCCACGTTTTTATTGCCGACTAGGTATACTTTTTTGCACACACGTTAATTGTTCATCCAAACCAAGCAAATGAGCCCAAACACGATGAGTTTATCTTGCGCTGTTTAGGAGTTTCTGCGGCCACATTTACCTTCGGTCTTCATCATCAGATCAGCTCCAAGATATCAAATTATTGGATTATGACACTTTATACTCTCGCGGTTTGTACACATAATTAACACAAATTATAACGGGTCTAACGCGATATTTCTTATTTACCTTCATAATCTACGTTTCGGCGGGGTTGCACACGTCGTGGTCTCAGAGCAGTACTAAAGAAATACTCCATTAAGACTGTATACACGCCGTTATCCAAAGTAGCAAATTTCTTGCGCAGCCCAAAGGATGTTATACCTTTCCAAAATCCCGGCGTGTACAATATAGAATGTAGCTGTGGAAGTTCGTATATTGGCCAAACTAAGCAGAGAGTTCAGGAAAGGGTGGAAGAACACATAGCAGCAGTCAAAAATCGCCAAATACAAAAATCTGCAATAGCTGAACATTTGTTAACATCTGGATCGAATCACTGGATCGAGTTGCACAAACCGAAAATTCTTTCCACAGAAAAGCACTATTATCCATGGATGGTAAGGGAAGCAATTGAAATCAAAAAACACCCAAATAATTTCAACCGGGAAGATGGTTTTAATTTATCGCACACTTGGGGACCAGTGATTAAAAAGATTAAACCGCGGGATATATCTTCGAATCTGTGCGCGGATGTTGTGTGTTGTGTGTCGGACCGGTGACAATACTTAGTAAATATGTTAGGTTTAGAGGTTAGGGAATCGAGAGAAAAACACACATGCGTACGGTTCAAGATACTCTAATCGACTAATGAGCATGTGGTGGGGCGCAGCCACCGTTACTTGCTACTTGTCTTAAAACTAGTTATAGTAAAAACAATATAAGCTAACCTAATCCACTTAAGAACTGAATACCATTGAACAAACCACAACTGGTAAACCACAAATTAAGATAACGAGCTCGTAGTAAAACCAGATTGTAACCACCTTGGAAGGTTAATATAGATTATCGACTCTATTTCCTTAGGCATGAAACTACAAAATAAACTAACAGAATAATGGTAATCATACTTTTTTGGATTTTTACAACCGTCCGACTCTTCACAAGAACGTATCCTCTTGAAAAAGGACTATGAACTCTCATCATCAACCATTTTAAACCTATTCAACAAGGAATATATAAATAACCTTTTTTTGTAAGTAGGTAACTGGTTGGCGCCAGGTTCGCGTTTATGAGAACAAAAGCAGATAGGATTGTATTAGACACAATGCTATTGTGAATGCATATACCTAATCTATAACATCCCTGCACCCTTAGCCTAAAATAAATCCGGTTGTTTTCGCGTCCGCTTAGAGGCCGCCTCTGATTCCGACGCGGCGGGCGGCGCGGGGCGCGCGCTGCCGCGCCCGAGGGCCGGGCCCGGCCCCGCGCCCCTTCGGCAGCCGAGTCGCGGGGGCGAGGGTCGGCTCGTTTCCTGCCACATGAGCAATATTCTCGTCGAGATCTCCCGGGGGCGAGCTCGGGGACACAAGGGGCTGATCCGAACTGGGGTCCGGCACGGTCTGAGCGTGGTCCGCCGTCGGCCAGGAACTGAAGGCCGGCATCGGAATGTCGGTCGATGATGTTCCGGGAACGGGCTGATCGCTCTCTGCTAGCGCGTGGTCTCCCGCGTTCCCTCCTTTATATTTCCAAAGTTGATTGGAATGCCTTTTCACCGATACCTCACCGTCCAGTAAACGAACTAAGTACACTGTTGAAGCGAGACGCTTAACAACTACACCTTTCGACCAGAAACAGTTATGCTTTATAACACTTAACTAACACTAATTCGTTGGTAATAAAGTCCTCTTTACGTTTGCCGCCGTAATACTCAATCTGCGAGCACTGATTATTGCGAACATTATCACTGAGTGCTGTATCTGACCAGGTAGGTGAATCAGTGTTAAGTAGATCCAATCGGCAACGTAATTTTGAACCGAATACGATCTCTGCAGGACTCTTGTCAGTCGTACTGTGCCTAGAATTCCGATATTGAAATAAAAATTCATTTAGTTTATTGTTTAACTGCCTTAGACCGTAACCTGCCAAGAGTATTGATTTTATTGCCCATTTTATGATTTTAACAAATGATTCCGCCTGACCGTTACTTATTGGGTTGTACGGTGGGGAAGTTAAATGTACGATACCGTTACGAACACAAAATTCTTTAAAATCTACCGAAATAAAAAGAGTTCCGCTATCGGTGCATATGGTATGAAATAGACCGAATCTAGCCATAGTTTCGCATAACTTATCAATAACAACGCCTGTACCCATGCCCGATGTTACGTCAAAACACTCCACCCACTTAGAGTAAGCATCTACTATAAGGAGATAAGATCTATTATTGATTGGCCCGAGAAAATCACAATGTACGCGATAGAATTGTCTAGGCGGGTAAGGCCAGGGCGCGAGAGCGGCGCGGGCGCGGGGGGGCGATGGACGCAATCGGCAGCATACGTCACAGGATTGAACATAACAATCGATATCGGTCGACATGCCGTGCCACCAAAACCGGTCTCGCGCTTGAGCCTTCATTTTATTCGAACCTAGGTGTCCGTTATGTAATTCCGACAGTATTGAATTACGACAGGTTAATGGAACTACGATCTTATGACCTCGTACTAAGCATTCGTTCTCGATGGCTAACTCGTGGCGGCAAGATTAACGGATTGTGTGTCACGAACTTTGCCCGGCCAGCCGTTTAATACATATTGATACACCTGTGACAAGGTAGGATCAGATTGGTAAGAACGACGAATATCATATAGATTTAAAAATCTCTTGCCGTCGTAAACAAAATGTATATATATGTGGCTTTATCAAGGAGACTATTGTCATCGGGTATAACTTTAGGTTGATTACAGTTACTCGTAGAACGGCTTAAAAAATCAGCTGCGGTAAGCGCGCTGCTTATATACTCGATTCGGAAGTTATATGATGCGAGAAAAATGGCATATCTCTGCAACCTGTTAGCAGTGACCTCTGGCACACCTTTATCGGGGTTTAATATCGAAAGAAGTGGCCGATGGTCAGTTCTCAACACAAAAGGAGTGGATCGGCCATATAGGTATTGGTGGTATTTTCGTACATCATATATTATGGCCGTCGCTTCCTTTTGAAGCTGACCTTACGATTTCTCTGCAGCTTTAAGGGACCGAGAAGCGTACGAGATCGGTTTCTCTGCCAGTCCCTCATCTTTTTGAGACAATATTGCCCCTAAACCTGTTGGGGAAGCGTCTACAGTAAGAATTAGAACAGCGTCAGGGTTAAAGTGTGCTAGGACCTCATCTGAAGCTAACTTGTCCTTAAAGGCTGATTTAGACGAAGACAATTTTGAGACGCCTAAATTACGGCGCCTCGAAAGATAAGATAAGATAAGATAATCTTTTATTTGCACTAAACATTACCACTATACATACATAGGTCTTATACAATTATTGGTAGGTTTACATGTTTAACCGTGGACGGTATGCAAATTAAATTACAAGATAGCTACCCAAAGACGGCTTTACAAGGAGGTATAACACCTATACTCTACTTACATGAAACAAAATAATATGACTTACACTTACAATAAATATCTACAGACAGTTACAGTTTACTTCATGTCAAAAAATTCGTTTATACTATAAAAATTATTATTATTCATCCATTGGTGTAACTTATTTTTAAATGTATTATTATTCATAGCTTTAAATTCACCGGGTATTTTGTTATATACTTTTACACACATAGTCAAACAACTTTTCTTGTGCTTGGCTGATCTAGAAGGACCATCAGTTAGCAATCTGTCGGGGTCTCGGCAGGACCGTGGATGCCTATCACAGGCTTTTGTAAAAAAGTCTTTGTGCTTATGTACAAAAACGCATATTTCGTAAATATAAAGTGAGGGAAGTGGTAATAACCCAAGCTTTTTGAACACTGGTCGGCACGATTCGGTAGGGCGCATGAAAAGGCACCGTATAAACACTTTCCGCGCCATTTTTGCGCCGCATGCCAGCGCTGGCGCGGAATAGAACACGGGCCTATTTTTTGGCGCCAGTGACCCCCCCTCGGCGTCTCTCGCTGCCACTAATGACTGGTACTGAAAAAAAGCACTGTGTAAACACGGCTTGCTGGTCACTGGCGGCGAGATTTAGGCGGCTGAAAATAGTCATTGTCCAAACGGTCGGAGGTGTGCTGTGCGGTAATCACTGGCGCCGTCATTTAGGCGTCTCAAACTTGTCTTCGTCTAAATCAGCCTTAATTGTAGATACTGCACGGTCATGAACCGGAGACCACTGCCAGGGGGTACCTTTTTTTAAAAGATCATGCAATGGGGTTAGGATTGAAGACACATTTCTAACAAGCGACCTATAATAATTAACCAGGCCCAAAAAAGACTTCAGCTCGGACAGGTTAGAAGGGGTCTTCGCTTCCATGATGGACTTAACCTTGTCAGGGCATTTGTGAAGGCCATTTCGATCGATCACAAAGCCCAGGTACGCTACAGAGTCCTGTGGCCTATCCCACAAAACTTACAATTACAACTTTACAAGTGTCAAGTTACAAGTTTGTAATAATACAAGTGTGCGTACCACGAAATGTACAAGTAACAAATTTGTAGAGGAAAATTCTTACAAATATGTAATTTGTATCGACAAGTCTATAATTTGTTGTATCACAAAACTTTACATACGCTACATATATTTTCCGGAAAACGTACAAATTTGTAGCTGACAATTGTTTTGTGCGACATTAAATTGTAGTAATAGTTAAACATATATGTAGAATTGTACCTACATGTTAACAATTCTCTAAACATGTGTCACACCCTCTTGCTACCATAATACGAATAGGTACTAGTAATTGCAGTATATTTTATAATTTTTCGCGATTTCAACACTTTGTACTACGAAATGTTTAGTTCCAGTAGCAGTGATAGTGAAGAAGAAATAATTGTAAGAAAAAATAAAGTCTTAAAAATTGGAGATCGTAGGTGTCACGAATTTCATATAAATTACCTCACCTTTACTTATTTTTAATTTAATAACCTCAATTTAAAAAAAATCCAAACACTCAAATTGAGAATCCGGTAAAAAAGGGTAAGTACTTACCATTGTACGCCGTTTCCAATTTTGCCACATAGTGTCCCTTAAGTATTTCCAGTCTTTCTCCATTATTCCATAAATCATTTAAATTTTGTGCTATCTCTTTCCATTTGTTAATTTTCACAGTGTGCGTTAATTTGTCACTAAATTTACCAAAAATAATATTTTTGTTTTCTTTTATGAGCTCTAAAAAGGTCACTTTAGCTTGCAAGTCCATTGTAATGTTAGTTGGGATTTAAGCTAATGCTCGTAGATAGATCACTATAAAATCATAATTTTATATTTATCGTTTTGCGTATTAAGTGGAACTACCTTCAACATAAAAAAGCTAAATAAATTGTTACATATTTCTAGTTGTAACATTCCAATTTTTCGCATGTATATTTACAAATCAACAATCCTACAATCATGTAGCTGTCGTGACATACCTTTATTCTTTGTGATACCCATTTACAAAAGTGACATATTTGTATACTACAAAAAGACTACAAACTTGTAACGAACAGATATTTGTGATTATTGTGGTACATTTATTTGTTTACAATTTAACAATTTTGTCGAATTGTACGTTTGTAAAGTTTTGTGGGATAGGCCACTGGAAAAGGGAACACTTCTCCTTCTGGAGAACCAGTCCTGCATCTTGCAGACGGCTGCACACCTGGTGGAGACGCTCCAAGTGCGAATATCATCTTGGAACAACAAAACGCCAGGAACACCGGCTAACAAGCTCTCCAACGTTCGCTGAAATATAGCTGCTGAACTACTGAGTCCAAAAATTAGCCTGGTAAAGTTAAATATGCCCTTGTGTGTATTTATACACGTCAGCATTTGCGAATCTTCACTAAGCTTAAGCTGATTGTACGCACGGGACAGGTCCAATTTGGAGAACTGCTGTCCGCCATGCAATTTGGTGAACAGTTCGTCAATCCTCGGCATCTCGATTTCGAGTTGCTTATTTAATGATACTGAATAATCAGCGCAGAGCCGTATCTTACCGTCTCGTTTAAGAACAGGTACTACGGGGCTCGCATACTCAGTATATTTCACAGGTACTAGGATGTCCGATTCTACTAACCGATCAATTTCTTGTTCGACTCTCTCACGAAGTGCAAAGAGGAATCGAACGGGCTTTAAAAAAATGGTTTTAAACCCGGTTTTAATTTGAGGTCTACAGTTACGTCTTTACAACAACCAAGTGAAGCGGAGAATAGCGAAGGATATTTTTTAGTTAAATTATGTAAGATATTTGAGGTACTTTTTGCAACACATGAGTTTACTGCAGATATTTGTAGATTAAAAAGGGCAATAAAGTCTCTCCCGAGTATTAGGCTCGGGCCTCCATCCCGGGTAACATGTACCTACTCGTAACTTCGCCGTAGTTGACCTATACGTAAAAGATAATTCTATAGTTCCTAAGATTGCGATAGCACTACCATTATAACTCTGGAGAATTGTATTGGTAGGTTGCAGCCGTTGATTTGAAAAGTATTTATTATAATTTATTTCGGATATAATGGTCACGGCAGAGCCCGTATCCAGCTCAAAAAGCAATTCAACTCCGTTTACATTTATACATTGGTTCGCCTCGGAACGACCTAATGTGGAATAAGGTACCATCATCTCCTTCGACCTCGATATGACAGCACTCATTGATAGTGTTAACGGATTTTTTTGGACACACCCTACGTAAATGTCCCTTTACTCCACAAGACTTGCACGTATACATGTGTGAATTTGCACGTGATCGCTTGATGGCCCCTATACCCGCATGCTGGACAGACAACAGAGTCACCGCGATTTGGAATAGCCGGGCGCGGCGCAGCGCCTGCGGGCTCAGCACGACGCGCCTGCCAAGGCGCGAGCGACGACGATGTCGCCATCTTGAGAACCGGCAACGCTTCGTTGACGTGTAGATGAGCCGCTGGTGAAGTGCCTAGCACTGCCTGGGAAGCTCCTTGGCGGGCACAACGAATGCCTTCCGCTATCTCCAGCGCTTTGCTAAACGTGAGCTCTGACATCTGGACAGTGAATAACTTGTCACGCTCCGGCCCGGCAGCATACCGAGCACAAAACGATCACGTAGCGCCTCGCTCAAATATGCCGCGGAAAAGCTGCAGTGGGCGGCAAGCCCACGGACCCTCGCAGCCCACTCCGACAGGCTTTCGTTCAATGCTTGAGTCGCAGAGTGAAACTTGAACCTTTCGGCAAAGCCGCATTTAACTGACTTGAAGTGGTCGTCTAATATTTTAATTACAGCATCATAGTCCGCACTTGTAACATCAGCCGGCAGCGCAAGATCCCACACTAACTTATAAGTGTTCTCTGACAAACCGCTTAGTAACACAGCACGACGTTTGCACTTCGACTTATCTTGCGATACACCTAAGTTGTTCGCGAAAAATCATTGCTCAAGTCTATCTTTGTACAAACTCCAATCTTGCAGTTCATGGTTGAATGTCGAAACACTCCCGATAGTTATTTTTGCCATGATGGAAAAATTACTGCACACGTGAATAACGGCGCGTCGTCGCCACTGTTAGGTTTAGCGGTTAGGGAATCGAGATAAAAACACACATGCGTACGGTTCAAGATACTCTAATCGACTAATGAGCATGTGGTGGGGCGCACCCACCGTTACTTGCTACTTGTCTTAAAACTAAGTAGTTACCTAATCTATGACAAAATAAATGGGTGGTAGTCGAACATTTATCTCCCTACAGCTCCAGTAACAACTCGCTGTTTCACCAGTAGGTACATCTGAGACCACGGCGTGTGCAACCCCGCCGAAACATTAGATTATGAAGGTAAATAAGAACTATCGCCTTAGACCCGTTATAATTTGTGTTAATTAAATTATTGGATTGTTACGTAAATTACATATACATACATGCAAAGCTTTTATACGGCAATTAGACTTTGAGGGTTTGATTACATTGTTATTGTTAGTTACAAACAGACTTAGTTACAAATTAAGCTAATCGAGTAAAAAAACGCATGTTCGAGCCATTGGTTAGGTGTTGCATTATGGCAGGATAAAACAACAACCATGCAAACATGAAAGACAGTTCTTGCTTGCCATAGTTTTATTGCAAGCAATGTCTGTGTTATTACAATAAATACAAGCGAACTTATCTGATAGTTTGTTTATAATAAATTAAGTATTGAAGAACTTTAATTTACGACCCTCTGAGTCTTGTCACATTGACACAAGGTTTAAAATACCATCTTTTACCGTTTTCCCTATTTAAATAGTTGCCTATAAGGTGCGGTGCTTGCGTACTTTACGTCTCCGTAGGTCGATACGGGAAGGACAGTTACGGCCGCAAAACTGATACGCGTATTAATTACATATCGTGTTGTTCCAGTGCGCGGTCACGAACGCCCTCCGCGAGACGCTGCTTAGCTTCGGCGGCAACGTCGCCGCCGAGCTGCTCGAGCTGCTCGACGCGCTCCGCCCCGACGCGCTCCGCCCCGACGCGCTCCGCCCCGACGCGCTCCGCCCCGAGGCCGCGCCCGGCCCCGAGCCGCTGCCCGAGAACAACCAGAACGTCGCCAACAAGCCCGAGCCCAAGAACTCGCCGCTGGCCAAAAACATCATAAGAAAGGATTCCGCGGACAGCACCGCTTCCACCCCGGTCAACATCAGGCATCCGCTGGCGCCGCCCGCGATCAAGAACGTCATGCCGAACGCGCCGCCGGTGGCCGCGGCGCTGCCGATGCCGGCCAGCCTGCCGCCCGCCGCCAACAGGGCTCCGCTGGCGGCCCCGCGCGCGCCCGCGCCGCCGCGCCCCGCCTCCAACGTAAGTTTCGTGCTGCAGCCGGTGCTGGGTGGCGTGGGGCAGCCGGTGCTGGGTGGCGTGGGGCAGTCGGTGCTGGGTGGCGTGGCGCAGCCCGTGCTGGGTGGCGTGGCGCCGCCACTGTACGCGCCACCGCGCCTGCCGCCGCCGCACGTGTTCCCCCACTACTACGAGTACCCGTGGCACTTCGCGTACGAGAGCCCGGAGCGGCCGCACGGTAACGTGAACCTCAATTTTAACATCCCGCCGAAGAACCTGGTGGTGAACGGCCGCGCCGGCTCCGTCGAGTGCAGGAACGCGTGCGCGCGCTCCGAGGGCGAGCCGCTGCAGTACCACCCGCAGAACCAGGGCTGCTGGGTCAAGCCGACCATCTTCTACGACGGCTTCTGGACGGAGCAGAAGGTCAAGAAGTGGGTGGCGGAGCAGGTGGAGAAACAGTTCCCGGAGGACGCGGCGCAGCAGTCCCCGGCCCCGCCCGACCCGAAGTCCTAACGGCTGAGCGAGGGGAGATGCCTCTATGAAAGATATCTCTGGAGTATCTTTAATGTTAATCGTTTTTGAAATTGAAGTGATATCTCGGCCGGTTCTGTGAGTTCTACAAGTATTCGAGATGTGATTGTCGAAATTGTTGGATATGATGATTGACTTGCAAACGTATAGTTTATACTAGTATTTTTAGCCTTAGGTTTTCATTTTTGGGAAGTTCGTCACCACAATTTTGCCGACTTTTACAATAGGGAAACAGTGGTTTGTCTACAACTTTGCACAATCTTGTTCTCGTATTCTGAGTCAAAATTGTATCATTGGTAGGGGCCTGAAGGGATGTTATGAAATAACATAAGTACACAAACTGATTAAAACGGAATGAGTACTGTGTTTACCCACAGTTTGGGAGCTCCAGTAATTATGTATCAATTTAGGGTATTTATATCAAACTTTTATGCATCATTATTTAATTGTCCAACAATAAGCGAAATTGTTCAAGTGCTGTTAGTATTACAGTTTTCTTTTCTTCAACTTAACCCATAAAGGAAATTATGGCTCTGGACTAAAAATTACAATCGTTTTGGATAACGAAACGATAGAAACTTACAAATTGCCCATTCATTAAATACCAGAAGTTACAAAATGAATAAAAACAAATGTAACGCCAAACAGCCTATGAATGCAAAGCTAAAATACGGTAACGCGTCGATGACGCCGCCGATCATCGATGGTGCCGACGGTGACGGTGCGCGTAAGCGCATCACGTGAAATAAAGCATTATTTATTTATTTTCTATTATGTTCCGCTAAAGCGCCCCGTGGTACACTACTTTTTCTTTTTTTTGCTAAGCGCAATACCTTCTAAGACGTGCGTTTACGCAACATCCCCAGCAATATTAAGCAATATTGCAGGGGATGTGCCAGGACGGCAAGAGAGATAGCTTCTTCTAGTTTTCTTTTAATTACCACATTTATAAATAATACCTTGTCAATGAACAGAATCCAAACAATAGTACCTACTGTTTAAAACAAAATTCATTTATGGGTTTTTCTCTAAAGAATCAACTGCATATATGGAACGTTTAATAACTTAGTAGCATCCTCAACGCAATAATTAGACAGCCAGCATCAACACTGCCACTCGAAATTGCGTAATTGCCACCTACGTAGCACGCCTGCTGCATAAGAAGTTATACAACCCTTATCTAGCTTATTACAGCTGTTTAAAGACTGTATAAGCAGAGATGGGCATTAATCGATTAATTTTTTGTTCGATAAAAAAAAAATCGACAGTCTTCGATTAACGATTAACTAATCGTCATTTTAATCGATTAAATTTCACGTTGAATTCTCGATTAAAAGTTGGAACACGCTCATTTGTGCATTTTACAAAAATACAGTATGTCTTTTCATGTGTAAACTAGAAAAAACATTGTAGTGTGCTATGTGAAATAAACTTGTTACAGTAATACAAGGTGGTTTTTACAGTGCAGTACGATTAGATTGACTAATCGTCACTGTTAATCGTTAATCTCGATTAAGTAGGTTAATCTTAATCGTTAATCGATTAACTTTTGCCCATCTCTGTGTAAGCACTATACAGACTGTCTGCTACTTGAGCAGTGCTCCTGTTTTCGTAACATCCCTTCAGTTACAAATGTCAGGTTCAGGTATGTTCGGTCCTGCTAGTGCCACTTCGCTTTTAAATATGACGACGTTATGTGCGGTTTGGAAGCCGTCATATATTTACAGTATATTACCGTATGATATTGACTACTGACAGTAAAATTCACATTAACTAGTTTTTTTTCCATTTAAATTAATGGCTTACATTCAAATTAACAATTTTTCCGAACTGCCTACTTTCTCAAAACATTCTTTTTCTCTCATATCATGTGTCGAAATGTGGAGAAATTTGAAGCAAATAATAATTTACATAAATGAATATACACTTTTCATGTAACACTTTCTAATATTTTCGTAGTTTGTACAATTTATTAAACTTAAATATAACGCGGACCTAATACGATATTATTTACTTGCTTGTATAATTATCCAACATTTTCGCACAGTTTTGTGCGTCTGTCTCGACCCGTCATATTTAAGTTTTATGTGTACAAACAGGATAAGAAAAAGAAGGAAAAGGCATGAACTGCACGCATAGAAACGTATGTAGTATAAACATATAGGTAAAAAACTTCAGTAAAGCACGTATGTAGTTGTAACCTGTTCTAATAGACACATGTTTAATATTTATAACACAAACGAAACAAATTCCTATTGAAACAGTCTACTACTACTACTACATCTAAGAGGTGCTTTAGTAAAGTTTGTACATATACCGTTTTGAAAATGTTTTGGGATTGTAGGTAAATGGTTCGGGAAAATGATAATTCGAACAATAGTCGAATTAAAGGGTTTGTCGGCGTTTAGAATCTCAAAATTGAGCGCACTATTTTTGACGTATTTTTCGGAGTATCTCGTAAGTGTTATAGTGCTACACGGTGACTGTTAGGAAGATAGTGTAGGGTTTCGCACGCTTACGGACATGTCTCGAGTTCAGCCCATAGGAGTGAGTGAGACACCGCACTCGGACCTCCCGCTCCCACCTATGGCGAATTCGTGGTCGGGGCGATACGGTGGGGTTGGGAAGCGGGACTTCAATAGGTAAAACGAGGAATGGTACAGTCGCTATCAGATATATCGCAGCATAAAATGTGTTCATAAATATCTGAACATGTACTGTAACGCTCATTCTATAAGAGTCGTGTTGCGATATTTATGAACGCCTTATATGCTGCGATATATCTGATGGCGACTGTACATTACATCCCTAAGGCGTTGAATTAGTGTATAGCCCAGATTGCAGTATGTGGCCCGAACCGAAGGTGACGGACATAAATATGCTATCTGGGACTTTACTAATCAGGCTGCGTCTTTGTGAAGCTATATGAAGCTAGAAGAATGACCAATCATCAGGTGAAATCTTTATGACGCACCCATACAGTGACTGAATAAGCTCGAGTTCGCTGTAGTACAATATGGCGCCTCGCGGTTACTCTCTGGACCTCTCACTCCGGAGCGCAGCTGTGTAAAATGGACGAATCACATCCCTCAGATTTAACCCTTATCTTGGCAAAATAAATGAGAAGTCCGAATTTCAAGCCGTTGTCATTGAAAAGAATAATATTGTATATTTTTACAAAAATATGATTAATTTGAATGTATGAATATGATACATTGCCAAGAAAAGGGTTAAATAAACTTCGTTTGGGCTTCACAAAACGCAGCCTGATTAAGTTCATTTTCTTCGCTTCAGTCGACAGCCTCGGCTCTTATAAGTGTATTGAAACCGAAATGACATAATGATAGGGACAGTTAGGAAGTTGTTTCAAACTTTACCGAATAAATATTGGTCTTGCCTAGTTCCACCGCCATTAGAGAACAGTTTCAGCCACCGCTGTATATTGGTGGCACCTATATATCGAAATCTTATAGGAAACCAGTATAGGTATCGGATTCTTATCGCTCACTAATATATTCCCGTATTTCACGAGGTCATAGTTTATCAGTTTGCTCTTGTTTGGAGACGAAAATTTCGGCGACACGGGTATGATGTTACAGGCTTTGCAAGCATCTTTAGACTGCGGCCATTGTTTTTTTTAACATACAATACAATTCAACAATACTTTATTGCACACCAATCAAATTTTACAAAATGAAACAAATAAAATATAGGTAAATTATGGTAGACAACAGACGGTCGTGTCGCTAAAAAGCGATCTCTTCCAGGCAACCTTTGGCATTACTTAAACTGTATCAGCCCTCACTACCAGTGAGTCAGTCTTTGTGTGGGAGTACAAACTCACTAACGGGGATGTGCCCCCGCCTCAGGAGTGATTTGAGGGGGGCGACGCGGGCGCATAGACTGCGTCGTGAAAATAATGATCTGGTACTGTCTAACTTAGGGCGGGCGGAGAAGAAAAAAAGAGTCGGACTGTGACAGTGGACATTGGACTGACCGTATGCTTTTAGACAGGGGGATTCCGAAGTCATGAGCGGGAGTGAAAAGATTGATGAGGAGTAGATGTGCCGTTCTCGAGAATATTTCCCATACAAAACGGGAAACGTTCTGAAGAACGGCACATCTCTACTGAGGAGGCTCACAGTGATATCTTTCACTATGAGGCCAACCACGAAATCTGCTGTTACATTCATTTAGGATCATTAATGATCTGTAAACTGAAGATTAGACGATTTATTTTCGTGATTTCGTGTCCGGTCGCACAGTGAACGTTGCTCAGTCCTTTCCAACATTCCTTTATCTGCTGCCCACGACACTTGAATCATCCTGTATAGGCGATTGATTTTCTTTCCCATTGACGAAATAATTTTATACTGAACAGTATCTTGTGACCATTGGACAGAAGACAAATAGTGTTGTTTACTAAATAATATAATTGCGGAAATGCATATTAATTAAAACAATAATTACTTTGCTAATTCGCGAATGAATGCATGAAAAAATACGCAATTAAGTAGGTATAACGGGTCAGCACTAATTGACTGGCACGTTATAACGCGGATTAGCAAAGCAATATTATTATCTTAATAAGCGTTCTTTACTCTTTATTACAAAGCCCTCCTGTTTCGTTAATGGCTTTATCTATAAAGGAACTAGGTTTCCTCGTTGAAATGCAATTTGTCCAAAATTTCCGAAAGCATATATAAATCCACTTGAAATTTTAGCACTATGGTTGACTGGTAGAGAATGCCGTTTGGCATTAAGTTCGCCATTTTTACTGACTTGTTGTGTGCAATAATGTTGAAATAAATAAATTCTTAGTAACCATATATTTTTAGAAATCGAGGCAGCTGTCTAAAGATGTTTGACCAAAGTTAGACGTATTTATATTACCTTCAGTAAGATAATATATACTTAGCGCTAACTGATACATTATGAAAAATGAAATTATTGAAAGTTTTTCTAATAAAATCAAAATATTTTAAATATTATAACTGCGTGTTGAGGCAACTATGACTTTAAGTATTAAAGCATTTAGGCAAACATGGTGTTTACCAGGTTTTCGTTTAAGAACACAAGGGGGGAAATTAGGGCTGCGTTTCCACCAATGCGATGATGCGTAGTGAGAGCGAGGGATGTGTTTATGTTAACCAATAGAATCAGTCGAGTAGGATAACTAGGATAAGTAATTAAGTTATTCCATTGGTTAACAAAAACACATCCCTCGCTGCGCATCCTCGCGTATCTCTGGTTGAAACGCAGCCCAATAATCCATAACTAATAATATGTTTAAACGTCATAAAGTTATGTCGAATATTATTAAGGTGGTTAGGTATTTGAGCGTTTTGATCGTCTCATTAATGTGTCCGCAAAATTGGTGAGCGTCAGGATGGCGGGTGTACATGAACTAATGGAGCTGCGGTATACGTCAGGAGTTAGTGCTAGCAATGTGCTAAATGTGCGCCAAAATTGGAGCAATGTGCTCTTTAAACTCCAGAGATATTTAAGAAATATATGACGCCCGTCAACCTGACGTCAGGTTGGCGGAATTGTAACAATCCGCAGCTTCTACAAGAAAACCGAAAATGGCGCCACATATCACACTGAGGTCTTAAATATTGCGGACACATTAAAGAAACGGTTAAATTAAAACGCTCAAATAATCACCCATTATCATAAAATGCGACATAATTTTAAACGAGTCATGTATACAATAATTTTGTTTTAACACGTGAATGTTTTAAAGCATTTTGAATACTCTTTAAAGTAATTTATAATATTTTTTGGGTTTAGGAAGCTATTGTGTATTTATCAATGGAATTGCTCTGATGTACATAACTATTATCTAGTTGACTAAGGTAATGTGTGCAGTACATGTTTTTACTGTAATAAATTGTTTAAAATTTAATAACGTTTCATTGTTCATATTATGTTCTGCCCGTTTTGTTTTGATTTTATTCTCGTTACTTTATAATTCTAGAACCAGCAAGTAATGTTTTATCCAGAAGTGGATGATTATTATTCGAGCGTTTTAAGCGCCTCATTACCGTGACCACAATATTGTTAAAACCCCTTATGATTTTAGGCGCCATTTTCGGTTGTCTTGTAGAAAACGTAGATTTTTAATTCTTATCAAAACGATGTTGCTTCATTATCGTGATCACGATAACGAGGCGGTTAAACAGCTCGAATAATCACCAAGTGTTAGAGAATTGTAGAAAATTATTTTTATTGCGTCAAAATGGTTATAATACAGGTTTATACCTAGTTCAGACTCCAGTCTCTCACAAAGGTAGGTAAATAAATTTGTTAATTTAGTTTGTAAAATTGTCCTTTGTGAGGTGAAAATAAACAATGTAGCAATTTCTAAAACCGGTGGCGTAAATGTGTGTTTATCTCAATGTAATACGGAAAAAGTTTATGAAAAATGCATATTGAAAACTCAAGTTCATTCAATCTGTCAAATGTGAAGATTGATTAGCAATATTAAACTTTACGGGGGTTTATAAACGGGCCATGTTTTGCTGCATTTTGTGGCTGGTCATTATTTGCATCTTGCATCAGAGCAAGATGCAAATAATGGCCAGCCACAAATTGCAGCAAAAAATGGCCCGTTTAGAAGCCCCTTTACCGAAATATGGCCCGTTTAGAAGACCCATAATAGTCGTTGAAGTTAATAAACCCTTCTATAATTGAATACAAGAAAAGATTGACACTCCAAAACATATAGAGATTCCTATTTGACACCTTATTGTATGTAAAGTAAAGGGAAACGCGTTCTTTTTAACCCTTATTGCGATTGAGGCAGGGGGGAAAAGGGTACGTGTTAACATTACTGACTACATTGAAAGTACTTCCTAGATTATGAATGTGTGATTGTGATGTCAACATTTCTAAGCGATAAATAAAATAAATACTATAACCATTGATACAAAGATCAAAGCACAAAGAAAAATATAAATGCGTAACTTGGCGGATGAGACTGAGAATTGAAGCTGGTACGTTTGGATTATTGGTTAGTGGTTAGGGTGGTAGAGAGGTTAACACCTTGAATCGGTCTTTATATCCATGGTTAAATATAAAAAATGTGGTGTATCCACAATAAATATAATAAAACATTACATGTTTCTCGAATTTATAAATAGGTACTGAAATTTCAGTGATTAAGAGGCTCTGGATATACATATTATGTATGCATTTTGAATATTTGAAGAAGCGAATATTCCTTTTCATTTGTAACTAACAGCTTCGTGAAATGGTCCACTGGTCACCTACCTATAATGTTATTAACATAGTATGACGTCTGACCACGGAAATGCCACGACTGCGAGAACAGCGGCGCGGCAAGCGGGTGAGCGAGAGATCCGAGCGCGCCGGCATAACGAGTGAGCGAGACACACGTACCTACACCGCTGCCGCTGTCGCGCGTCGTGGGATCTCCGACAGGCGGTAGATCCAAAACCGTTTTCTAAAATTGAAAAATTACCAACGTCACTGGCGCGTATCTGCTTGAAATGAAAATGAAATGAAATCATTTAATTGCATAAACATGGTAGTTAGGTGATGCAGCATATAGTATGTAGAGTTCCACATGTTTAGCCGAAGATGGCATGCAATTGTTTACAATTATTATAATATTTATATAATTCTAGTGTAAATGTCTAACAAACTTAACTTAATAATAATAATTCTTTATTTCGGACAATTACATCCATAGTGTGTTAGTAACAATTTACTTAGGACTAGATTAGTAACACTTATCAACTAACACTTAATGACTAAATACAATAAAAATTAAAATGTCCGACGTAACAATTATTTTCCAAAATCAAAGAATTCATTGATAGAATAAAAACATTTCTCCTTTAACCAATTTCTTAGTTTGATAACAAATATTTTGTCGGGTAAATTACGTATGTCATATGGTATCTTATTGTACACTCTTATACTCATCAAATAACAATTTTTGTTAAATAATTGGGTTTGAAATTTCGGCATTAACAGTTTATACTCGTCTCTCGCTCGCAGCTGGTTGTTTTTAGATGGATTTTTAAAGTAAGCTGGAAATTTCCGAACTAGACATCCCAACTCTAAAATATACAACCCAACTAGAGTGAGAAGTCCGTGTCTTTGAAATAAAGGTCTACATGAGTCTCTTGGACCAACGCCAAAGACTGCTCTGACACACTTTTTTTGAATAATAAATACTTTATATACATCTGTAGAGTTACCCTATACTGCTATTCCATATTTCAAGACCGAAGTTACATAACCATGATATGCAAGCAGTGCCGTTTTTTCTCCTGCAACAATCCTCAGTTGTCGTAAAGCGTAAACAAAGCGATCTAATTTACCACAAATTATCTCTACTTGTGGTTTCCATGAGCAGTGTTGGTCTAAGGTTATGCCCAGAAACTTAACTTCGGTTACTTGCTCAATTGTTTGGTTCCGACAAGTCAAATTTACGTCTAACGGCTGTGTTTTGTAGTTACGGAAGTGTATGTAACATGTCTTTGAAATATTGGTTCGCAAGTTGTTTTTATATAACCATGAGTCTATTTTATTTATTGCACAGTTTAATTTTTCTTCATACGATTTGGGCGTGGTGTTATCATGCGGTATAATAATAGATATATCGTCAGCAAATAATGACATTTGGTACTTGACTAGTGTTAATCACACCTAGTAATTGACAACATTTCATATTATTAAAACTTACAATTTTATTACTTTTCTGTATTCCGCTTAGTAAGACTTAATAACTGTTTCTATATTTCTTCTGAGACTACTAATTATTTTATTATTAATTTACTAAAATTTACCAATTCTAAAATGTAGTAACTCCAAAACTATGACACATTGTATAGATTATTATAGTCTGGTGTCTAATTAAAAAAAAAACAATGACGTTGAGCTTGATATTAGGGTCGATTGCAATTTTTTTTACATAGTTAAGGGCATTAATTAAAACAAAATTAATTGATTCCTTTGTGTGACGAAGGTTACCCCATACCTACATTTTGTATGACTAACTTTCGTCACACAAAGTAAGCGATCGTATTTTATGTTAACTAAGCTTTTAACTATGTACATTTTTTTTGCAATTGACCCATTATTGACAGCTTATTTTTTTTTGCGGATAGGTCGATGTCTACAGCTCTATGCGGACATAGTTGTAGAGTTCGATTATTATATGAATTATATTTCTTTACATACAGAAAAACAAATTCAAATATTTTTTAGGGTGTACACGACGCAAAGTTCTCTCCATCTCTATATTAATTTCCACCTGTTAGAAATATGAAATGTTGTCAATTAACCCATCCACGGCCAAGCGCCGTCGACCGTACACTTTACGCCAGGCCACCATACAACCATTTTTTTTGCTAAAACAAGTGACTCAACGTGTTGGTCATGACTCCGGCGCGAACGCTAAATAGCCCGCCGCTTCTGAAGCCAGGTAGCTATTATACTAATACTATTAAGTCAATGGTAAGATTCCTTTTTTTTTAAATTTGGATTTGTCATGACTCACATGCGAGTCACTGGCCCTGCGCGACTGTTTGAGCATGACCCATTCGCTGAGTCACTGGCCTTGACCCCTACTTTGGACCTTGTGCCCCTGAAGTTGGTGAAGGCTCAGCACTCTCAGCAGCATGTTTGTCGCCAGGAGGCGAAGGTCGACCCCGAGGAGGCGCGCGCGGAGCGCAGGCGCAGGCAGCGGCAGGCGCAGGAGGACTTTCGGATGAAGCAGCTCATGCGGCAGAAGACGGGTTAGAATCTGCATTATTATACGCACAGTAGGACGTCCACCTACAAGATGGACAGATGCCCTTATAAAGGTCGCCGGAAGGCGCTGGATGCAGGTCGCTTCCAACCGGTATATATGGAAGTCCAAAGGGGAGGCCTATGTTCAGCAGTGGACGTCCTATGGCTGAAATGATGATGATGATAGGCACTGAGGCAGACGACGGGTTAGCATTAGGCGTGTTATTGGTATCTCCACGAGAGTTGAGGTGAACTAGGAGGTGATTACACACACAGGTACATTAAGTACAGTCTGACAAAAAAGAGTAGAAATTAAAAACCGGTCAAGTGCGAGTCGGACTCGCGCACCGAGGGTTCCGTACAAACACTTATTTTTAGTATTTGTTGTTATAGCGGCAATAGAAATACATCACCTGTGAAAATTTCAACTGTCTAGCTATCACCGTTCTTGAGATACAGCCTGGTGACAGACGGACGGACGGACAGCGAAGTCTCAGTAATAGGGTCCCGTTTTTACCCTTTGGGTACGGAACCCTAATAAAAAGAGGCAATACTTTGTCGTCCCCGTTTTCTTAGATCGATTAGAAAGGAATGACGCACAGTATTGCCACTTTAATTTCTACTATTTTTTGTCAGACTGTACTGATTGCAAAAGAGTTGTGAATGAATGGGAAGAATGGGAGAATATAAAATGTAAATGTAATAAAAAGCACGATACATTTTCGAATAACAGGAAAATAAAAACAGTAGAACACTAATTTTATTGTCATCTCATTCATTACGATATATGAAAAAGTTATGGTAAACGTAAAATTTATCAATATTGTCGCGTATACAAAATGAGGATCTATAATATTTAAATCAAATGTTTATTTTGGCTAAAAAAAATCTTAACAAAATATCTTGGACACATTTTTAGTAAATCTTGTAGTTCGCTGTTGTCCTTGCTATCGGTTCGAAAAAAGAACAGTAATTTCAAATTCGCGCTGTTATTTAGGGTTGAGCCAAAGGGTTATTTGAGCATTTCTCAAAAAGTTTGTACACAATTAAGACAGAAAATTAAAGTCCAATATAATTTTCCTATTTTGTTACCAATTATTTTAGTAATTTTATATCAATGTTATGGTTATGTTCGGTAATTAAGGTTCTGTTATGCTTATACTTTTTTAATTATACATAATCTGATATCAAGTATTGGAAATCACAATAAAAAATTGTACTTAACAAAATAGGAAAATTATATTTGACTTTAATTTTCTGTCTTAATTGTGTACAAACTTTTTGAGATATGCTCATTTAGGGTTTGACCAAAATCCTAACCCTGACTGACAGCGAAATTTTGAAATTACCGTTCTTTTTAGGGTTCCGTACCCAAAGGGTAAAACGGGACCCTATTACTGAGACTTCGCTGTCCGTCCGTCCGTCCGTCCGTCTGTCACCAGGCTGTATCTCAAGAACGGTGATAGCTAGACAGTCGAAATTTTCACAGATGATGTATTTCTATTGCCGCTATAACAACAAATACTAAAAATAAAATAAAATAAATATTTAAGGGGGGCTCCCATACAACAAACTTGTTTTATGGTACGGAACCCTTCATGCGCGATTCGGACTCGCACTTGCCCAATTTTTTTCGTACCGATATCAAGTTCAACAGCGAACTACAAGATTGAATTATTACATGACATGTTGACATGTTGTTGTGTGCGTAACCTCAACTCTCGTGGCTCCTATAGGCTAGGTTTTCATGAACACACAACACAGACACGCTACGCTCTTGTGAACCTAGCCTAGTAAAACTTGAAGGTGCTTTCCGCCGGAGAGGTGAATTGAGCGATCGGGGGTGAAATTTTTCCTGCCCACCGGCAGTAGTCACCATAACGCCATCACCATATCATTTTGTATATTTGATACGATTTGGATCTAAGAATGGTCATAGTATACTTTTTACCTGACTACTGAAGCAACAATCTTATGCCATTCATGGTATGCCATATACCTTATAGGTATTTATAATTATAACCAAAGTCGCCAAGTGTGCCAAATATAAATAGCTATTTTTACAATTTAAACTAAAACAGCAACAGCCATATGAATAAAGGATGCATTACGAAAATAAAGCACCTCGAAAAACACAGAGTGATAATCACTTTTCACAAAAAATAACCGACTTCAACGAGAGAAACTTGTATTTCCCAAGAATGATCTCCTAACTCCTAACCATTAGGGAATTGCACTTCCATCAGTAGCTCAGCCTAATGAGATGATGACTCGCAAATACCTGAATAACTTTATAAAATACATGAAAAACATTGTTAGTGCTCATAATATTTGAGGGCTGCCCTAGATTTCCCTGGGATTCCATCATCAGATCCCGACATGGTGAAAATGCGACCACCTAAGGAGTATACACTTTCAATTAAAAAAATGTTTTGAGGATCGGTCAACATTTGGCGGAATACTTAATCGCGTAACATACCTACCTACTCGTAGGTAGGTACATAAAAAACAACATACCGTCGTATTGAGAATCTACGTTTTCGAAGTCGGTTGAAAATGAAGTCAAAATATATATTATATGCTATAAAATTAATTAGAATAGACGCACATTTATACAGAAATAAATACGAATACTTCTATAGGTAAATATATGTTTTTAGATGAGGACCAATAATCTTGTAAGCGTAGGTACCTAATTTAAGTCGAATCACTTCTAATTATATCCATTTTAATTCGACATTCGACGAGGTGGGCTTTAATGGTCAGGTGTAAATTAAACTCGAGTCCTACCGACTTGCCTATTTCCTTACTGAAGCTGATAGTGTTTTTTTTTTACAAAATTAATTTTCAAAACTAATTGGACAAATTCGTTATTGTTAGATAGGTATCCGTAATTCATTTTGTATTTAGGTCATACTGTCACATGCTTGCTCATTTTCTGCTTACCTTGTATCTTTTGTAAATTGCTTATACTTCAATAAAGTTGTTTTTTTCATAACTTTTTGTTTGCGTATTATAATTTTCATTTCCTATGCAGTTTCGAAACATGCCTAACATATGGTTACCTACTGAATTAGAAACCGCCGCATTGAATTTACTGAGGTATTGAGGGATTTCGTTTTGTATTATCTTCGTTCATACGAACCCAGTTGTGTATTTACATCAAATAGCCTACCGTAAGGTACTTTTTCTGTCACCCTAGGCCGTAAGTGGGATTATCTGCCCGCTACGCGAGGAGAACATGTCACTTCCTGGTCGAGGCAACACATAAAACTTTTGGCAAACCACGGGCGGTAATTCGTAAAGCCCCAGATCTGATATTTATGGACTAGGACTATTTTTACCTATTACCTCCGGCTTGGGATCCCGATGTACATCTTATCAACGATCAAACAAGACAAAAGACTGAAAACCCTGGATCTCGAGCGGTGTAAAACAAAAATAGTGTTAAAAGTAGTATATGTAGTATTTTTGTTTTAAATGTAGGTATATCCTAGTAATAAGACAGTCTGAGCGTGTTCTTCTGGCGGTTCTTTCTCCTCAGCGAGCCTTATAGTGAACCGCTGGTAGATATTTTTAAACAAAATAATGAATGCCCTTCTGGCACATGTGAACTGTCTTTACACATTAGGCCCATCTGTCATGTATGTACAACTTTATTTTATTTTTTAAGGTTTTGTACCCAAAGGGTAAAAACGGGACCCTATTACTGAGACTTCGCTGTCCGTCCGTCCGTCCGCCCGTCTGTCACCAGGCTGTATCTCAAGAACGGTGATAGCTAGACAGTTGAAATTTTCACGGACGATGTATTTCTATTGCCGATATAACAACAAATACTAAAAATAAAATAAAATAAATATTTAAGGGCGGCTCCCATACAACAAACTTGTTATAGATTATGGTACGGCATTTTTTATTCATATTTATAAAATGGGTAGTTTGCACGAATGTAACTTTGATAGGGAAAATTTGTGTTTTTCTTAGTCAGCCTTTGACAAAGGTAACTGGAGAGTTATTGAAACGTCTCAATTAAATGAATAAACCCATTTAAATCGAATTATTGAAATAAATTAAACGTATCAAATCAGCAGATTTTTGCCTATATTTTAGGATTGTAATAAAAAATGCAGTCTTTTTTTAGGTAGGTATATCCCAATTCTGTCCAAGGGGAATTTAGGGCAGACTTAAGTGTGGTACAGAGAAAATAATTAATATTTTCAGACGAGCAAGAAATCGGAAACGGAAGCATCGACCGGCTGCTGTCGGACATACCCACGCAAGACATCGTCATAGAGGAGAGCGGCTGCAAGCGCAAGTCGCCGCCGCCCGACGGGCCCGCCAAGCGACGGGGCACCATCAGCAAGCTGGACATCGTTGAAACTGAGTAGCAGTGCGAGGCGTCCGTATAATTCGATGTCCACCGGCTAGCCTGGGTCTAATTACTGCTCTATTAAAAAAAAAAAGTTTGTTTGACGCCACGCCACTGCTAACTCCAGATCTATCTCTACTCTACTACAAACAGCAGCTGTTATGTATAAATTGTATGTATGTAGCAACGGTTCCTTGTAGAACTACAATTCTCCATACAAGAGCATTTCTCAAAAATGTTGCCCACAATTTAGACAGAAATTAAGGTCCAATTTTCCTAATTTATTACCAATTTTCTTTGTGATTTCCAATACATTAATATCAGATTATGTATAATTAAAAAAGTATAAGCATAACAGAACCTTAATTATCGAACAAAGCCATTACTAAAACAATTGGTAACAAAATAGGAAAATTATATTGGACCTTAATTTCTGTCTTAATTGTAGGCAAAAAATTTTGAGAAATGCTCTTGTATGGAGAATTGTAGTTCTACAAAGTTAGAAGAAATGCTCACAAATCGTTCACGCTGCCGCTAGAGAGTACGGTCACTGTAAACTCATGGTAACGGTACTGTACTTACTCCTACGCCGGTCTTTTTCGGGGTACTAATTCAATTCGGGCGACAGCGTGAGGGCTGAGTGGAATGCTGGCGGAGACCAACGTGTGTTATTCGTTTATTTCGCAAGTAAATCCATATTTTAAATTTATGAAACATGTAATGTCTTATTTTTTAATGTACTTATAACGTACACACCACAATTTTATATTAAACCATTAAACAAAGATCATCGCTCAGAAAACAATGTATGTGTGTAACCTGGTACATCTATATTTTGTTAGTAACAGAAGTCAAGTGGAATCGATTTCCTCTCTCTTTAGAAACGGAAGATGCTGGTAAAAATAAAAAGCCGTTCTATTGATGCTTCACATCTACGTATAAGATGTTGAATGTAATCTCATGCTGGCATCAAAAATATATTGTTTTAGATATTTGGTAACTTGTAACCACAACATTTCACGTATTAACTGCTTCCCAGTGCGTTATTATCCTCAAAAATGCATTTTCAGTAACTGTATTTACCAAATGAAACAATTATAAGTTTACTTATTTATATGATAGAGTTTTATTTTAACTTTGTGTTACAATAAAGGTATTGTTATCAGTACAAAGCATATTTAATTTAGTACGTAAACACTTTCGTCTACTGTGAAACACATGTGTGTTCAAAGAATTGACAACACTTCATATTTTTAAGACTACAATTATTACTTTTCTGTATTCCTTGTAATCACTATTTTTCCTAAGATGACTGATTATTATCTATCTATATATATATTACGCGAGGCCGATTTTTGTACATCCCATCAGATCTACAGTTATGGTCCGATTTGTATAAATGATATGTCATTAGATTCGTCTCATGCTGGAGAGGTGCATAAAACTCTTGGATTTTTATTTTTTTCCTGAAAAAGTACTGAAAAATGGATTTGAAAAAACTACTGTGCGCTAACCACGTGACATTGACCACGTGACCTGTGATCCCTATTTTGACATAAGATGACCAAATAATAATAAGCATGATTTGCTCACAAACCTGTAGTAAGTTGTTCAGCATGATGAAATATTATTTTTGAGTCGGCAACATAATATCCGCAGCACTTAAAACATGTACGAATATGCAAAAATAATTTTACAGTTTGTTGACAATGAATGACAATAACCATACCTATTCTGTCAACTTATAATATATTTTTTATTGGGGGCTATTAAGTCAGTGATCTAAATTGCCAGGTTGTTTTTCTTTTTAAAATGTTGATATGGAAACTTTTTTTGCATACCTGTTAAAAATTTCGAGGAAAAAGCCGGTTAAGTGCGAGTTGGACTGGTGCTCGCAAGACTAGAAAAACTGACCGTCATTCAAGATTATTTTTATAGGCGAGTTTTACAATAAATCAAAGCAGAAAATATGTAGTAAAACTAATGTAATCGTCATTCGAATAAGTAAATTTATGATAGATTATTATAAATATGATTATATAAGTCAAAAATGGCAAAAATGGCATGAGTTATAGTAAATTAAATGGTATTTTACAAGAAAAAACTTAGTCCTTCCGCTTGCATGTCGACGGGATGGGAAATGTGGTCGAGTTTGAATATGGACGACTTGACAATGTAGCTAAGTTGGGAATGTATCTACATTGGTGATATGGATGAGTTGGTAAAATGGACGAGTTGGAAATGTGGTCGAGTTGAGAATATGGACAACTTGACAATGTAGCTAAGTTGGGAATGTATCTACATTGGTAATATGGATGAGCTGGTAAAATGGACGAGTTGGAAATGTGGACGAGTTGAGAATATGGACGAGTTGGTAATGAAGACGACTTGGTAATACGGACGAGTTGGTGATATGGAAGATTTGGCAATAAAGACGAACTGATAATAAGGACAAGTTGGTATTGTAGACGAGTTGGGTGTATTGTCGAGTTGGGAATATGGACGAGTTGGAAATGTGGATGAGTTGGCAATGTGGATGAGTTGGTAAAATTGACAAGTTGGGAACATGGACAAGTGGGCAATGTGGACGAGTTCGCATTATGGACGAGTTGGCAATGAAGACGAGTTGGTAATACGGACAAGTTGGCAATGAAGACGAGTTGGTAATACGGACAAGTTGGCAATGAAGACGACTTGGTAATACGGACGAGTTGGTGATATGGAAGATTTGGCAATAAAGACGAGCTGATAATAAGGACAAGTTGGTATTGTAGACGAGTTGGGTGTATCGTCGAGTTGGGAATATGGACGAGTTGGAAATGTGGATGAGTTGGCAATGTGAATGAGTTGGTAAAATTTACAAGTTGGGAATATGGACGAGTTGGCAATAAAGACGGGCTGATAATAAGGACGAGTTTGTATAGACGAGTTGGGTGTATCGTCGAGTTGGGAATATGGACGAGTTGGCAATAAAGACGGGCTGATAATAAGGACGAGTTTGTATAGACGAGTTGGGTGTATCGTCGAGTTGGGAATATGGACGAGTTGGAAATGTGGACGACTTGGAATTGTGGACGAGTTGGGCCTATGGACAAGTTGGAAATGTGGACGAGTTAGCAATATGGACGAGTTGGCATTGTTGATGAGTTGGAAATGAAGACGAGTTGGCAATGTAGATAAGTTGGGTGTATGGACGAGTTGGTAATGTGGACGACTTGACATTGTGGACGAGGTGGGAATATGGACGAGTTGGAAATGTGGCCGAGTTGGCATTGTGGACGAGCAAGTAATATGGACGCGTTGGCATTGTGGATGAGTTGAGAATATAAACGAGTTGGCAATGAAGACGAGTTGGTAATACGGACGAGTTATATGGACGAGATTCGCAATAAAGACGAGTTGGTATTGTAGCGAGTTGGGTGTATGGACGAGTAGGAAATGTGGACGAGTTAGCAATATGGATGAGTTGGCATTGTGGACGAGTTGGGAATATGGATGAGTTGGCAATAAAGACGAGTTGGTAATATGGACGAGTTGGCATTGTAGATGAGTTGGGTTTCTGGACGAGTGGGCAATGTCGACAATTTGGCATTGTGTACGAGTTGGCAATGTGGACGATTTGGCATTGTGTACGAGTTGGGAATGTGGACGATTTGGAAATATGGACGAGTTGGAAATGTAGACGAGTTGTATTTGTGAACGTGTTGGCATTGTGGACGAGTAAGCAATATGGACGCGTTGGAATTGTGGACGAGTTGGGTACATGGACGAATTAGCAATATGGTCGAGTTGGCATTGTGGACAAATTGGGAATATGGACGAGTTGCCAATTGAGACGAATTGGTAATATAGACGAGTTGGCAATGCAGATGAGTTGGGCGTATGAACGAGTTGGCAATTGTGGGGTTATTTGCATAATGGGGGTTTTATCGCCATAATAGTTATTAGTTCTGCATCTACTTTCCCACAGAAATCTAACGAACAGTCGGATACGCTTTGGTTTTCCCATCCTCATGTTAAATGAGGCTACTTGCCAAACGCGGAACTGACTGTATCCCGGGCCTGGTTCAGTTGTAACTCAGGCTATTCTATCTGCTTCGCTTTTATATGAGTGTTAAGGTATTGCCAGCTCTTCTATCCCTGTATAACTACAGCATGATAACAAGGTCTTACAATAGTTATTCACCATACCTTCAAAGTTGTAGTCCTAACGCCGGACTCGCCGCGCCCGACGGGGTGCGCACCGAGTCCCGCCTCCTCACCATGGCGGTCGCCCACGACTTCCCCGCCTGTGGTTAAATAAATCATTGATTCTCACAGTCGAACCTCTAAGTGCCCAAGCCTGTCACCTGTGATAGGTACTATACTGTTAATGATATATAATAAAGATTACTAAATTGGAACTGTTATATGTATATCTCAATGATTTGATCTTTACTGACAAGTTAACTCAATTATCATACTGTTAGACTATACATGAAACTATATGCCCAGTTTAATCATTAGTGTTAAATATCTTACAGTTGGCTTCGTGACAGCAAGTATATATTGTTATTAGTTTGCTCGTTACACGAACCATAATTAGATTACTCATGATAGAAAATTACAATTAAAGTGATACCATGAGTGTTACGTAAACTAATTGGATTGGTTCCTGCTCCAGGAACGTCTGATGATCCTGGGTCAATTAATCCACCCAAGGTTATCAGTCTGGCTCTATTCTCTTATCTCTGGATATTCATAATCATCATACATGGGCTGACATCAACCGACGTCAGCCCGTCGCAAGGTACCATACGACGAGTAGACCGGAGGATAGACTTAAGAGCGAATCATTATCACTTCACGCAAATCCTCCCTTCTCTGGGTGCCTGTCTACCAGGCCACCCGCTGGCTCTCAACACGACTCTCGTGTATGCGTGCACGACTTATGGTTAGTACAAGCTGCTACACAGCGTTCAAGTTTTGGAAGGCTCTTTAACCTATGATTATCGATAGCTAAACAGCTGTCACGAATCGATAACCCGACGTTATTCAGTACAAGGAGTTAAACAACTCATGCCAATCCTGCAGAAGTCAAACGACTCCCCAGGGCTTACAGGCTCTTGCCGCCAACCCCGCAGGAGTTAAACAACTCCCCAGGCTTTACAGGCGGCTGGGCGCATGCGCTATCCATCAGTAATCAAAATACTCGGGTTCAACAACCCAGCGCATGCCCCGCCAGCACATCATGGAGGCAGCATTCATATCGCTGCCTCATTCCGCCTGCAGGCCGGAATATTGGTCTACTCAAGGAGAAATAGTCAAGCCAGGACACCACAAAGTGTGCGTGTCCTCCATGATGCTTATCATCATAAATTACAATTAAAATCATAAAGTTATAATCATCAATACACTGGCATATAATTACATAAAGAAATCAAAGTTATGTTCATAATGGTCTCTGTGATATTATATTCAGACCAATATAAGAATCATGAGATTCCTAGGATATGCTGAAAAGTCTGGCCAGCGGTCCCTTAAAGTACCTTCACGTTGCTATATAAATAAAGAGAAAATAAATAAATCAAGATTGTAAAGGCTTAGGCTAGAACACTTAGCTTTCGCAGATCTCTCCGGCTGTTGCACAATAGAATTTCTCGCACTGATTCCAAGCACTTTATTTATCACAAATTACTTTTAAAAACACAAGAAACTTAGTGAAAGAAAATTTGAGCAAGTAGCAACTTGATTCTTACCATAGACAATATGTATTTCTTAGGTGCGTTCCGAAACACGCAAACATCGCGACATTTCGCGACACTCCCGCCTCGCGAAAGTTTTAATTTATGGTAGTCATCAGGTCTCTAGTCCACTTCTGGATTTTCTCCAATGCCTGGACTGCAGCAGCTCTACGTTGTTTCTCTTGTGTCATTGTATTATCTATATCATTGATACTTGGCATCTCGTTATCAGAACCCTCAGTATTCTGTTCTTGTGTCATTTCTGATTCATCAATCATACTTGTATTCTTTAGCTTCTCTCTCGTGTTGTTGGTTGAGTCATGTGTGTCTTGGTCATTAATTTCTATGTTTCTTGGCTCTGGATCAACATCCATACCGCTTAATTCCATCAATGGCACACGAGGTAGATGTTCGTTTTCTATGTGTGTGTTTTCTTGCATGTTTTGCTCATGCATTTCTGTCATGTCATCATGAAATGCATCCTCCTCCGCTTCCAGCGGGTACAAATGAGCAATAGATCGTGTGAAGATATTGTCACCTACTTTCACACGAGCCACTCTACATAAACCGTCTGTACCTTTTATTACTTCAACAATCTTTCCAGCTTTCCAGCCTTCTCGATTCCTCGATTCTCCTTTTATTTGTACTATATCTCCAATCTGAGGAGTACTATGAGCTCTCACCCTAACTTGCTTAGGCGAGTTCCCATACCTTTCTCTCAGGCTCAGTAGATACCGATGGATGAACATATCCCTATATTCTTCCATAATCGTGTTTCCACGTTTCCATCCTTCGATGAGTTGTTGTTTAATGATAGATCCTGAGATCGGTAGTTGTTCAGTGAGCACTTGAACATTCAAACATCTTCCTGGAGTGAGGAAATCGGCAGGTTTTAAAATATGGTCAACACCGGATCCCACGTATGTGAGTGGTCTTGTATTTACTACCGCTTCTACTTCTTTGATAATTGTTGACAGTTGATTATCTTCAAGCATGTGTTTTTCAAGTGTTCTCTTTAAGCAGTGCTTTACAACCGCTACAAGTCTTTCATATGCTCCCCCGTGCCACGGAGCGAGCTGAGGAATGAATTTCCATTTTATCTTCTCTGTTAATGTTCCTTCTTCTGTCATAACTTCAGCTAACAGTCTGAATTGCGGAGCATTGTCAGATAATATAAGTGTGGGTTTTCCTCTTGTAGCTATAAAGCGTCTGAATGCCATTACGCATTTGTCTGTGGTTAAGTCTTCAACCACTTCCAAATGTATTGCTCTGATCACCAGGCATGTGAACAAACAAATCCAACGTTTCTTCGATCCGTTTTCCGATTTAACGTACATTGGGCCGAAATAATCGACTCCTACATAGTTGAATGATGTTGTATAATTTACTCTTTCAGCTGGCAATGCTGGTGTCTTTGGTAATGTGTAAGGTCCTCCTCCATGTTTAACACATTTTGCACATCTGCTTAATATTTTTTGAACTCGCGTCCTCCCTTGAGGAATCCAATACTTTTGGCGTATGAGGCTCAGAGTATGAGGCACTCCTACGTGAAGATTTTTCTTATGAATGTCTTTAATTATTTTATCGGTGAATTCGCTGTTCTTTGGAATTAATATTGGATGTTTCGCGTCGTATGATAAATCTGAATGTGTGATTCGCCCATCACATCTCAGTATTCCTTCATTGTCCATGAATAATCCTAAGTTCCGAGATAGCGAAGTTAATTTTCCTTTGCATTCTTCTGGAAATGATATTTTTTGTAGTTCTTTTATTTCTCTCATTTGTGAATCTGAGATATTTGTTTCAAATGTTCTACTTGGTGTCTCTATTTGTGATTGTTCTTCTGTGTCCAACAGACCCTCCCGCGACAGAAAAGAAACTGAACTAGGTAGGTCCGAAGGCCATTTGCTTTGGTCTTTTCGGAGAAATTCAGGACCATATAACCATGTGTTCTTCTCGTCTTCTGACGCGGCAGGACGCGTAGCAACGTCTGCTGGATTTAATTGAGATGGAACGTATTTAATGTTTAAATTTTTATTCTGTTTTATTTCTTCTATTCTTCTGGACACAAATGGTTCAAGTAATTTATCTGAGTTATACCAGTCTATGACTATCTTACTATCAGTCCATAAAGTTATGTGTGTTATGTTCAAGGGTAGGAATTTGCGAACATATTTGATAAGTCGACTTCCTATAAGTACTCCCAACAGTTCTAAGCGTGGAATCTTCAGATTTTCTTGGTCTTTAATAGGTACTAATCGTGATTTACCTATTATAAAATTGACTTTGTCCTTTTGTACTAAATAAATCACCGCAGCATAAGCTATCGATGAAGAATCCGTGAAGCAATGCAATTGAGCATTCTTCTCATCAGGTATAGTGATTTTTCTAGGTAAACATATACTTTCAATTTGCTTCATTTCGTCTAGAATAGTTTTCCAATTTTGGAGTAAGTCCTCTGACAGCACAGTGTCCCACTTAGCTTTAATCTTCCACAGCTGTTGGAGCAGCAACTTAGCTGATAGCAAAGTTGGGGCACTAAATCCACATGGATCGTACACGGATGCTATAGTTCTCAAGATCCCTCTTTTTGTGTATTCATTGTCTCTATTGACTTTAGCCCTTAAATGAAGCATATCGTTGGCTAAAATCCAATTTAAGCCCAATGTCTTTACCGTTGTTTCTTCTGCTGCGTCAGGTATTTGTTTCATGAAGTCTGAAGAATTGGAACTCCATTCGCGTAGATTCATCGAGATTTGTGAGAACATTTCCTTGCCTTCTTTGTAAAGATTTATAGCTTCTGATGCAGTATCCGATCCAGTAAGCACATTATCTACATATATATCATTTGCTAATTGTTTACTATATTTTCCATTTGTATTTTGTAGATGATGTTTTATCGTAGCGTTCAGTAAAAATGGACTTGAAATAATTCCAAAAGGAACACGTTTAAATCTATAATGTAGAAGATTCTCCTCATTAATAGGTTTATTGATATCCTTTAACCATAGGAATCTGGTAACGTCTCTATCTTTATCTTTCAGTCCTATTTGCAGAAAAGCCTTTTCCACATCAGCTGTTAGACCCACAGAATAACATCTAAACCTTATCAGCAATCCTGTTAGATCCTCAAGCATCATTGGACCGCAGTACAAACATTCATTGAGACTCTTTGTATCTTTGGTTCTTGCAGAAGCATCGTACACTATACGAAGAGGTTTCCCTGTTACGATGACACCATGATGAGGTAAGTAATGAACAGGTCCATCCTCCTTGATGTTATCCGGTACTATTTCTATAATTCCTCTTTTTAATTGGTCTTCTAATGTTTTGTTGTAAGAGTTCAAAGCGTCTGTATCTAGTCGTTTCAGCAGTCCTACTAAGCGACCATATGCTAGCCCAAAATTGGTTGGTAATTCTGGTGGATATGTTTTCCAAGGCCAGCTAACGTAGTATCTTCCTTCAATTAACTCGGTATTTTCGTTAAAATGTTTGATGGCTTCTTCTTCTCGGTTAGCCTTTGGAGAGTCAGTGATCCCGATGGATTCCAAGTCCCACAAGACCTTGACGTTTCCCGTGTCCAAGGGTAAGTCTGGCTCTGACAATTTGGTCTCGTATGAAGCTTGAAAATACGTGAGCACTGACGACTCTCGCATAGGTTTCTCCTTTGTTTGTCCCGAAAGTATCCAACCCAGTTCTGAATTTACTAAGTATAAGTTTTCCTGCAATTTTATCTTTTCTGTTGACATTAGTGAATGATAATAGTCGTTTCCTATTAGTATGTCTATTCTGTCTGAAAGAGATCCATCGTCAGCTAATGTAACGTTCTTATTATTCCATTCGACCAGTTCTTCGTTGTATGATGAAATTCCTTGTGTGATGTTCGGTACAACATTAGCGTAGATAGTTTTGTGTTTATTCGTTCTTGTTTGTATGTCAAGTTTCATCAAAGAACTCTTTATTTCTTGAGGTTTTTCTGACCCGAATGTGAATACCATAAGATGATGTTCTTCCAACTTTGGTAGGTTTAATTTCTTGGTTACTTCTTGGGTGACATAGCTTCTTTGACTACCAGAGTCTAGCAATACACGACACTTCAACGTCGAGTGGTCAGGTCCTTTTAAATTAACTATGGCTGTCTGTAACACCGTCGATCCTTTGTCATGTACGTGCATCGTATTAGTAGACTCGGGTTTTCTAAATGTCTTGTTTGGGCATAACACTTGGTTATGCAAACCTCTGCTCTTGCAGTGAAAACAAGGTTTATCCTTGTTAGGACAAGTGTTGAGATAATGTCCGCTTCGAAGACAAATGTAACATTTGTTTCCTAATATTTGTTTCCTTTCCCTAATTGTTCTAAATTTGTAGCAGGAATTGCTGTAATGTCCTCCATTACAGAATAAACAGGATGGCTTATTTCTTTTTGGACTAAATCTAGGTTGATCTCTGTTTTCTCTGGTATTAAAATTCCTTTTAAGATTGTTGACTTTATTAAATGCTGTAATATTCGGTTTCCATTGTCTAGTTGTATCACTCATATTGTTAGGTTTCCATTGCCTATGTGTATCATTGATTTTGTTTGGTTTCAATTGTCTTTTAGCATCATCCATTTTATTAGGTTTCCTTGTTCTAAACTCTTTTTTGACCTTTGTTCTCACATGAAGAGTTTCAGTTGTGTAACTGATGTTTTCTTTGTTACCATTTTCAAAAGTTCCTCTTGCATCTTCTCGAGCACACAAGATTACATGAAGCTGCTTTCTTATTTCTTCTATAGTGTTGTTATTCAACTTGAGTTTCAACTCATATATAATATCTTCAGGAAATTTCTCCATAATCATGAACCGCAGATGGTTCTGATCTGTGTTCTCACCAAGAGTACTCAAAACTCTGAGATGTCTCTCAATATCATCAAGCGTTCTCCGACACTCTTCTGGTTTTTCTGCTCTCTTTAGTTTATAAAGTGTTGAATAATGTGCGTCAACAATTTGAGTAGTCTTGCCATATCTGTTGGTCAAGATATCCAAAGCTATCTTATAATTATTATTCGTAGTTTCTAATCCATCTAATATGGTTTTAGCTTCACCTTTCAACGATGCTTTCAAATAAAGCAATTTATCAACATCTCTTAGATCTCTCTGATCAATGTTTGAGCTAAATTGATCCCAAAACTGGTTCCACTGAAGTACATCTCCTGAGAATGTAGGCAGATTTAAATCTGGTAACTTTCCTCTATGTACGTTTGCTTGACTGGAGCTTGAAGTAGTAGCTTTATCTTTCTTAACTTGAATTCGTGCATTTAATTCTGCTAGCACTTCTTCTCCATTCAGCTGTTCCGTTGTCAACATAGAAATTTCATCCGCATTAGGATTCGTTGAGGAGTTGAAGTACTGGTACAAGTCATTGTTAAATCTGGTAAGTACTGCTTGTAATTTAGAAGAAGTAATTTTTGCTTGATCAACATCATCATCAGACCATAGACTCAACGCACACAAATCACGAGAGCTGCTAGCCAAGTCTTTAATATTTGACACAATTTTATTTAATCTATTCAGATATATTTCGTCCATAATGATAGTTAACTCACACGTGAATCTGAAATTAATAACAATAATCATTGAAATAAATAGCAATTGATTTGCTTCTACAGTCCACTAACTTCATCAAGTCATCATACAACCAGTTTATTGACTGTCAGTAATCATACTAACATTCACTAAAACTGTCCATTAAATTTCATTTATAAATTTTCACGTTGAGTAAACTATGTTATTTACTAAGTATGTCATACCACCGACACACTTTATAATTCAGTATCAAATAAATCTTAATCTTTCATCACAACATGATCATACAATAAATTTAAATTTCTGTTCTGTTTCAGAAAATGTTGCCTTTTGAAGCTTTCTCATGGAAAAGTAAAGAAATAATAGGAACCCGCCCCCTCAATTGAGTGTATTTCATTTCATTAATATTGTTCAATGAATAACAATTACATAACAGCACATTAATTCAAATAAGTTCTGTCTAAACTATTCGGCCCGCCTCAGTCGACCGGCGCAGTCCACCGACAGGTTGGCCAACCAAATTGTATCTCTACAATTCGTCATGCCAAGTGTCGCTACACAACACCTCATTTTTATGAACCCACTGGTCCTCTCTTTTGAACCTGTCGACGCGACCCACCTGAAGCACTAGACGGCCAGCTGGACCAATTGAGTTGATAAATCTCATATAACTGGTCCCATGTTGTCTCATACTTTGTATATTTTAATTCATAAGGGTGGTTAAAAGCATCAACCATACAGTGTCAACTCACAAATGCATTAACCAATGCATAAGTTATTTCATAATCACTCAACTTTATAATTAATCAGTGAAGTAATAATCATACCAGGCTCACATAACTATGTACCACACAGTAACGCTAGTAAATTGTGTTTGCTTAGTATAATGCCCGAAGCTACTAAGAATGCTTTCCCCTTTTAACAATCATAATTCAAACCAAAATTTTAATTCTTGTACTTCACCTCACACAGTGAGTGGACGGACTCTTTCTACACTTTTCCTTGTCATGATCAAAGTTTAAATTGAACTCACTATGTTCATATAACTATTGTCATATCACCAATCAAACTATCAACAGAGTAGTCATAACCTGATTTTTCATAAGTGAAAATTGTTGACAGTGACATAAGACTAGATTCACCAAAACAATGTTATATTCTTCATATGATGTGCATATGTAACTACACAAATGTTATACCAATACATTATTGACTATCTATGAACTAGATATCAATTCTTCATCCATATAAATCAATCCTTCATCCACATAAAGTCAGTTCTTTATGTATACGTTTTAGTAGTTAATAATATAACTATACGAATTGTCATGTATATATTTATATATAATGTACATACCAGCTTTCCTTGTGTATTTTATCGAAGTGCTACACCAACGGTACCTCTTATTTATTTAATGCGTTCCTTTGACGTTCCGCCCTATAGAAAGAAATATAAAATTATCTTTCTATAATATGTGAGTGTTTATAGATGAAGCGAAAGAATTTCATCTTGTTGTATCATTGAATTTACTCGCAAACATAATTTTGACTACAATTCTGTGTTTGTACTCTTCTCACATTGGTAGGCAAGTTAATTTTTTCTTGTTTGTCATTCGAATTCCAATAAGTCTTATAAGAAAGACCGTAACTTTCTAATCAGAGGCTAGTTTGTTTGTAAATATATGACCATAATATTTGTGTACACAAACACTCTAATTTCATGATATCCACAAGAATAATACTTGATATCTCACCTGATAACACCTTTCAATTGTTTTTTCACTTTTAACTTTTCATTTCACAGCTTTCTTTCACATAAACAATTGATTTTCACTCTCAAGATCACACAGCGTCTGTTTTTGTTCGACAGTTGTCAAAGGATTTCGGCCATTTTGATTTTGCGTAATAGCGTCGGAAGTTATTTCCTCCACTTCCGCTTCTCGCTAAAAGATAATTAAGAGTGTAATTATCTTTTACCCTTACCAAGTCGTAATATGATGTCACGAATTTATATAAATTCGTAATGTTTAAATATCGATTCTTATTAATAAATTACTGCTTAACCTCAGTGCGAGAAATCATATGAGTTATAATCTATAGAATGCGCCCTCTATTGATCGATAGCCGTATTACCGACGACCTATCTTTAACGTCTATATATCACCATTTCTATACCGCCCTCTATCAACGGATAGTCAAATCATCATGACGTCAACCATTTCAGTTCGCTTCTCAAGCGAAGCGAAGTATGTAGTTCGGAATGCGCGCCATCTACGCGTGAGTAGTGGCACTTATTTAGTTTGTGAATGCTCGCATAGATGTCACTTGTGTCTATGCATAGAAGTTTTTTGTCATTAATAGTAATATAATGACCTTAGATAAATACTTCTAACCTGAAAACATCAAATACATAAAATGTACAGTATTATCGTGGTACGTATGTGCCATACGTGCCATATGTGAATGAAATGTATTCACTCTTTTCAATGATGTATCATTGAAGTTTCACTCTTAGTTTTCCTATTTGCCCACAGATACCGCCACTTTCCTGTTCGCCCACAATCTAAATTTCAACTTCTGTATAGTGACTAACCGTTGTAGACCTTCTTGTTTTTAATAATAATTTTTAATCAAATGACAGAATGTTTTAATTAACTTTGTTTAGATCTGTATGAGCGAGCAATGCTAAAATTATTATCCCTTGTACACTCACTACCATTGATCCCTAATACACTCACCACCATTTTGTGGGGTTATTTGCATAATGGGGGTTTTATCGCCATAATAGTTATTAGTTCTGCATCTACTTTCCCACAGAAATCTAACGAACAGTCGGATACGCTTTGGTTTTCCCATCCTCATGTTAAATGAGGCTACTTGCCAAACGCGGAACTGACTGTATCCCGGGCCTGGTTCAGTTGTAACTCAGGCTATTCTATCTGCTTCGCTTTTATATGAGTGTTAAGGTATTGCCAGCTCTTCTATCCCTGTATAACTACAGCATGATAACAAGGTCTTACAATAGTTATTCACCATACCTTCAAAGTTGTAGTCCTAACGCCGGACTCGCCGCGCCCGACGGGGTGCGCACCGAGTCCCGCCTCCTCACCATGGCGGTCGCCCACGACTTCCCCGCCTGTGGTTAAATAAATCATTGATTCTCACAGTCGAACCTCTAAGTGCCCAAGCCTGTCACCTGTGATAGGTACTATACTGTTAATGATATATAATAAAGATTACTAAATTGGAACTGTTATATGTATATCTCAATGATTTGATCTTTACTGACAAGTTAACTCAATTATCATACTGTTAGACTATACATGAAACTATATGCCCAGTTTAATCATTAGTGTTAAATATCTTACAGTTGGCTTCGTGACAGCAAGTATATATTGTTATTAGTTTGCTCGTTACACGAACCATAATTAGATTACTCATGATAGAAAATTACAATTAAAGTGATACCATGAGTGTTACGTAAACTAATTGGATTGGTTCCTGCTCCAGGAACGTCTGATGATCCTGGGTCAATTAATCCACCCAAGGTTATCAGTCTGGCTCTATTCTCTTATCTCTGGATATTCATAATCATCATACATGGGCTGACATCAACCGACGTCAGCCCGTCGCAAGGTACCATACGACGAGTAGACCGGAGGATCGACTTAAGAGCGAATCATTATCACTTCACGCAAATCCTCCCTTCTCTGGGTGCCTGTCTACCAGGCCACCCGCTGGCTCTCAACACGACTCTCGTGTATGCGTGCACGACTTATGGTTAGTACAAGCTGCTACACAGCGTTCAAGTTTTGGAAGGCTCTTTAACCTATGATTATCGATAGCTAAACAGCTGTCACGAATCGATAACCCGACGTTATTCAGTACAAGGAGTTAAACAACTCATGCCAATCCTGCAGAAGTCAAACGACTCCCCAGGGCTTACAGGCTCTTGCCGCCAACCCCGCAGGAGTTAAACAACTCCCCAGGCTTTACAGGCGGCTGGGCGCATGCGCTATCCATCAGTAATCAAAATACTCGGGTTCAACAACCCAGCGCATGCCCCGCCAGCACATCATGGAGGCAGCATTCATATCGCTGCCTCATTCCGCCTGCAGGCCGGAATATTGGTCTACTCAAGGAGAAATAGTCAAGCCAGGACACCACAAAGTGTGCGTGTCCTCCATGATGCTTATCATCATAAATTACAATTAAAATCATAAAGTTATAATCATCAATACACTGGCATATAATTACATAAAGAAATCAAAGTTATGTTCATAATGGTCTCTGTGATATTATATTCAGACCAATATAAGAATCATGAGATTCCTAGGATATGCTGAAAAGTCTGGCCAGCGGTCCCTTAAAGTACCTTCACGTTGCTATATAAATAAAGAGAAAATAAATAAATCAAGATTGTAAAGGCTTAGGCTAGAACACTTAGCTTTCGCAGATCTCTCCGGCTGTTGCACAATAGAATTTCTCGCACTGATTCCAAGCACTTTATTTATCACAAATTACTTTTAAAAACACAAGAAACTTAGTGAAAGAAAATTTGAGCAAGTAGCAACTTGATTCTTACCATAGACAATATGTATTTCTTAGGTGCGTTCCGAAACACGCAAACATCGCGACATTTCGCGACAGCAATGTGGACGTGTTGGGTGTGTGGACAAGTTGGGATTGTGACCCAGATGGGAATATAGACGAGCTGACATTGTGGACGAGTTGGCAATGTGGAATAATTAACATGTTACCCTAACATGCGAAACTTGATGGTAGAAATGACCTACATATGATGCAAATTTAAAAAAATCGACGCTCTCAAGAATAAATCATATTTGAAATAATGACGTCTGGCTGATCATTCTTATTCTCATTCAAAATAAAATTTGACAAATTCTGCTGCCAACAAAACGAATTGATTTTATAAGGCTTCCGTTTTTACCGACTATGGTAAGGATCCCTAAAATTAGGTTTATATCATAGACTTCAGAGTATAGATATCATCTCCCTCACTCTTCTGTCAGACACTATTTCAATGAGAGGAAAGACGAAAGTTTGAATTTGGAATTCGGGTATTAGGCATTCAGCTCTAAATTTATTGAAAAAAATATGTCTTAATATTCTTTTTTTAAACATTTTTAGCTGTTTTATATATTGGATTTTATTTATTACACATATTTGACACATTCTTTTTTTTTTATGGTGGAGTATTGTTGGTCAGTTATTTATTTAGATTAGTAAATAGGGTTTGATTAAGTATACCTAGCGTAAGAATTTCAAACACAATGTGTAATTGTTACTGAATAAATGATTGATGATGATGACATGGCAGCACCCATATTAAGAAAATTTGCACGATCTATTGAATTTCATTAAAAATATAAGCATTGATAATAGTGACATTTCGTGTATCTATAAACGTTTTATACTCTCTATTTCATACAATTGAGTTTATGTAACATTTCTTATTATCACTATTTTTAAGTATTTACGATTATAAATGAATACAGAAACAGTTACGCACTACATGATTTCCTTTTTAAAACCTGCGTAGTGAGTGCCTAAATCTGTCCTTTCGATTCATGTGCTATTTCTGGAAATTGATAGAAATCGATCAAATCGATAAATTTATGTCCTGAAGAAAGAACAACAAATTAAATTTCTACCAATCTTATGTCCGGTCCTATGAAAATATGTCAATTATATTTTTAAGATATGGGATTATTTTTATGAACAATTTTTTTCCATAAATCGAATAATATGCATTTTATTTGTGAAACAGATCAGCAGATCACATGGCATTAATGCAGAAGTTATTTTTACAAAAGAGTTGATTTTTTTTTCCATAAATCGAATAAGGTGCACTCGGGTAATTCCGAATGCTTTTTGCACTAGTTGGTAAGGTGTAAGTGTCTCCATGAACCAGTCAGTATGGCAAGGTTTTAAGACGGAAATAGTGAATAACTTACTTACTAGATGATATAGCCTAACAATCGATTACAGAATTTTTCATAAGTAATGTAAGTTTTTTAAAATACAAGCATTTCAAATCTAGTTTTTTTTTTCGTTGCCAACGGGCAATTCCGAATTGGTTCGGGTAAATCCGAATACACTTGAAAATGAGTTTTATGCGCTTCTTGCATAAGGGACATATTCCTTTTTTGATTGGAATTACCCTCCCTGCTCTTTTTACTCGATTAGGCTTATAGAAGTACATATACGTGTGTTTGTCAAGCTTTTATTTCGGAATTACCCGATCAGGAATCTGTGGTACTCAAACTTTAACCCTTAAAGTCTGGATGTATAGCCCCCTGTTTACATATCTTGACCATCTTTTTGCATTTTATTGATTTTTTTATTATTTTTTCAGGGCACCTAGGTTTGAACCCTGTTATTTTTTTATTTTTCGTCTTTAAGGGTACCTAAAGACACCTGCAAAAAGGACAAAAAAAATCCGGCTTGCAACGCCATGAATCCAGGAAAACATTCCCATACAATATGTGTGAAAATAATGATAATGTACTTAATAAAAATCCACATACCGAAAAAAACATTTTCCATACATGTGGAGCAGAATTTACTACGAGAGAAAAAAAATAGCGATTAAAAAATAATAGTTTTCATTTTCACACAAATATGTGAAAATTTTTCTTCGATTAGTGGCTTTTCTAGCCGGTTTTTTTTTTGGCCCATATAAGTTTTGGATTGGCATAAAAAATAGTACATTACTGCAGACGCCGGGAAAATAAGGGCTTGCCGGCTGAGTAGGTATAGACGGCCGACCGTAAGGGAGGCCGTCTAGTGATACGAAGCCGGCAAGCCCTTTTCACGGCTAAGGCATGTATAGTGCTTTTCTCAAACATATGCAATGAAATAAAAAAAATACACCACTCAAAAAAACATTATTCAGCTGTTCAGCCAGTTCATGAATACAGACGCCATGTTTAAAAAAAGTATTTTTAATTTTCCCTCCAACCCTCTATATTTTTTTCTTTAATAAGTCCACGTGTGTAGTGTGCGAATATTAGGGCCATTATACACAACCTGATAATAAGAATCTTAGTTTCTATAATAAGGAAAATAAAGGCAGAGGATTTTTAATATTGTCTATGGTCTCTGGTGACTTACGTATAGACGGTATTTTCAGTTCGTGTGTACTAGGCATTAACACGGATATTGTTGGTCCGATGGCTGAATGGGTAGCTACTAGAAAAAAAATATATATCAGCTGTTCATACACACAGACGCCATGTTTACATTAAAATTAAAAACAAATTACTTCCCGGCTTAGGCCTTCAATTTTGTATGAAATTCCTTTACAGTTTTCTCGAATTGTTCCGCCCGAAACTTGACACTTCGAAGCCTGTTCTAACGCACGTTACGACGATATTTCATTGCATGTTTGAGAAAAAAGTTTTTTCTCAAACATGCAATGAAATATTGTCTTTGCGATCCTTATAATAGGCTCGGAAGTATCGGTTTTTGGGCGCAACAACTCGATGTAAAGGGATTTCATACTGCTTTTCAGGCCTAGGCCTGCAAAGTAACTTTTTTTTTGTTTCAACAACAAGGTCATTCACACAGCTGGCTGGTTTGACAAAAAGCAGGTTTTGTTTTTAAAGGTTGGTTGTTAGACACTTGTGGAAAAAAAAATTCAAGATGGCGACTTTTTTTTTTCAAAATTTCAAATTGGTGCTAGGCGGCTAAAACTCGGTATCGGGGGGCTCTCGGGGCTCAAAAATATGAATCTGAAACATTGTCCGAAAAATTCGGTCAAATTCGGAAAATATCGAAAAAAAACGATTTGTATGGAGAAAATTTCAAATTGGTCCTAGGAGGCTGAAATTCGGTATCCGGGGGTTTTTGGGGCTCCTGAGTCAGAATCTGAAATCGGATTTTTAAATTCAGTCAAATTCGGTATCGGGGGGCTCTCGGGGCTCAAAAATATGAATCTGAAATCTTGTCCGAAAATTCGGTCAAATTCGGAAAATATCGAAAAAAAAAAAACGATTTGTATGGAGAAAATTTCAAATTGGTCCTAGGGGGCTGAAATTCGGTATCCAGGGGTTTTTGGGGCTCCTGAGACAGAATCTGAAATCGGATTTTTAAAATTCGGTCAAATTCGGATTCGGGGGCTCTCGGGGCTCAAAAATATGAATCTGAAATCTTGTCCGAAAATTCGGTCAAATTCGGAAAATGTCGAAAAAAAACGATTTGTATGGAGAAAATTTCAAATTGGTCCTAGGAGGCTGAAATTCGGTATCCGGGGGTTTTTGGGGCTCCTGAGTCAGAATCTGAAATCGGATTTTTTAAATTCGGTCAAATTCGGTATCGGGGGGCTCTCGGGGCTCAAAAATATGAATCTGAAATCTTGTCCGAAAATTCGGTCAAATTCGGAAAATATCAAAAAAAAAAGATTTGTATGGAGAAAATTTCAAATTGGTCCTAGGAGGCTGAAATTCGGTATCCGAGGGTTTTTGGGGCTCGTGAGTCAGAATCTGAAATCGGATTTTTAAAATTCGGTCAAATTCGGAAAATATCGGACAAACAATATTAAGTGTTATTCTTTGAAGTATATTTTTTTATTTCATTGTATGTTTGAGAAAAGCACTATACATGCCTCGTCGTGAAAACGGATTCCCGGTATATACCTACTTGGCCGGAAATCCTCATTTTCCCGGCCTCTGATGTAATGTACTATTATAGACGGCCGACCGTAGCGATACCTACGAAGCCTGCAAGCCCTTTTCACGGCTTTCAAGCCAAACGGAACGTTGGGGTTGTGTAATAACGGTGAAAATGAATTGGCTCACTTGTCGCATCGACGCTAGCGAGGGTTATCAACGATTAAATAAAATAATAATGTATTGACCATTTATTTGTTGCATTCAATATAGAGAGCAAATTATATTATTTATACATTATATACAGGATGATCAATCATAATGGGTCAGTAGGGAGAAAACGAAAACTATAAGAGATTGGGAAATCTGCTCTTAGGAACCATGATGGCGTCGATTTTAGATTTATTAAAAACTGCATTAAATTTTTTTTCGTATATCTCATGCATAACTGGGAATCGAACGCGGTTAAAATTGAAGAGGATAAAAAGAAAAAAAAAGATGTCAATCGATCCTATTTTTTATTAGCAACAAATATCTGTATAAGTGTACATACATTTAGAGTGCTCTAAGAGTCAGAAATTGCTGTTAAAGCTGAAAACGCTACATAAAAATATGCGTGCTGTCTAGGTATGGAAAAATAACTTTTTCCATTTTGACCATAATAATTCCCGTTTATGTTTATAGTTGTCATACAATAATTGTTTTGTTGAATTATGAGGATATTGGAAACAATTTCATATTTGCTTTTCGATAAAAAAAAAAGTCAAATGTTCGTACCTTATAGGAATGTCACTCTTTAACAGCAATTTCTGATTCTTAGAGCACTCTAAATGTATGTAAACCCCTACAGACATTTGTTCTCAATAAAAAATAGGATCGATTGACATCTTAATTATTATTATTTTCTCTACTCAATTTCGACCGGGTTCGATTCCGGGTTATGCATGAGATATACGAAAAAAAATTGAATGCAGTTTTTGATAAATCTAAAATCGAAGCCATGGTTCCTAAGAACAGATTTCCCTATCTCTTATAGTTTTCGTTTTCTCCCTACTGACTCATTTGGATTGATCACCCGGTATATTATTTCACTATTTAACTGTAAAATGATACATTTCTAAATTTACACAAATTGAATACACCACCATGCCACATTTTATTGGCATTGCTGCGAACCACTGCAATACAAAATCTTTTTTTTTTTTTTAACAATACAATACGTATTAAAAAGAATGCAACGTTACAAATACAAAAATAGCGATAGTACGGCGTGGTGGAGCGATAGAGTAATAAAAATAAATACTGATTTCGTTTACAAAGGACGATAAGTAATAAATTAATAAGTTAATAACGCGCTATAATATAGTTATAAGTACATGACACATTACAAATGGTTAAAATTGGTGGCTGTTAAATATAATAGTGGTATATGGTAATTCGAGCAAATTCCTGCATCCCGCTACGATGCAAATGTTTTTAGCTATCTTTTTATTCATTTCACTACTAGTATAAAAAGACAAATGCGGCACGTTCACTTGCGACGTAAATCGGTAGAGCGTGGGCGCTAGTATCGTGTACGTGTACGTGCGTTCCGAGGCAGAGCGTGGCAGCCACTGAATATGCCACACTGGTCTGGGGACCGGCATGTACTAGTAGCGGGAAACGTTAATCGCGGAGTGCGCCCCGCCTGGTTATACTTACACATCGCGTCAATAACTTAATTTTGATTGTTTGAGAACCACTGGCTGTCACTTTGAAAAACAAGGTCGGATAATTCCGGCCACGGAATTCCCCCCTTCGGGTAAATCTGAAAATTTAATAAAATACAAGCTACAATAGATTAACTCTATTTAAAATGGCTAAAAAACGAAAATCTCTTAAACACAAAAGCAGTCAATTCATTTACTCACCAAATTACAGAGTTAGCGATGGTCGTCTAATTCCGAATGTCAAAAAGGCGGGAATTTTTCACTCGCTCACTAATCTGATGCGCCACGCGCGTAGTTTTGTCGCTAGCGTCTCAAGCTAACTGACGCGGCAAGGGAGATACTTGAACTTCATAGGGAGTGTAGCCAGAGCAAATAATGTAGCCGCGTTTAGTAGATAATGGTCATTTTCGGAATAGCCCGATTTTCGGAATTAGCCGAGTGCACCTTAATATGCATTTTATTTGTGAAACAGATCAGCAGATCACATGGCATTAATGCAGAAGTTATTTTTACAAAAGAGTTGAAAAAGTTGCCACGATGAAGCTGGCAGTTGGCTATCAGGCCTGGCTCTAGCCTTTCATGTTTTAACGTTTTTAAAACATCATTTTAACGTGTTTTTTTACAGTATTTATTCTTCGTTCGCCAAAAACTTCTTATCGATAAAGTAGTTATTTTCTATAACACTACCGGATTTCCATGTTCTAGCGGCGGTTCGACGCCGCAACGGGCCTCTAGTAATATTTATTTATTAAAATGTATTCATTCTAAAACGTCGTAACGCCAAAACTATGACAGAATGGAAAGGTTACCTACTTTAGTTTGGAGTCTAATTTAAAAAAAAAAACGTTGAACTTGACATTATCGATAGCTTATTTTTTCACGACTAAATCTAATCAATAGGAATAGCTCGTAGATTTGTTGTGTTTTCATATATATTTATTTAGGTACATACAGAAAAAAATAATCATATATTTTTTAGAGTATACACGACGCAAAGCTCGATCTCTATATTAATTTCCATCTGATAGAAATATGAATTGTTGTCAATTCTTACTCCTATGTCTGAATCTGTACTTAGTACTTACCAAATCCTACGCCAGTGACTTTTTTTAGAGGCACTTACTAATTAATTTCGGGCGACATAGTGCTCCCGGAGACCAACGTGTTAATGTATGTATTCGTTTATTTCCGAAGTCAATCCATATTTTGTTAGTAATATATTACGTTAACAAGTTAAGTGGAATAGACTTCCTCTCTCTCTTTAGAAACGGATGATGGTGGTAAATAAATAAAAAACCATTATAGTGAACTCGGTTTAATCACTAACGAGTACTTAGACGCTACTATGTACAGAACTAAATACTTGCAGTACTATTAGTCATTGTACTTAAAATATAAGAACTTAAACGAACTCCTTACAAACTTAGGGACTACCTTATACAAAGTTTTAACGGCAGAGGTAGAATTAGTTAAGCGACAGAATGTAACAAGGTAAATTGTAAGTACCTGCCTGGCTGGCTTGGCTGTTACCAAATAATATAAATAAAAATAACTGCAAAGGATAAGTAACAATCCAAAAATGTACGCAGTCGAAATAGGAATACTTATCCTGCCTTTTCGCCGAACAATTTTTCGTCGAATGTTTCATTTCACCGAATTTTCACTTCGCAGAATTTGTATCCCTCTGTAGTCGTACATTTTTCATAATTGATGTAAATATGATCCTATAGATCAGGTTAGGTTTGTTTTATAACAATCCTAAATAGTTTACTGATTCAGTGAAAAATGGTTTTTGCGAAATGATACTCGGCGAAATGAAACATTCGACGAAAAGTTGTTCGGCGAAAATGCACTCCTCTATTCTTATTTCGGAAGCTTAAATTTTAATAGTTATTTTTACATGTTAGTTTTACACATAAACTATGTGCTGCTGGAAAAAAAAAGTTAAATTTCTGAAGTTCAAAGTTACATAGTACATTTTACACAAGAGTCGCTTAACCGATTCTGCCAGACGCGTTATTGAAGACATACAAATGGCTATTCGTTAGCTAGTTAGTAGGTTTGATCAATATAATTAGTTTCAGTTTTAGTATTAGTCTGCTAAAGCTCTTATTTGTATGAAAATGTATGGCAGTGTTTTTAGTTTTCTAATTTATTCTTTAGGTATGGGTGAATTAAGTCACATTAGGATGGTACTTATAGTATTAGTTTCCACAAATTATTATTCATACATATTACATTTTGGAAGTTTTAACATATTGTTTTCTTTCTATATAACCTTAAAAAATAGGCAATGCGAGCATATGAGATAAAGAGTTTGAAATAAAATTAAGGTTTTAACTAGTATAGTCGATTATAGATGTATCCATTTTTTAATTTTAAGGCAATAAGATGAAAAAATAATACATTTTTGTGGTCGTCTAAACTACCGCTGCGTTTATTTTGACATATGCTCGATTTTAATAGATGTATTCGCGAAGATAGTGTAGTGGTTCATCTGTATTGCACATCATAGCTCCATTAAGCAGACTTATTTCTATCATTGGCCAAGTCTGGCTGGGAACCTATACAGTCAGCAGCAAACTAGTCTATAAGGGTGCTGCTTCACCGCGAGCGCGTCTGTATTAAAACAAAAAAAAAAGAAAATCTCGTTTGTTTTTGTTACATTACCGGCGAATGCTCGCGCCCTACACCCTAAACATATTTAAAAATACACAAGCTCTTATGATTTCGACGACACGATTCTGCGTAGATCTCACTAAATTCTTGCTGGTGACTGTACCAGTAGACCATTGGACCAAACGGAAAAGTCAACAAGTTTGGGTCAACAACACCACATTGACTAGACTAATATCGGGAATACATCGTGATATACATATAATCGAAGTAGCACACAGGCTGCATAACCACTTTTTGCTACCTGGGAAGCTATATTTGTACATAAAACGAATCTACATATAATTCTGTTTACTTTTATAACCTCGTATTTGGATCGATAGGAATCTTGTCTAGTATAAGTTCTCTTTTCTAACAATTGTTTAAAGGCGATAAGAGGATATAAATTATTAATAATAATAAAATATAATTATCGATCATCAAAGCTGGATAACGAATAGCGAAAATATCAAAACGATATACCGGTATTTCGATACAAATACTGGACATAACTTTCGGGTTGAATTCGTGTCCAATATTGGTAAGGAAGTAAGTAAGTCGTCTAATATTATTAGTATTTGTTTATAACATTATCAGTACAAAACACTGAAACCACAAGCCATGATGCATAAATTACAACCAGTAGTGGTTTTTGCGCAATGTTTGTAATTAACACATCGCAACTTAGACAACTAAATAGTTAAATACCTTCCGAGGTAAACCTTAAAATAATTACAGACTTGTGAAATAATTTGATTGATTAAATCATACCGATACAACGATATTGATGTGCAATCATTGTCATATATAGCAGGGCGAACTCATAGTTGAAAAATTATTACTCTCTTAAATAAATGTTATATGAAATTCAGCAAAATTGTTTAATCAGTTTACATTTTATCGCCGTGATACATTTGACAATGATTTTATAAAGTCGACTTCTGTAAGTCGCATAGAAACTTAAATGACTCGATTATTTAGGACGAATTTGAACTGAAGACCTTAAACAATATTGTAGAATCAAGATAATAACTCTTCTATCTTCAGTACATGTTATATAGTAGCATATGCTGAGGCATATATATATATAATGACATTATAGTTAAACTATATAAAAGTCTGGTATGATAGTTTTGGTTCAAACCAATTTATTCATTCATATTATTGTTATTTAATCAGCTATCTTTTCACGTTTCATTCAATAATAATCGATAACCCAAATTAAACAAATGCCACCTTTTTACAGATTCAACCTAAAAGCCGATTTTTCAGTGCATTTCTCTATAAACATTTGATTGCTCGTTAAGACCATCAAATGCGATAAGATCATAATGTGCCATATGATACCGTATGCCTGTAATAGCCTGTCCATGTTAATATAATAAAATAAAGCTGTTTCTCATAAGTCAGGAAATAAACTAAATTGCCTCCGCGTAAACCAAACTTACTTCTAACAGACATAATTATGTACAAGCGTCCATGTCTACTCCAATACGAAATGTATCACTGCGGGTTGCGTTTTTAAAGTGCCCAAGAAATACTTCAATCCTCTGAACGCCTTAGAGACATCTCTATTTGAATGAAAAACTAAATATCTATGAAGTAGGCAGGTAAAATAAGTAGTACAGTTGAGATATTATACGTGTTATCAGTTTGTAGAACTGTATTTATTTGCAGTAGCATAAAGACTTTTCATTCTTTCATCATTTTCAGGTTAAAGTATTTTTCTCCACGGATGGACACAAATAAATCTAAAATAGAAAAACTGTAAGAGTGAGCCTACGCCTTTGTTGAAAATATGAACTACATTTAGGGCATCTCAAAAGAGTCTGACTATACCATACCAAATATTATAACTATTGTTTTTAAGGTTCGACTTATATCAACTGTTACGTTTATTTTTGCTATTCACTATTGATGGAATATGATGACTGTCATGCTGAAATTTTATACGATATTGCCAGTGTCTCTGCGTTCGAGTGGTCTGTGTGCGAAGATTGTGGCGACACCCTTCAGATCACAGAAAACTTGGTTGAATGTGTGCTTGTTATTTCGTCAAACGTACTGAACTACTGATATTTATGGACTTTAATCGCGATTTTCACTGAAGTACTCATTTTAAATATTTTCTATTTCTGGTTAATGGCAAACACACAATACGGGATGAAGGGGTCAGAAAAGTGGGGCATTTATATTCACTCTTTTTAAACAAATCTTAGCTTAGCTTAGCTCGACAGTGGCGTCATCTAGCGACCAGAAAAACGGTAGCCCTCATTGCATCGACGCTTAAAGTACCCTTTTGAATTAGAGTGTTTAGCATTGAAGTGAAAGTTAATTTAAGACCCTTTGTCAGTTTTGAAACAAATATATTACGGCATCTTAAAGTAGTTTAAACTTTTAAATACAAACGTCATGTAGTTAAAGCAATTTATCTACTTTATCAATTCAAATATACTGAAACCGTCTCGTAATATGCGGTGTACAAATGCTTTTACTAAACGGGTATGTAATTAGAGTCAAAAACACACCTGAAATTTATTAGAAAGTGATGTATAATTTTGAATCCTACTGTACCGAGGGTAGTCGAAACCCTATGTATATCGCCACATATACAGTTATTCTACCTTTTGGTTATTCATATATCGGGTAAAATATACACTCCTAAGTAACCACTACGGCTAGTAAAACCTTTACCATATCTTTCCATTATATGTTATGTTGTTAATATAATATATGTTTTATGAACACAAGTCGATAGACGGCGTTCTTCACTCATATATAAGACATAAAGACTGTTTCAGATTACATTTATCGACAATTATAGTATTTAAAACAATTTCAACGAATTATATATCTCTCGTATATTTAATTATTTCAGCCTGAGCCTTTGACGTTTCGGCAACTTTACAGTTACCGTTGTTAAAGGATGACTGAGAAAAACACAATTCGTATCTGACAAAGTTACATTTGTGCAAATAAATTAAAAATACCTCAAGGGGTGAGCTTCAGAATTTTATATGAGTTACCAACGCCATCTACCGTCTTTACAACATCAAAAATATTGTGATAATAAATGTATAAAATACGATATTATTGCTATGAATATGAACGTACATTATGTTTTGAGCTACATGTGTATTGGCTAATTTTTACATAGCAGCCTCGTTTAGACGAAAGGGATACAAGAGCACCTTTGCATAATTTCACCAGAGAGTATTTAAGTAATAAATATGTATACACTATCTAAGAACGTGTCTATGGAAAAGTTGTTCCAATAGATAGCGTGTCGTCGTTCGAATGAATGGCCTCACAGACAACCCCCACTAGACGGAGCATGTGAGGCGACCCGCGCGCACCGACGATATGGTACGGCAGAACATTACAGTATCAACACGGCGGCCACCGTTTAGTTGCGTCCATGTTTATGAGGTCTCTCTACACCACTTAACACTACAATTTACCATGTTATTTATTTAATTTATTTTTTCGTTGACGTACGCATGGATCATAAACATGGACGCAACTTAAACGGTGGCCACCGTGTTGATACTGTAATGTTCTGCCGTACCATATCGTTGGTGCGCGCGGGTCGCCTTACATGCTCCGTCTAGTGGGGGTTGTCTGTGGAATGGCCTACAACAGTAAGGGTGCGGCTCCACTGAGTGCGCTCCGCTCCGATTCAGTGGAGACGCACCCTAAAGCTATCTTTTAATACAACTTTACCCATAAAAACTTTAATTTCCTATATAGACAGTAGTATCGTTTTATTACCTCTACAGTATGTTCTGATTTAGATCCGCCATATGGACCTAATTTGACAAAGGAATCAGAAAAAGGACGTTTTAGAACCTGCGCCTCTTTGGAACAATGAACGACGATACTAACTTTTCTGGCCTCCGATTCTATTGAATACTTTACAGTATCCACCACTTTAAGCCGCGTATAGACTTGCAGTTAAACCATGGAAATGTTGACTATACTTACAATCTTATCTTTTTCTGTACAGCCTAATCAAATAGCATTAAAAGTGACAAAAAATTTCATATTATTTACTATAAAGGGTGATCAATCCAAATGGGTCAGTAGGGAGAAAACGAAAACTATAAGATAGGGAAATCTGTTCTTAGGATCCATGGCGTCGATTTTAGATTTAAGTAATAGAAACTGCGTCCCATTTTTTATTAATCTCAATCATAACCGGGAATTGAACCTGATAGAAATTCTCTAGAAGTAATCGCATGTCGTATGTAACATGCTTTACAGCGATTTTGACCGGCTTATGTATGAGATTTGAAATCTAGAATCGACGCCATGGTGTCTAAGAAACAGATACCCCTAACTCTTATAGTTTGTGACTTCCCCCTACTGACCCATTTGGATTGATCACCCGGTATTATAACCACGAAATGACAATCTCAACTCGGATAAGAATGGGACGCCACAGAATAAGAACATATCGTTGACACAATAGCTATAAAGACGTGAATGTGAGATGGATGTCTGGCACTTTCAATGTTATAGCGGCACCACACTACTCGCGAAGTAGACCGAAGTTGCCTGAAGTACAGAACGTCCCCGTTTTCTTAGATTGATTAGAAAGAGACGACACTACAGTATTGCCACTTTTTAATTTCTACTCTTTTTGGTCAGACTGTATGCGTTTCCTCACCGATGTGCCCCTCCACACTATTATATTCGCCCAACCTCGGCAGCCATAACTTTATATTCTACTAGCTTTTGCCCGCGACTTCGTCTGCATGGAATGCATAATTTGGCCGCTATTACAGCGTCATCTATCTACACAAGTACTTGCACAGGCACTGTATTAATGAGTGATTCAGCAGTTTATAGTGCTTAACTTTCATCTCCTATTTCACCCCTTTAAAAGATGATTTCCGGGGTCAAACTATCTCCATACCATATTTGATCTCCGCAGTTCACAAGTCTATACGCGGTTTTACATCACCTATTTGTAATTCCACACGTTTGCAATCAACTTAATTTGACAATTCGTAATCATATCACTAATACAATTTAGCGACAAATGGGCATTTCGGCAGTCAACATGTCACTAAATATAGTTAATTTAATTCGAAACACCCATTGGGATTATAGATAAATCGATAGATAGTTTCTATCAAGCGTTTATAGGTCTGGATAGAGGTGAAATAGTACTTATGTTCATAGCCAGAAGATACAATTCCGTTTGAGCGGCTCTGCGCTTGCGATCGCCGGGAAGAGACGGCAAGTTTGACGCTTTTCTGTAACAAAAATAGATAAAAATAAAGTAAAAATGAGGTATTTCCACATTAAAAATTATTAAATTAACAATTACATCATAAGATTCTATAAAAAAAATTATTGAATTTACTTCCGAAGCAGCATGAGGAAAATTTTACACAAATCTAGTTCGTGAAGAGAAATATATTCTAAAGACAGGATTACAGACCACTACTTCAATTGTAATTTCTCCTGGATTGGTTAAAGGGGACAATCGGATTCGAACCCAGGACCGCCGGCTCAGAAGGCAGCAGAAAGCATTCCCACTGCGCTAACCGCGTCGTCGCCTTATCGCCATCTATCGTAACTTACGCTACTATTGAATATATAGTAACGTGCTACTCGCTACGTCCACTGGAGATATTTTTCCTCAACGACGTTTTAGATTAAGATTTATCAATAAAAGATGCCATTATACTTATCCTATCCTATACACTAACACTGCTCGCCATTTTAAGTAAGTATCTAATATATTTTTTATTTTATTTATATAAACTAATACGTCACAACGCTGGAAATGTAAACGCACGTCACCATTTGCTGTTCCTACCTACCTGCTTGCCCTCTGGGTGCCACGGAAGACCAGCGTTGCGACATCTCTTGGATGCCGTAGCATATGCTGAGTCGTGTCCTTTTGGGATCTGACATGACAGCACCATTTATTTGTATTACGTTATTTCGAATTACTTTGAACATTGTTTAGATTTAAGTTTGTATTTGATTTTTTTAGATTAAGTATGTTTGAGCTGTTTGATCTGTCTTTAGTCATTATTATTATGATTTATGGTTTTGGTGCTGTTTAGTTTGTCTCAATAAATTTATTTTCTTTCTTTCTTTCCATTAAAATAGATACACTAGCACTTGTGACTCCTCTGGTGTTGCAGGTGTTTATGGGCGACGGTAATCGCTTTCCATCAGGGGGTCATCCACAAATTACGTAACGCAAATTGGAGGGGGGGGGGGTCCGGCCAAGCGTTACGGTCCTGTTACATTGGGGTAGGGGGGGTGTCAAGGTTTGCGTTACGTCAAGCACGATTTTATAATTGTATACATTAAAAAAAAATGTTTTTCACATCCCTAATTTGCGGCTACTGAGAAAATACTGGCAATAGAATGTATTAAGAAATGGAACCGAAACCCGTTCATAGATGATTAAATTTCTTGATACCTTGAAACCACACTTTAATGTTATATTAAAAAATGCAGATTCTTGATTAAAAAGTATGTATACTACCACCTATCTTTCTTTTCTGAATATTAACCCTAAAGATTTTTACAAAGCACTTGTTACGTAACGGTATTGAGGGGGGGGGGGGGGTCCCCAGCTAAGCGTGACGCACCTGTTACATGAGGGGAGGGGGGGGTAAACAAATTAAGAATTTTGCGTTACGTAATTTGTGGACAACCCCCAGGCGATACGTTTGCTCGTTTGCCCCCTATGACATAAAAAAAAAAAAAAAAGATAGATACCTGCGCACTAGACAGGCACCTCTTCTTGCTCCTTCTCGCGCTGGCGCACGGCCACCGCGGTCTCCACCAGCAGGTACAGACACTTGAACTTGTCGCGTTCGCCTTCCGACGAACTGGGGACCACCTGCAACACATTACACGGGTAGTAAGCTAGCGACTTGGCCTTCGGCTTCGCACGGATAAATTATGCATGTATTATACATATAAACCTTCCTCTTGAATCAGTCTATCTATTAAAAAAACGAATCAAAATCCGTTGCGTAGTTTTAAAGATCTAAACATACGTAGGGACAGACAGACAGACAGCAGGGAGAGATTTTGTTTTATACTATGTAGTGACTACTGCAGACGCCGACAAAGAAGGGCTTGCCAGGTGAATAGGTAGGTATAGGTAGGTAGGTAGTAGTAGGTATAGGATAGTGATACGAAGCCGGCAAGCCCTTTTCACGGCTAAGGCACGTATAGTACTTTTCTCAAACATACGCAATGAAATAAAAGAATACACGACCCATTTTTTTTAACTGTATAGCCTGTTCACGAACTCAGACGCCATGTTTAAAAAAATTACTTCCCGGCCTAGGTCTTCAATTTTGTATTAAATTATTTTACAGTTCGAGTTGTTCCGCCCAAAACGTGATACTTCGAAGCCTATTATAACTTTTATAACGCACGTTATGACAAAATTTCATTGCATGATTGAGAAAAAGATTTTGTTGGACTACCACAGTCAACACTGAGTATCGTGATATTTAAAAGAGTATTACAGTGTTTTTGGAAGAAGAGCAAAAGGATTGTAGAAAATTCATAGCAGTTTTGGCATTAGTATTACGTGTTGAGTAAATAAATAAATAGTATCAGCTGTATATCTTAGCTTAGATTAATTGACAATGTATGATTATTACAAATAAAAAATCTATCTATCTATCTATCTATCTATCACTTGAATACCCTTATTCGCATCTCGGATCCTGGTCTCGGCACCATACTGTTTGGTCCGGTCATCTATGAGCTATAAATAAATATCCTTAAAGACAATGATCTCGTACAATCTTTCTTCCTTTTCTGGATATGTGTGAGTATTTTTCTTGCAAGTAGCGATCTGTTTTGAAGTCCTTTTGATCTTGGTTACTCTTCTTTGGTTCCTAGTTAAGGCACCCTATTTTGTCTCCATGAAGTTCAGGCTGCTCTGATCGCCTGGTCACTCTCCTGTTCATGCTTTGTGTGTGTGTGTGTGTGTGTGTGTGTGCGTGTGTACCTGCAGTCGCCTGGTGCGCAGCGGATGCGGCAGCTGCGGCAGATGCGCGAGCTGCGGGTGCCAGCCGCCGGGCGGCGCGGCGCCGGAGCCGGCGGCGGCGGCGGCGCGCGCCGCTTCGGCCGCTTGCTCCTCTTCCTCTGACGTCGTCACCGTTACCACTGCCGCCGTTCTGAACAACATCCACATCATGTTAGTTTTATTTAGGCGTATGTCTGCCAAGTTTTTTTTTCTGTGAAAATTTCTACTGTTTAACTATCTCGTTTCATGAGATACACCCTAGTGACGGATAGACAGAGAGACGGACGGACAGCGGAGTCTTAGTAATAGGGTCCCGTTTTGAACCCTAAGAGGGGAAAGTAGCCTACTGCTTACCCTCTAGTGGCGGGGTGCGCGTCCTCGGGTCCGTAGCGGATGACGCTCTGCCACACGGAGGGGTCGTACTTGACCTCCTCCTCGCTGACGGCGCTGGACGAGTAGCCCTCCTCGCCCAGCTCTCTGTCGGTCCGGCACAAGTAGCCTGCTTACCCTCTAGTGGCGGGGTGCGCGTCCTCGGGTCCGTAGCGGATGACGCTCTGCCACACGGAGGGGTCGTACTTGACCTCCTCCTCGCTGACGGCGCTGGACGAGTAGCCCTCCTCGCCCAGCTCTCTGTCGGTCCGGCACAAGTAGCCTGCTTACCCTCTAGTAGCGGGGTGCGCGTCCTCGGGTCCGTAGCGGATGACGCTCTGCCACACGGAGGGGTCGTACTTGACCTCCTCCTCGCTGACGGCGCTGGACGAGTAGCCCTCCTCGCCCAGCTCTCTGTCGGTCCGGCACAAGTAGCCTGCTTACCCTCTAGTGGCGGGGTGCGCGTCCTCGGGTCCGTAGCGGATGACGCTCTGCCACACGGAGGGGTCGTACTTGACCTCCTCCTCGCTGACGGCGCTGGACGAGTAGCCCTCCTCGCCCAGCTCTCTGTCGGTCCGGCACAAGTAGCCTGCTTACCCTCTAGTGGCGGGGTGCGCGTCCTCGGGTCCGTAGCGGATGACGCTCTGCCACACGGAGGGGTCGTACTTGACCTCCTCCTCGCTGACGGCGCTGGACGAGTAGCCCTCCTCGCCCAGCTCGCCGTCGCTCCGGTACACGAGCAGCCCGTCGCCCTCGGCGTACTCCGGCTCGCGCCGGTCGCCCTCGTTCTGAATCTGTTGAATACGTAATTAAATGTTCAAAACAATTCACTCCCAACATCATAGCTTAAAAATGAAGGCGACGGGTAGTGCGAAACTAGCGCCACTTTCGATTTTTTCTTATGCCTTCATAATCTGCTATTTTTTTAGAAATAGCTGAAGTCTAGGAGCTAGCAAAACACCTTTAATATTTATTAAATCACTATATACAATTTGTTCACTGTAGTTTAACCTACAGAACTTGTTCACGTCAAAAGCGGCCACAATAGTTTTGGGCAAGTTTTTAGAGACAACTAAAGAACAAGAAATTGTGTATAATGATTTAATAAATACTAAAGGTGTTTTTCCAGCTCCTAAAATCTTGAAATTACTGAATATTGATTTGATTTAGAAGATTTAATAAAAAATCGTAAGTGGCGCTAGTATCGCATTACCCGTCGCCTTAAGGAAGCATAACTGTCAGAAAAAAAATCCCGCTGCAACCAATATTATCAGTTTATTTTTAATCTTATTGATACGAGTAAGTGAAATAAAGTGTGGGCAATGAGTGTGTCGAACAGTGAAGGTTTATTTGGAACGGTTGAATGAGGAGGGTGTTGGAAGGTCGTGATGCTGTCCATGTTTGTCTATGTTATATTTTGAATTTGTTTTAGGAATTATATTTAAAAACTGATTGATGTACAGTGTCATGTGAAGTTGTTTATTTTTTTCTCATATACAAATATAAACATAATGTTTACTATTTTACGTTTTAATTCTTTCCAAAGCTAATCCACCTCATCAGTGGTAGCAGAGCGTTAAATAATTAGTGGCAAATGGAAGAAAAATAATTAAAACCGTGAGTAAATGAGATAATAAAATTTCAAAAATGAGCTCAAGTCTAAGAAGCATAGAATCGCTGACAAAATCAAATTACGATACCTGGTGCTTACAAGCACAGGCGATTCTCATAAGATACGATCTGTGGGATTACGCTAGTGGTGAAAAAACGTTAGCGGCAACTGCGACTGCCGAACAAAAGAGTGCGTTCCTAAAGGAAGACTTAAAGGCAAGGTCGGAGCTACTTTTACTTTTATCTCCACCAGAACTTAAGCAAATAAAGGGATGTAACACATCCAAGGAGGTGTGGGATAAACTAAAATCTGTACACCAAAGTTCAGGACCTGCGAGAAAGGCTACGCTATTAAAGCAGCTAGTATTAAAGAAAATGACTTCACAAGAAGATGTGAGAGACCATCTCAGTAACTTTATGGACGTAGTGGGTAAATTAGAAGACATGGATGTCAAAATTCATCCAGAATTATTAAGCATTATGATGCTATACAGTTTACCTGCAAATTTCGATGGCTTCAGAACGGCAATTGAGTCGAGAGATATTTTACCAAGTCCTGACATATTAAAAGTAAAAATCATAGAGGAATACGAAGCAAGAAGGCAAAGCGAAGCAAGCGAACCTCAAACTTCAGAAGCATTCTATGTTAAAACAAAGAAAAAGGTACTATATTGCAACAAATGTAAGAAGAAAGGGCATTCCACAGAAAATTGTTGGTCAAAGAAGAGACCTGATAACCCTAATAAAACTAAAGGTCCAGAAAAGACCTACAACATCTGTTTAACAACAGAAACGTCGAAATGTATAAGCAATTTATGGTGTCTGGATAGTGGCTGTACGTCACATATGACGGGTGACAAAAGTATACTCTGTAATTTGATCCCTGCGTCTGACACTCTAAGACTAGCTTCAGAAAAGCATACGACCCAAGTTAAAGGGAAAGGAAAAGCTGAACTCTATACAGAAGATTGCAAGCATAATATAACTGACACATTATATGTACCAGATTTGTCAAACAACTTGATGTCAGTAAGCAAAATTACAGATCATGGCTATAAAGTTTTATTTGAAAAGGAACAAGCCAGCGTCATAAAAGACGGAAGTGTTAGCTTAAAAGCTAAACGAAGAAATGGATTATATTTTATTGAATTCGATAAGCCGGAAGAGACAGCAAATTTCACGCCCAGAGCAGAAAGCGAAATTATGAAATGGCACAAGAAATTAGGTCATGTCAATGAAAGAGACCTAAAGGAAATGGTTAAAAATAAAATGACGCGAGGACTCGACTTTAAAGAAAAAACTTTGGGTACCTGCGAGACTTGTATCAAGAGTAAATTTACCACTCTACCATTCCAAAGCCATGAACAAATAATCTCTACCGAAGTGCTCCAGATAATTCACAGCGATGTATGTGGCCCTTTTGAGCATAAATCAATGGCCGGATCAAAGTATTTCGTTACATTTATTGACGACTATACAAGATACTGCTGTGTTTACTTCTTAAAAGAAAAGAGCGAAGTAATCGAAAAATTCAAAGAGTATAAAAACTATGTTGAACTGTTTCATAAGAAGAAAATTCAAAACCTTCAGTCTGACAATGGAGGCGAATATAGGTCGAAGGCGTTTGACAAATTCCTCAAAGATAATGGTATAAGCCGAAGATTATCTGCACCCTATACACCGCAGCAAAATGGCATGAGTGAAAGGAAAAATCGGTCGCTGATGGATAAAGCAAGATGTCTGATGCTGGATTCCAATATTCCTGCAAATCTATGGGCAGAAGCAGTGAATACTGCAAACTATTTGATAAATAGAAGCCCTGCAAAAGCTCTCAAAGGAAACTCCCCATATGAGAAGTGGGTAGGAAGAACACCATCGGGAAATCATTTACACGTGTTTGGAAATAGAGCATTTGTGATGAACAAGAACCGAAGAGGAAAATTCACAGCCAAAGCGACAGAAGGAGTATTTTTGGGATATGCGAATAATACCAAAGGCTTTAGAATCTACATACCGGAAAAGAATGACGTTGTTATCAGCAGAGACGTAAAAGTAATCGAAAAGATGCATTATGGCAATACTTCTGCTGAGAAAAACGAAGACTCTACTCTAGGACCAAAATCGGACGAATTAATTGAGATTGAAGAACCTGAAATTAAAAACAAAATTAATAATAACTTACCTTTTCAGGAACCTACAAATTTTCCTTCTTCCAGCTCCAGTCAAGATCCAATTGACCCACCTCCCTCAAGTGGAAGACCACAAAGAGAAGTGAGACCACCAATATGGACCAAAGACTATGAGTTAAGTCGTTGCGTGACTATGTTTACTTCAGATAGTAATGATGATTATGATTGTTCATTTCTTACATATCAAGATGCAGTGACGGGCACCGACAGACAAAATTGGGAGAAGGCAATACAGTCTGAAATGGATTCATTACAGAAAAATAACACCTGGGTACTAGTTGACAGGTCAGAAGCCAAAGGACACAAAATTTTGTCGAACAAATGGGTATTTCGGATTAAAGATGACGGTACGTACAAAGCCAGATTAGTCGTACGTGGCTGCGAACAGAAGGGAAACCTGGATTTTGAAGACGTATATAGTCCAGTCGTGGCTCAATCTGCATTGAAAACTTTACTAGCCGTTGCCGCATCCAAATCTTACCACTTCATGACATTTGACGTAAAGACAGCATTCTTGTACGGAGAGTTGACAGATGAAGTTTATATGAAATTACCTGTTGGCTATAAAACTGACTGCAACACTACTGAAGTAGTTTGCCGGCTGAAAAAGTCGTTATATGGACTAAAACAAGCACCATTCACTTGGAACAAAACTTTTACCCAAGCGATGTTTGAGTTGGGTTTCAAGACGATAAAAACCGATCGATGCGTTTTCATAAACGAAGATAAGTCAATAATAATCGGATTATTTGTCGATGACGGACTTGTCATAGGTAAAGACATGAAAAAGATCGAAGTTATTTTGAAGAAGCTTGAAACCAAATTTGAAATGAAAAAGAATCAAAATCCAAGTACTTATCTGGGTATGGAAATAAGAAATTCAAAAGAAGGAATCATTCTTACTCAGAGATCTTATATAAATGATGTACTGGAAAAATATAATATGAAAAATTCCAAACCTTGTGACACGCCCGCAAGTACAAGTAGCGATTCGAAGTCGATACAGGAAACTGCCCAGGAGAAGGAATATCCCTACAGGGAGGCAGTGGGAAGTTTACTGTACCTGTCTACCAGAACTAGACCAGACATCGCACAAGCGGTCAATCAAGTTAGCAGGAAGGTCGAAAATCCCACTAGAGAAGATGTCACAAAACTGAAGAAAATATTTAAATATTTGGTTGGAACCAAAGACAAAGGCATTTTGTACAAAAGAAACACGCCAATAGAGAATATCGATGCATACAGCGACTCGGACTATGCTGGAGATCCATTGACGCGAAGAAGCACTTCTGGCTCCGTGCTCATGATAGCAAATGGACCAATCGTATGGGCATCCAAGAGACAGCCTATAGTAGCGTTATCGTCGACCGAAGCCGAGTACATAGCCGCAGCAGACTGTTGCAAAGAGGCATTGCATCTGAAATCTTTATTGAAGGAAATAACCAATATGGATATAAAAATAAATTTACACGTTGATAACCAAAGTTCGATTCAACTTGTGAAATCTGGATCCTTCAACAAAAGGTCGAAGCACATAGATGTGCGATACCATTTTATACACGAACACTTTGTGAACGGACTGATCAATATCAGCTACTGTCCAACTGAGATTCAGTTAGCTGACGTAATGACAAAACCGCTGTCAAAAGTAAAGTTTGAAAGACACTGTGCAAGATTAATGCACGTATAGAAACGTGTCTCAGCAACATGAACGAACATCAGGAGAAGGTGTTGGAAGGTCGTGATGCTGTCCATGTTTGTCTATGTTATATTTTGAATTTGTTTTAGGAATTATATTTAAAAACTGATTGATGTACAGTGTCATGTGAAGTTGTCTATTTTTTCTCATATACAAATATAAACATAATGTTTACTATTTTACGTTTTAATTCTTTCCAAAGCTAATCCACCTCATCAGAGGGCCCAATTATCAGATAAGTACTTAGGGGCCAATACAGTTTATTAAAGCTTAACGTTTACGTCCAGCTGTGCACTGGTGGAAGATGAAGCCATAATTGATATCCCAGACACTAATATTATAAGAGCGAAGGTTTGTGTGTGTGTTATGTTTGTTACATCTTCATACTGAAACTGAGGCCCATTTGAGCGACCACGTTTACATTTAGAATACATTTTTAGGTAGAGGTATTATAGTGAAGTGTATTGAGATCCTCACCTCCAGTTCGACCGTGTCCCAGGCGACCTGTTGGCCCGACGAGCCGGCGGTCGGCCCGCCCGGCTGCTTCTTCCCGCGGCGAGAGATGGTGTAGTGCAGCGGGTCGTGGCCTTCGCGACGGATCATCTCCGGTAAGATGCGCCGCCGGGCGTTTATAAACCAGTTGCATACCTGCGGGATTATTTATTAGGTGAAATCGTCGGCAAAATAGCAAAAGTCTAAGAAATTTGATCCCTTCACACGAAGAAGAAGATGAAATATGAAAGCAATTTTTGACGACATACACTGACGACATACACATATTATGAGCAATGATCGGCTGGCGGGTACATGAGGGGACGAACCAACACTGAAAAAAATAGCCAGTGGAGCCTACTGACATTACAGTAAGACTTACTGCAATAACAGTTAGGCCTACTGACATTTCAGTAAACCTAACTGCAATAACGGTTACGCTTACTGTAATTACTGTAAAAATAGCCAGTGGAGCCTACTGACATTACAGTAAGACTTACTGCAATAACAGTTAGGCCTACTGACATTTCAGTAAACCTAACTGCAATAACGGTTACGCTTACTGTAATTTCAGTAGGCTCCACTGGCTATTTTTTTCAGTGTTGGTTTGGGATGACATGATACCAAGGAAAGATCAAGGAAAGATTTTAAACGTCGGAGTAACCTCGTATGTAGGGATTGGAAAAAAATGACAATATAAATTTTAGCCAAGAGAATAGAGCATTAATTGATAATTTCAGTGACCTTGATACGTAATGTTGACGTTTCGATTGTTCCTGGATACCTATCTCCAGAGTGCCTTGACAGTAAAAAATACAAGATGTGGTGTATCTTGGGGGAGGAGATGAGATTTCATGAGTGAGAAGGCTCTATTCCGGACGCTAACAGTTCAGTATATGCTTCGTCACATCGACTCAAAAACGCATGGTGCCGTTACCAGGATCCAAAAAAAACTGATGAAAGCATGAATCTTACTTGGAGCACAGTCAGGTTGGCTTCCTGGCTGAGTGTGAGTTTCTCAGCATCACTCGGGTACGCGTTGTATCTGTGGTCGTACAGCCAGCGCTTCAGTATCTTGACGGAGTGTTTGGGCAAGTTGCCGCGACGCTTACGCACGGAGACGATTCCGGGTGGCGGGGTGGGGTGACCGGCTAGCAAACAAAAAAAAATACGATGTTTCCAAATCAGTATTTGATGTTATCGAAGAATGATATACAATGTAAACTTTAATGGGAAAATGGTGCATTTGTTAAACATTGGCGTGTATTTTATAATTCGCGACAAACTGTAGCAACGCTTACAGTTTGCCGCGATCGCGATTCATGAAATCTGTTCAATTAGCATCACGCTGTGTCTGATAAGTTAGCAATGATTAGCGTCGCAGTTTAAATTTTTTGGTGTCTCAGAGGCGTAGCTATTAAAGAGGGTTTGAGCCTAACTTCGCAGAGGCCAACTTGCGTTGTGAGGTTTTGCATAACGTTATGAGGTCCTTCTTCATTATTCTTTCTTCTTTCATTCGGGACGAGTACCCGGGCGGAAGAAGCGCACCTAACATATCGAAAAGTACAAATGATATGCTACTAACGCCATTAACTTTCGCAAACTAACATTAGTTACGTGGTTGTAAGATGGCGTTAATATTATAACATATGTAGTTTACGATATAGTACTATGGCACTTGTCCATACTGTTACTGATCTTACTCTATTTGCTTAGTATTAGTTTAGTTACCTATGACGACGCTGGCGCGCCGCGAGCGGTCCGCCTCGCCGTCTGTGCCGCTCTCGTTGTCGTCGGTGGACGAGGTGGAGGGGAAGCGATCTCGTGCTGTGGACGAAAAGAACGTTAATAGTGCTTCTACTTCAAATATTCATTTTTTTTATGTCATTGGGGGCAAACGAGCAAACGTATCGCCTGATGGAAAGCGATTACCGTCGCCCAAAAACATCTGCAACACCAGAGGAGTCACAAGTGCTTGCCTACCCGGAGGACGAAGATAGAATGCCTCTATGCTAGTAATTTCACCGGCTATCTTACCCCCACACCGGAACACAACAATGCGAACATTGCTGTTTGGCGGTGGATTCATTCGAGAAAACGACGCAGTCATGATATGTATGCGTTATACAGTTCTGTCTTTTCGGAGTTACGACTGGTGTAAAGACAGACTACTTACACGGTAGGAAAAGTAAGTGAAAAATTGTTCTAGACGTTCTTACATTTATATTTTATTATCTCACCCGATTACAGAACTATTGCCTTGCGCTCTCTTGTTCAGGTTTCAGGTTGCATAAAAAGGCGTATGTTTACAGGAAACGATTAAGTCAGGTATTGTGTCAATTTAGGCAGAATACTTAGTCGTGTTTCGCATACTGCGAGTAGTTCCTGCCAATACAGTCAATAGCAGAAGTAGCTTTCAACTAAGTAGGTATACATACAAAATGTTAATAGAAACGACTCGCGTAAATCAGTATAAGTGTTTTATTATACTGTGTAATTTCTATCGACTTCACTATACTTGAGCGTTTGTCCGTCATCCTCATCGCACTACTAGAATTATATAAAGGTGCAAAACGAATGAGAATCGCCAATTGGTTGAATATAGGCCGATGCAAATAGATATAAGAATGGTGCCGAAGCGACGGCCGAGGAAATCGGGCTATTTGCGTCAAGGCGAGCCAATATTTATTTACAACTTACATTATCATCAATCATATTCCTCCTGTTTTACAAGTCATGTGTATCTATATGAGATAGATTTCGCTCATCGTGTAAATATGGATATCAAAATCTTGAGAACTTGATTCTCGGTTGCATTATAAATAATCTGAAAGGGGATATCTTCTTCTCTCCTACTGTAACTATCTATACTATTTCCTACACATATATGAGTAGTATATACTGTATTTCACCAGTATAATTTTCCGCCAAAGACGCAAACACAATACGGCGACCTCCACGAGTGCCCATTCTATACGCAGGACTATATGCAGGGCTGTCAACTGCATACTGACGTCAAACTTCAAAAACTCGTTTTAACATGAGATCCCTTGACCGTGGCTGTACTGTATTGTACAGTCGCCATCAGATATATCGAAGCATATAAGGCGTCCAGAACATAAATATCTGAACACGACTCTTATTGACTGGGCGTTACAGTACATGTTCACATATTTATGAACGCCTTATATGCTGCGATATGTCTGATGGCGACTGTACAGTCGAGTTCGTATAATATGTGAACACGACCCTATTCTTAAGGTATCACAACTCCGAAACATTGTTTCTCATCTGTAACGTTTCGCCAAAATTTCATTTGTCCGAAAGTATTTTTTCCTGAAACCCGTAATATTTTCAGGATTTAATAAGCATTGTTTTAAAGAACCTACCAGGTTAGGTAAGGTTTGTTTCATAATTATTCTGAAAAATTAAGTTTTGGGAAAAAAATGGCTTTCGTACAAATGAAAATTTGGCGAAACGTTACAGACGGAAAACCAAAAATTGTGTCTTTAATAGGTAACCATTGTTAACGGTGTAGAAGCGAGTTTGGATATTTTTATTGAATTTTGTTCAGAAGTATGTAAACTCGACTGTATATGATTGCCGAGCCTGTGCGACACTCAGAATCATGACCCTGGCTGAAATAATACATTATCTATGCGTAGGTATCTGGGCACTTTTACCAGCTCTTTCTGAACGCTAAAGTTACTACTAGTCGTACGGTTATAGCATCGTTCACCAGAATTTTGTACACCAACAGAGCAGAGCGAGAGAACCGGAACGAACGAATTTGGATGAGTAAATCCGGTCCGCTCCAGTTTTTTACCCCCGATGTAAAAAGGGGTGCTATAAGTTGGAAGCTCATGTCGCCATGTCATTCTGTGGGTCTATCTGTGGCATTGTTGCACTGAAACCTCTAGACTGATTTCGACGCAGTTTTATTCATAAATATTTAGTTAGTTTACTAGCGATAGTTTGAACCGAAAATATCGGGTACCAACACGAAGACATGGGACCTAAGCTGAACAAATATTGGTAGAGCGTCGTTCAATGAACCTCTCAGAGCTCCAGTAAGAAAAATCGTATTTTTCGAATTGGAGGGTTCGGGGGTGAACGACAGCCCTACCCGTAAATAAATCACAAGAGCTGCCATGGACACGTTGCGCCTAAGCAAACACGCCAGCCATCCGCGAAAATACTGAAATGCGGTGTTTGTTTGCTCAATCTGTGGTATTTGCTTTGCCGAGTTATGTTATAATAACGTCGTGTAACTGTACCGGCAGGTACTACTTTTTTTTAAAGATACGCGTGTCACATAAAAGCGCTTGCTTACTAATATCTAGACTATTATAAAATTTGAAAATCAATATGGAGATGGAGAAAGCTCATTTTAGGAAAAATATTAACAGCGCGATGAAGGAGTAGGATGGACGCGCGATACCAGGCGAACAGCGCCATTTATTGGTAATATGTATTTGTCCGCTCATCACGCCGAAATGGATGGACGTATTCTAACCAATTTTAGAATAGGGATAGTTCGACATACAAAGATGGTTAATATACTAAACTACGGTAAAGGAAAAAATACGCTGCCGAATTTGGGTGCACCTTCTATTAGGCACCTCCACCAAATGTGGGAGGTGTAGCACTGGTAGTTGGGGTAAAACACAAGATAAGACTTTGATTATAATTTATTAAAGCGTTCAGCCACGATACAGAGCTAAAACACGAATGCCCGGCCCTCTTGGTGAGTGACAGAGACGGCCATAATTCTAAATATTTAAACATATTTATAATACAAAACCTAGTGGCCAGTTCTACTATCATTCACTAACGAGTACCTTACAGTACCTACCTAATAAATGCGAAAATGTCTGTTAAATGTCTGTACCGGTTCACGCTTAAGAGGACCGCTCCTTTCAAGACAGCACCTGATAACTATGTATATGGCGTCGGATACAAATTAGGTCCATTCGTAGGTTTAATTTTGGAGGAGGAAACAGGCGAGAACCAAACCTCGATTTTATGGAAACATGAGCAGCGGTATTTTCCCTTAAACTGGTGAACCAATTTTTTTCAAATTTGGTAAGCTGTTTCAAAAGAATAATTTTTTCCCTGCCTTAGTTCAGGAAAAGCTGCAAAACCTCGAACACCGCAGGAAAGTCGCCTGTTTATCGGTTTTCTACCGGATACACTTTGGTGAGTGTGCACTAGGACTGCATGAATTAATTCCACCGTCTCCGTTCAGACAATACAGTACTCGGCGCGGACTTGGATTCCACCCTTATGTTGTCGATATACCACTGATTCGTACGAAACGCTTTGCGTCTACTTTCCTTATGAGGACCTCCTGCGTACCTGTTTCCTGAAAAATATAACTTGGATCTCTTCAAGTCGAGAGTGAATAGGCATCTTCTAGCCAAGCATGCTCCATCTTAGGCCTTATTGTCACTTAACATCAGGTGCAATCGAGGTTAAATGCATGGCTATTTTGAATAAAAAAAAAAAAATATCTTTGTACTGGGAATTACTATATCTACGCAGACGACGTTAGGGAAAAAAACTAGTAATGCCGTTACAATAGTCAAATGCCACTACAATATCATTCCTAACCGACTTCGAAAAAGGAGGAGGCTCTAAGTTTCACTGTATATATGTTTTAATGCGATTTAAATTACACAATTTTCACACATTATTATAACAAAACGGAACTTAATCGCGTTCCAAAAGTATTTATTTAAATACCTCGACGTTTTGAACGCGATGTTACATTCATGGTCTCAAAGGGACTCAGGGACTCCCTTAAATAAACACTTTTTGAACGTGATAAAGACCCGTTGTATTACATATTTTTTGTTTTTAGGGTTCCGTACCCAAAGGGTAAAAACGGGACCCTATTACTGAGACTTCGCTGTCCGTCCGTCCGTCGTCTGTCACCAGGCTGTATCTCAAGAACGGTGGTAGCTAGACAGTTGAAATTTTCACAGATGATGTATTTCTATTGCCGCTATAACAACAAATACTAAAAATTATATAAAATAAATATTTAAGGGGGGCTCCCATATAACAAACTTGTTATAGATTATGGTACAGAACCCTTCATGCGCGAGTCGGACTCGCACTTGCCCAATTTTTTATTTCTAGCTTGGTATTGTGGTTCACTGCTATTACGAGTATATCGCTTACATTGGTATTTGCTTACTCAAATAACTGGAAAGTTTGTTAATTGTCAATGAAGCGTATAATATTGGTGATTAAAACTGATTTAATTCCCTAATGTCATCGGATCAAAGTCCGATTGCAAATCAGCGCTTTCTATGTGCATGTCGAAGTAATCAGATTACATAAGTAGTATATGCGATAAACATGTAGGGTCAATGTGCTTTGGTATTTTAACTTCACTTTTTATCATTTGGGTTCCGTACCCAAAGGGTAAAAAAGGCCAAGTGCGAGTCTGACTTGCGCACCGAGGGTCCCGTACAAATACTTATCCCATCTTAACTCGCCGGGTCAAGTTAAGTTTGCACCTGGTATTCCGGCGTCATACACGTACCAGGTGCAAACTTAACCCGACCAGTTAAAGACGGGATGACTTGGCCGATTTTTTCTACATGAACCCCAAATGGATTGCTAATTAATTTATATATACAGAATGTCATTTTAATTGTTTATATGATTTTCACGGCCCTGTTTGATACGCTAGTTTTTCGAGTACCTTAACACTTTCGACACCAACAACCCGGTAGCCGGGCGCTCTGCTCGTAGTAAGTTTTCGCTACATATGGTTTTTCCCATGTTATCGGCTACGAGCGTAGCCCGTAGCGCTACGCGGTAGCGAATGAGTTAAACGTAGATTTAGGGTGCGTCTCCACTGAAGCGAAGGGGAGCGGAGACATACCTACGGAATAGACCAATCACCTGAGTTGAACGCTTCACTGTTGTGATTAGTAGATTCCGCATGTCTCCGCTCTACTCCGCATCACCCGTTTTTCCTTGGAAACGCTCCCTTATCTGGAAACATGAAGAGCTGGATTTCCAAATCATTTAATTGCCGATACCGTTTAAGTCGTATTTTTCTAATTTCAGACTACTTGAGTATTTAAAACGCTTTGATTGCACACATTCACAAAACGAGACGTATTCAACAAACAATAACGGCAAAACAATGGAGTACATTACCGCGGCATTGTCATGAGGCGCAGCCACAGTTACGCAATGTGTTTGCTGTTTGAACTCTTGCGCAGCCTCTGTCGTTTAAGCAGTTAACATATCGGGTGTAGGTTTGTTTTATAATTATTCTGAAAAATTTATAATTTTGGAATAAAATGGCTTTCGGAAAAATTAAAATTTTGGACAAAAGAAACGTTACAGATTGAAAACAAAAATGACTGCTTCTAAGTATACAGGGTGATCAATCCAAATAGATTAGTAGTTAGTAGGGAGAAGTCAAAAACTATAAAATATAGGGAAATATGTTCTTAGGAACCATGGCGTCGATTTTAGATTTAATAAAAACTGTTTTTTTTTTATAAATCTCATACATAATTTCACACATAAACCCGGTCAAACCGCTGTAAAGAATGTTACAATACGACATTCGATTACTTACAGAATTTTAATTAGATTCAATTCCCGGTTATGTATGAGATTTATACCTGCAATATAATAACGCGTTTAGGGTACTGTTCGGGCTGCCGCGACATTGCAGCGCGTCAGCCATGTTCGCCGAGGCGCACATAGATAGCTTTGACGCTATAGTAAGAAAACGGTGTGCCTCCTTACTAGACCGCTGTCGCCGCAGCTCCAACAGCATTGTGAGCGTGTTGTCGCAGCGCTGGGAGTCACCGCTGCTCGCGCGCTGGGTGCGGCTGCATGCGCCAGTCGTAGCCGCACCACGCCGCTTTTAGTCTTAGTGTTACTTTTAATTTATTACTAACATTACGTTTAAGATTTATATTTTTATTTGGTACTAACATTGATATGGATTTTATCTGAAATAAAATATTTGAATTTGAATGAATTTGAATTTATAAAATAACTAGCGACCCGCCCCGGCTTCGCACGAGTGCAATGCTGCGTATAGTTTTAAAGATCTAAGCATACATAGGGACAGACAACAAGGAAGCGACTTTGTTTTAAACTATGAAGTGAAATTAATGCAGTTTCTATTAAACCAAAAATCGACGCCATGGTTCCCAAGAACAGATTTCCCTAGCTCTTATAGTTTCGTTTTCTCCCTACTGACCCATTTTGATTGATCACCCTGTATATGGTACTAACTGTAGGTACGTACTAGGAATCGGACTCTTAGCGGGTGGGATAAGTGCACAAGGCTTAGGGCAGCGGCGTATGGTTAAGTACTAGAAGCGAGGCACTCGGTCAAGTAGCTCGTCGACTGTAGTGCAGACTGGTGAGCCACAGCTTCTTATCAACACGTCACAAAGCAGTAAAGACATGTTTCGATATATTTGGTCCCATTGACGGCTTCTAACTATATGATGCTAACTGTGGGTAATCCGACTCTTAGAGGGTGGGATATAGTGCACAAGGGCTTAGGGCAGCGTATGGTTAAGTACTAGAGAAGCGACGCACTCGGTCAAGCAGCTCTCGGCGGAATTAGCTGGGGTCAAGAGAACGCGTCGCCCCCTGCGCTAATTTGACACGCTATTTATACGTAGTTGCGACACGGAGCTGACACTACGTCGACTCCGTAGTGCAGACTGCTGAGCGGCAGATTCTTATCAACAATGGACCATGGTATAAGGAAATAAGGTATGACACTCCCGCTAGTGAGACTATCTACGTCACTGATTAGTGGCCACTTTACATATAGTCTGTCCGATCGCTAAGATCAAATCAGGTAAAAAAAAATGTTTGCCGCCACTCGTACAAAAAATAATTCGCCCCCTGCCTGCTATACGGCCACAACTCGAAAAAATTTTTTTTCGGATTATTGCAGATTCGTAGTCAGAATAGGTTAATTTACGACCTTATTTCGAGAGCCATAAGAAAAAGTGTCCTTAAGAGCCTTTTTTCCACAAGTGGCCTTATGGATCTGACCAAAACTTGTCAGTTGACTCCCTGCAAGACAGCCACTTTTCAGTCGTGGCTGTATAGCATAAATTTGTAATCTTTTTTTTGAGTTGCGTCTCATAGAAATAACGTATATTCTACGAGGGGCGTCTGAAAAGTTCTAAGCCTAAGATAGAAGAAAACAATTTACACAAATGAACTCGTGTTTATTTTTCAATATAGTCTCCTCCTAAATCAATGCATTTTTTACATTTTTTATACAGTGCTTTTAGGCCATTAAAAAAATAATCTTCATTTTGCCCTTCAAAATGCTCCTGTACAGCCGCCTTCATCTCTTCGTCACTTCTAAATCGCTTTCCCCTCAACTCTTTCTTCAAATTATTGAATAGAAAATAATCGCTTGGGGCTAGATCTGGGCTGTAGGGTGGGTGGTCGATTTCGTCAAAACCAACTTCCTTCAGAGCACGCCTCGCAACATTAGCGGTGTGAACGGGTGCGTTGTCTTGCAAAAACAAAATGCCTTTCCTTAGTTTACCCCGCCTTTTCTCAACTATGGCTTGTCGCACCTGTCTTATTAGATTTGCATAATAAGTTCCGTTTATCGTAGAGCCTTTTTCTAAATAATCGATTAAAAGAATGCCATCACAATCCCAAAATACCGTAGCCATTAACTTAGAGGCCGACTTTTGCACTTTAAATTTCTTCGGCGGCCTTTCTCCCTTTTCAATCCACTGCATCGACTCAGACTTACACTCCGGATCATACTGTCTGATCCATGTTTCATCAACAGTTACTATTCGGGAGCAAACTTCATCTAAATCATCTTCGCACAATTCTAAAAACGCCCGAGAAGTTTCCACACGACGTACTTTATCGAAGGCCGTTAGCATTTTCGGTACCCAACGAGCACTGACTTTACTCATGTACAAATGTTCATGTAAAATTTCTCCGACTCTTTCTTTACTAATACCTAAGACCTCAGCTATTTGCCAAACCTTAATTCTTCTATCTTCTAATACCAGCTTTTTGACTTTTGCTACGTTTTCTTCGGTCACTACCCATATTGGCCGCCCTGAGCGGGGGTCGTCTTCGATCGATTCCCGTCCGAGTTTAAATAAGCGACTCCACTTTTTGACTGTGGCATAAGAAGGCCCAGAATCACCGTAAATAATAGCCATTTCCTCAAAAATACACTGCGGTGATTTGTCACTTTTTGTAAGGAATTTAATTACAGCACGGTGCTCAATTTTCGTAATATTCGTTGGTAATTCGCACATGATGTACTTTTCCGTTGAATATCTCGAAACAGAATAATAAAAACGTGACATGTTATTTTTTAATAATTTGTTTTTAAATGGCCTTTCTAGTGGCCAGTATCATAAACGCATATATAACCTCGAAATACCTTAGGCTTAGAACTTTTCAGACGCCCCTCGTAGTATTATTACGATGAATTCCTTTAAATATAAGCGAAATAAACGTCATTGTGCTGTTGTGCCAAACTGGCGCACAATACTCTGTTGTGGAGTAAACTAGGCTAAGACTGGTACTGCGTAGCACATCAGTTGTTGCTCCCCAAGTAGTTCCCCTTAGTCTGTGGAGTATGTAATTCGGCGTCTGTAGCTTCTTCGCATATAGGTAAGACTGCGGTCTAGAGTGACACAAGTACTTTTGGGTAGGATTTAATTTAAGCGCAGTCTCTCTGAAGCATATATTTGGCTCATAATTTGCTTCTTTGTTGAAAGTTTGTGAGTGTATGCATGTTTTTGTTACTTCTTCGCGCTGAAACGGCTGGATGGATTTGAATGCAATTTGGAATAGAGATAGTTTATTTTGTACCCTTACTTAACATATAGGCTACTTATCACAAAAAAAACATGTCTCATATAGGATTTTGTATGCAAATTCAACGCGAGCTAAGTTTCGTGCAAATTCTAGTAACAAAGTATGAACAAATAAAATAAGCCTAATCTGCTCCGGGGGCCGGAACCTCCGATTTTTATCCAAGAATAGTTCCTGCCGTATGGAACCTAAAGTGACTAGGTACAATAAGTGTAAAATCTTTCTCATTGACCTTATGGTTACGTACTGTACTGCTGCTATGTCCCTTTCTTGTGCATATAAATGCTGAAGGGCTCTATTTACATGGATATTGACCAGCATTTTACTTCTATCACCGGATCGTATGTGTCGTCACACAGGGTTCCAGGGCGGGAATAAATTTAATACAAGAACGTAAAGTGGTTTACTATAGACCACGACCTGCCCGCTCCCGTTGGCGTCTGTCATAATGGCGGCAACGGGCAGGTGGCGGGACACTTTATTATATAAAGATATCTATACACTACAGTAAGTTTAGTGACTTTGGGGTCGAAGATAAAGGCTACACCTGCTACGAGTTAGCGAGTTTCATTCCGGTCTTGTTTATCGTTTTTGCCGGCAATAATTTACTAACTCTTAATTAACTAGAGCTTTATTTATGTAATGTATGTAAACACTTCATTGTACACTAAAACATCTATAACAAATAAAACAGATACAAAGGCGAACTTATACTTATAATAAAATAAATAAAAATAAAAAATAAAAATCGTTTATTTCAGAAATTTGATTCCATATATTGTTAGTAAATTAACTTATAAACTATGTTAGATACATCTAGACACGCGGCAGCGTGTCCAGCCAAGTTCACCGCAGGAACTGGCGAGCAGCAGCCGTGTGTTATATTACACGAACCGTTTGGAGCCACTTTTGACCCCCCAATAACTCCAAATCTATTTAACATAAAAAAATGAAATTTGGCTTATGTATTAAGATCCTTTAGAACAAGTAGAACCCCAAATTTCATTAATATAGGTTAAATAGTTATTGAGATATTAAAGTCCAAAAAACGGTATTTTTAGCACTGACTGACTGACTGACTGACTGACTGACTGACTGACTAGTAATCAAAAACCTAACCCACTTCCAGGTGACCTAGAAAGGTGAAATTTGGCATCCAGCTTAGTGATTGTGTGTGTATACATATAAAAATCTAAAATGGTGATTTTTTTATGTTTTTTTATTATTATTATTATTGATGGTTGTTGCCTCAGAACTCTGTCATTTATAAACCGATTTGGAAAATTCTTTTTTTGTTTGAAAGATATACTAGAATAGCATATACACTCACACGCACACACTTACACATACATGCACAAAAAATCCAATACGTACTAACCGTTTTGGTAAATTCTTTGTTTGTTCAAAACTTTCAAAAGATGTACTAGATTAGCACACAGAGCTAATTAACAAATAATAATTAAGTAATTTACACATCATAATAATTTTTGTACAAAAAGTAATGATATCCCATCAAAAACATAAATGTAAAATGAGAGCCAAGTTCAATATCGCGTGCACTTCGCCGACAAAAGAATTGAGATCTGCAAGAGCGCCAAGTTCTTTGCCCTAAAATTTTTAGATACAAGGACATGCTACATACTCAATGCATTTATTTTACTTGGGGTGTAATTCAATATCAAGACGTGACTTGGCTAGTTTTAAAATATAAATTTATATTATAAATCAAAATCAATCAAATCATTAACCTATTTTCGTAAAGGTAAGTACGCAAGTTAGTTTACGTCTTGTTACTTATACTGTTAGCTTGATAATGAACTATGACTATGACTATGTTACTTTTATAAAATTTAGTTATTTTGTGAAAACTAGCCAAGTCAAATCTTGATATTGAATTACTCCCCAAGTAAAATAAATGCATTGAGTATGTAGCATGTCCTTGTATCTAAAAATTTTAGGGCAAAGAACTTGGCGCTCTTGCAGATCTCAATTCTTTTGTCGGCGAAGTGCACGCGATATTGAACTTGGCTCTCATTTTACATTTATGTTTTTGATGGGATTATTAATACTTTAAAACATAAACACACATAGACTTTTACACAATGAAATTAAATAGAATAACAGAGACCCGATGGCTACCCCCTCCTCCTCTGCCGCCTCATTGATCCCTTCTCCTCACATGCAGTTATATAGGGATCTCTTCCAGTTAACCTTAGATTTAGCATGAGAAATGAGTCGAAAGCAAGCTAATAAATGTGATAAGCAATCTGTCTGTGTCAAGGTCCCGGAAGCGGGCAGGCGATCGATCGGGCAACGACCGGTGATGCTACGGGGTGCCAAGGGCACGGCGGGATAACATAGCGATACTTGAGCACCCAAAACCCCGGGGTTCAGTTGAGTTTTGAAACTAAAGCCTCTTATGTTGTGTTTCCTAGCTACACTTGAGCACCGAAAATCCTGGAGTGGAGTTTAGAAGCTGGAACCAGTTATGCCGTGTTTTCGATTGCAAGTATTGCAACAGTCGAATTTCAGCTGTGCTAACTGTCCCGCTGTCACAGGGTATCTTTTTAAACTGAAATAGGTAGTCTAAGGCACTTAAAATTTTCGATATGCAAGCGGGATTAAGCGATAATTTTTTTTAAATGGATTCTGTAGGGATAGGGACTGTTAGGTTCCGTGCAATAACTATTTTGTTGTGTACATTTGCTTTTGCGAACTGTGTCACGGAACCATTTGTGTGTGAGTTCAAATCGCACTTGGCATATTGTTCAGTGGGCTTTTTATGGAGTAAGTACCTACGCAGGTGCGTAGACTACCTGATGGTACCTAGGATTCTGAGTCCCAGTCTGTTAAAGAGTGCAAAGCTCACCCTGAATATAAACATCTACGCTAGTAATTTCACGAAAATGCGTAAAACACTTGTTGGATACATGTACAACAATGTTTATTTTACCGCCTTTCGTGTGTGACGTACTACTTTTTAATATCCAAGACTTAATTCATCATATTGTAATCGTTTACGTTTGAACGATAAGCGGCGATAAGCGTAATAAGGGCATGAGTTCACGCTTACCAAGAAACGACGTATGTTACATCAAGTTCTATAAAGATAAGTCCTTCTAATTTTGTACAGAGTAGTATTCCTACTTTTCCATAAAAGAGCGTAACTTTATATGGAAATCGCGTTATTTACGCCCTAGTGCAGTAATCCGGCGAAATGGGTCGAGTTATAAATCATCAATATCAATTTGTCACGAACCGGGACATTTTGCGAGGCAGCATTCTTTTATTTGTTGACATTCGGCTCTAAATGGCTCTAATTCAAACAGGCTTGCAACTGCTCAGGTAATTGATTTCTGAAGTAGGCCATTCGTTTAATAACACCCTCATGCACTTTACTCATTTGACACACGCAATCATGCCGGGTACGAGCAGATGGGTTTCAATTTGTCGACAAGTTTAAGTTGATTTTTAGAATATAGGTTATGCATAGGTAATTGCATAGTCACCGAACCTACGTAAGTTCTGTGACTATGCAGTTATGCATAACCGTCATAATCATAATTTTCAGCCTAATGCGGACCCATGGAGTTCGGACATAGGTAGTTTCTAGACTAGATTAACCTTTTGAGCGCCAAAGACGGCAAATCATGTCGACGGAAAGCTGCGCCACAGGCTCCACGACGTTATTTGTCGCTATACAATGCCATGCTAGCTGCTGCCAGCTTGGCATCAGGGACACAGATTTACGGCGACGAGCTGGGCGGTCAAGAGATTAAGCCCGTCACACACGGAGCTATCGTGTGGCCTCTGTCGTACAGGACGCAAACTATATCATAAGATACATATACTTATTTATTGTTATAGGTCCGTGTGTGACGGGCTTTAGTGTGGACAAGGAGGTTCCATTTATCCGAAAAAGTAGTAAGATACAGTTTAAAGTTTCTGTATACTTTTTATTAGGGTTCCGTACCCAAAGGGTAAAAACGGGACCCTATTACTGAGACTTCGCTGTCCGTCCGTCCGTCCGTCTGTCTCAAGAACGGTGATAGCTAGACAGTTGAAATTTTCACAGATGATGTATTTCTATTGCCGCTATAACAACAAATACTAAAAATAAAATAAAACAAATATTTAAGGGGGCTCCCATACAACAAACGGGATTGGATGCGTTAACTTTGCACCTCATTTGTATGGAGCGCTATACATACCAGGTGCAAACTTAACTTAACCACTTAAGGATGGAAAGTATTTGTACGGAACCCTCGGTGCGGCAGTCCTACTCGCACTTGACCGGTTTTTATAACCAATATTAGCATACCGATTTAATTTTAGTATACCGAGATACAGGATACTTGTATTCGGAAACCGAGGCTAAACAGTCGTTAGCCGTCCAAGTCAACACTGTCTTTGTACATATTATAAAATGACGTATTGTTGTGGAAACACAAAGTCGGTTACGTCGTTTTAGCTGAGGGTAGTCGGAGCGCTATAATGAGGTGTCGAAGAATGAAGATAACTCCGACGGCCGCGGACGATAAGGTGTTCCCGAAGCGTCACTCATTCATTATTCCGGAATGTTGAATGGCGGTATTAGAACAACAGATTAGATGAAATTAAAGTTGGTTATGGGTGATTCTACAGGCGTTCCAACAGCTGTCAGTCCGCTGTCAAACATATTGAAAGTATGAGCTAACACCATGCTGCAAACCTTCATACGGTGATATACTGTAACCGTTCTTACCATAGTTAATCTAATTTAAAGCATATTATGGCCCATTGCTTTGATTTTTATGACAGTGGACTGACGGTTGAAACGACTGTAGAACCACCCGCATTTAGGTAAATATGTACGAATCAGACTTGCACACGACGGGTCCCGTATCACTACGTACCACGTGCAGCTTGCATTCTAATCAATTTAACCTTTTGAGCGCCAAAGACGGCAAATCACGTCAACGGAAAGCTGTTCCCCAGACGCCATGACGTCATTTGCCGCTATGCAATGTCATACTCGGCGGCCCCGGGTTCGAATCCCGGCCAGGGCAAATATTTGTGTGATGAACTCGAATATTTGTGCTTGGGTCATCGTTGTTCTATGTATTTAAGTATATATTTATCTATATAAGTAAGTATATCGTCGTCTGGTACCCATAACACAAGCCTTCTTGAGCTTAATTTGGGACTAGATCGATTTGTGTGAGGTTGTCTGATATTTATTTATTTATTATTTAATACTGTCTACTGTGAGCTTGGCGTCAGGGACAGTTTTCCGTCGAAGAACTGAGTGGTCGAAAAGTTAGACACGTACCTTTTTCGCTCTAGTCACAACGACAATAGGCGTTAAAATGTGCGCATTCCTTTCCCATGCAACAATGAACATCATGTGTCTGGTAGTATTTAGTCTAGAATTTTTAAAATTTACTTATCAAATTTATGAAAGCACAACGAATCATGATAATCAAAACTAAGGCAAAAATTATTAATGTAATATAATAGACTGCATTAGGATTCTGCTGGTACCAGTGGCATTGTGTCAAACTAAATACCTGGGCAAGCCGGAGCAGAGTTGCCTTACTTCTTTTCTTAAAAGTGAAACAATGGGTGCTCAAACACGAAAATAGGGAACCCAGTGTGCAGTTTGTATGGATTTGGATGTCATGCCACCCAGGTACCCTTAGGGTATAGAATGCCAAACCTAACATTTGTATGAGCATAGAGAAAATCATGTTCCTGGTAAAGGCATCCCCAAACAAAGAATTTTTTTTTATACTTTTTTTTTGGTGTTACAGCAGATACCTACAATAATACACATTTCACATTATGTGAAAAGATAGTCCTGTCATAGTCATGCAGCAAAGCAGTAGTAATAGGATGTCATAGACACCCTTTAAAAACAGAATTCTAAATATATTTTAAGAAAAACCTTACATGAAGAACCAGGAAGAGCTAAAGAGATAAAGGCTGCTATTTCACTTGGTACTTTTGTTATAAGTATTTTATTTTAATCTACAACATCTATTTATATTAAGTACTGCAAAAGTACCTACTAAGTACCATGTGAGAAATTGTCTGCTACATGTTACATTATAAAAAAGAGCTCAAAAAAACTTGAAAGTTATTTGTAATTTTATTTAACACTCACGACCAGGTAAAAAAAATTTAAACTACCAGACACTGACAGAGCCCGCCAGGAGGTCGCTTTTATAGTACAATCTGACCAGCGAGCTGGGCCGCCAGCGGAGTACAAAGTTACCAGTGCCCACCAGGCGGGTTGTTGGTTGTGAAGGTGTTAGTGTTTGTGAAGCGTGACATACTTATATATATATTTTTTTTTTAAACAATGTCACCAAACTAAAGATTTTCAGTAAAAGATATTCAGATCAGGGAGAAAGTGACATAATATTACTATCGGTCAGGTTAATCATCAGGGAGAAAGTAATATTAAATCACTTAGGTACTGATTGATATACCTAACTAGAAAAAAAATATTACTGTCCAATATGAAACAAAATAAAGCTTGTAATTTATTTATTTATTTATATTTGCTTATAATTATCCGGCATTTTAATTAAATATTTCCTTATACAGCAGATATTAAAAAGAAAACGAATAAATAAAAGGTACTTTGCTTGACTAACAATTAGTGGTACATTTTATATCAACAAAGCATTAACAGCGCCCCCTATCTTGGCGCGTGACTGAACTAAAATTCAATGGCAGCCATCTTGTGCTGTGAGGAATCGAATGTCATGTTGCTGTCATTACGACGTTTTACAAAAGTCATCGGGATTCCGATGACAACAATAAACAAACCAAAAACCTTGGCCAATAAGACTTATAAAGGCATCAGGGTGGCTGCAATGCAATTAGATAAACTCATGGAATATTGATCGAAGCTAATCCGCAGCTTACGTAGCAACTGGGCGAGCTAAAAATAACTCGAGCACGTGCCAAATAGCATTTAACGCGGCCGTATTGTTCGCTGCATAGTTTTAAGTTGAAATAACATGGTCCCTTGACTATAAACGACTAATCAGCCCAGTTTTCATGCATAAATCGCTTACGGAATCTACATAACTATGTACGTATTGATAATACAAGCAGCTAATGGCGCATTGGCGCCATTTTAGTTTCATGAGATCGGGCGGCCTAGGTGACGTAACAGGTCTAAATTCCTGTGCCAAGGATTAATAGGCAGCAGATATCGAGGGATAAATAGTTTCTATTGTGATTTTATGTGGATAAAAGCGTTGTTTTCCTATAAATGTCATGTTGACGTATGTCAATTTGACAAGCATGGCCGTAACGTGGCGTCGTTTTTGACCGGCTTACCTCCAGGCGACATGGATTGTTGTCTGTTCGCGGCTCGAGCGGCGTCCCTGATGATCTCCCGTGTCAACTCCCTGACGTCGCGACGCTGTTGATATGCCATTTCGGGCCGGTCGCGTTGCTCTTGTGCTATGCCGGCCGTAGGAGGTAACATCGTTAGACACTCAATCCATCCGAATATTGTTTTTTACACTTAGTCACACGTATATCACTAATAAAGTTCACCAACAGTCCAAAAGTCACGAATAACTGATTAAATAACGTTCTAATAAAATAATTCTTCCATGAACTACGCACAGCAAGCAAAGCAAAACGAACTGAGCGCGACTGTCGTACGGGGGACGGCGGGAAGCCACAGCGCCGCCGCGCCGCTATCCTTATCTGGCATACACGAATTCATATATCTCACTCGCTCGCACGACAACGCTTCGGTGACAGTTGGAGTATTAAATGTCAAAACAAAGCGTGGTTGATTATTATTAAAATGTCAAACAGTAAGCAACCGTTTTGAGTCACATGCGACATCTAGTTTGATTTATTTAAACTAGTTGGTATTTGAGTTGACGAAATGTTTGTTTTACTATTGGTGGATAGCGTCATATGTTATAATAGTTTCGTTATACAGGCAGAGGGCGCGACTAACAAAAAAATTGTCGCATTGCCCTTGCCCTTTTTACACTTTGACCGTTTTCTATACTTATTTTTTACAGTGAATTCAACTCTAGATACACCTTATTTCCCATTCCTAAATAAAAATACATAGGAAATACAAAAATATTTACTACTATATTTGTAATCGGTTCAGTATTCATTGTTTTTATCAAAAGAAAAGTTAGACAAGTACAAAGACTCCTTGCTAAACATATGTTGTCTATTTAAGTAATCAATTCAATAATATTGATACATGTCGGACGCTATTAAACAGCAAAATTATACTGTTGCATCAAAGTACATTTCGACGAGGCTAGTAGCGCCATCTAGTTAGAAAATGTCTTTCACAGAAACAGTTCGGGTGGCGCGGAGCTTCAAAAAGGTGCTCATAAATACCTACCAGAGACCAGACCTACGTTTTAGGATTTAGGAACAATCCTAAGTGATATAATGATTTGTGCGATCTTTATTTTTTAGATTGTGTCTTATTAACTGACTTAAAAAAATAAGGAGGTTCTACCTATGTTTTTGCGCTTATATGATCCTATCACATCACTAGGCATTGGACTTTCGTTAACATGGTAGGACTTTAGAGAGCTATGGAGCCGATACTAGCATTTAAATACAATTCATACTCACATTCATTCATCTATTTCATTTCAAACTGCATTTATGGTTATTGTGCTTAACATTCCCAAGCATTATGACTAAAAAAAATGTTTTTTTACAATATACCTAGATTTAACTATATTAATAAAATTGTCTATATCGTGCATTTTCTAATCATCACTAGATGTTCGATTAATATAGAACCCAATTTATTCCAGAAAACATGGAAAAAGTTGCAACTATTTGCGTATTTCTGCCGTGTTATGGTAAAAGGTCGTATCTTTTATACGGATGTCATAGTAAGATACGTCCTTTTACCGTAGCATGGCAGATTTTATGATGATTTTGATTAAAAAACAATGCCGGCACAAATCAGGTTTTTGTACATTCTTTTATATTTATCCTAGACTATAAAATTAAAATTGCGAATGAAATACACTTTTGAAGTATGAGTATGAGTATAAATTGTGTTTTAATTTTAATATCGGCTCCATAGCTGTCTAAAGTCCTAGCGCGCTAACGAGAGTCCGATGCCTCCACATCACTCAATGAGGTTTAGCTGCTATTGTTAAGTATCGTATGGTATTATGTGTAGTGTGGCTTTGGAGATAATAAAGATAATGTTATTAGATGGACGGATTTATTTATTCATGAAAATACAAATCTCGTTATGATAAATAATGGATGACATAACTTATGAGTAGCGCTAACTTAACCTAATTTTATTGGCTCTTCTCCTGTTGTTTCTGGATGGAGGCGATCAGTCTTTGGTACACGGCTTCGGGGGCGGCCTTGGAGAACTGGAAGTCGAGGTGGCTGAACTCCGGGACCTGGTGGGCTTCCATGACCATCGGCAGCTCCAGGCTCAGACGCTCGACGTCTGCGGGCTGGGCCAGCCAGTCCTCGGCGCTGTAGTACAAGGTCACCGGGGCACGGACCTTGGTCACGTCGTATTTGGCGGGCAGCTCGCTTCCGTAAACCTTCTGGTTGATAGAAGGTCCATAGTCGTAACGTCTGAAGTCATGAGTGGCGACCGCCTGGCCGTACTGCTTCATCTGTCTGGTGGAGGCGCCCGCGGGCAAGTGGCTGGCGATCATGGGCACGATCTTCGGGTCGTAGTTGTCCACCATACCGGCCATCACGAGGTTCACGTTGGTCGCGACGTGCTTGCACCCGGACTTCTTCGCCAACATGTTGCCGCCGACGGTGTGGATCAAGTCGTTGCTGGGCTTGAACTCGCCGTGTCCGAGGATCTGGTGAAGCCAATCGTAGAAGGGGCTGTTGGGCGCGATCATCTTCAGGAGCGGGCTGCGGGTGTGGCTCATGTACACCATCGGGGACAGCGCGTACATCATGATGATCTTGTCGTTGTACTCCGGGCGCGAGGAGGTCAGAGCGAAGAATGTGGTCGTTCCCTCCGAGAAGCCGACGTAGTACAACTTCTCTTGGCGGCTAGTGTTCAGGGCGTAGTCGATCATGGCCGGGAGGTCGTGGAGCGCGATCTCATCATTGCTGAACTGCCAGAATTCAGGCTGGGCTGGGTGCTTGCTGACGTGACGGCGGGAGTACTTGTTGCCGCGGGCGTTGCCCATCCAGACGTCGAAGTCGGCATCAGCCAAGAGGTAAGCGAGGGCGACGCCGGGGCCGGAGAGCAGCCAGTCGTCGGCGCTGCCGAGGAGACCGTGCATCAAGAACACGACGGGCCTCTTCTGAACGTCACGGGTCTTCTGCTTGGGCGGGATACGGAACAGAGTGAGGATGTATCCATCGTCGGTCTTGACGGTGTGCTCTTCGACGACGTATTCGTGCTTCTGAAGGAGCTGGGTGGCGTTTAACTCGTTGTCTTCGTTTTTGGCGGCGGTCATGTACATCTCGTGGAAGGTCTTCTTCTCCTCCTCGGTGAAGTCCTTGACAGTCTTGTAGGCATCGTCGAAGATTCGAGCGATGTCCTTCTCGTCATCGATGGGGGAGTGGGGACCGACGGCCATGCTGATGCCGTTCCACTCAACGTTGTCACCGTAGACGGCTTGGTATTGCTGCTTCATCTGTTTCTCGATGGTCCTCTGCTGGTTCAATGGCTTCTGAGGCTGCATGTAGCTGGGCATTTGCATGGAGGCGAGCGGGCTCCAGATGTCCCTCACATTCGGGCTCTGGTATTCAACGATGTTGACGCGGATCTGCTCATCAGTTTCATGGGAGCTGACTTCGGCGGTCTCTGGGTTTAGGTAGTCGCTGGCCGGGTACCACCGAGATTCCTGGGACCTCAGTGATTCCTGAGAGTTTTTATCTTGGTACTTCTGGCGCTCCTGGGACCAGTCTTCCTTGGAGCGTTGAATTTGCTTCTGGTTCTGGTTTTCGCGCTGGTATTGCACCTGCTGGTCGCGGTATTGGCTGTAGCTGGTGGGCTCGATGTAGGTGAGGGGCAGGTTCAGAGCCTGCATGGAGGGTCTGCTCTCATGGTGTCTCTTGAAGATGCTGGCGGCGGCGTGGTGTGCCAGGGCGAGGCACACGATGAGACTGACCTTCATGTTGTCGGTTTGTGTGGATTATGCTGTTGGTGGGTCGCCGCGGAGGTTTTATACAATTTTAATGTTAAGTCAGCGAGTTGGCGCGCCGGCGCGGCGTAGATGCAATTTGCGCATCAAGCAAATTTGTATAGCAGCGTCGTCAGGCATTATTTTATATTACGGTTCATTGCATATTAAAGAATTACGTGTTATTTTACATAACGCTAGCTAATCATTTGCATTTACACAAACATCGATAAAACTGGTCAAGTGAATTTGTTGTCGTACCTATATTCAATGAAAATTTCAAGTAGTCATAGTTAGTTATGGCATTATTTTATTACATAGGTATATTAGATGGTGCCCGCAACTTCATCTGCGATTTTTCTCCTTTCCATAGGGGGAAAAAAATTATCTTATAACCCGCTATCCCTGTTTGAAAATTGGTTGGTTAAATTTAAATACCTTATTATCTATATAAAACCATGGTCCCTTAACACTAACATACATAGATAAATACCTTAAAACTAAAATACCTACAATATTATATATCAAGTATAAAACACGAAATAAAAATAATAAAGTAAGTATACACATTAACACATTTAGTTCGCGACTTAAGAGTCACAACACTTTTCGATCCTCCTGAAAACAAATGAACGTCCCTTACATTGCATCTGTCCTGTACAGTCGGCATCGTACAATAGAGGTGTATGAAGACTGATGTTGAATACAACATGCTGTAGTTACATGAATAAAATTAACTCAATATTGTGTCATGAAACAAAGAAAAAAAAACAAACAACATTTTTTTTGTAATTATGTGACTTCAAAGATATTAGGCAAATTTCATGTTTTCTTTTTGTTAATCCAAAATAAATTATATTTAGAATCCGCATAATTTAACAAAACAATAATTGTAACACAACCATGAACTTATCCGCACTTTTCACGGTGAAAATGGCAAATTACTTAGTGTCTCCATACGAGTATTGTTACCCATAACATAATATACCTAATATAATGACGTCACGATCATAGGTGGCCATTTGTATGGAGCATTTTTAGCGATCCGTAGAAATGTTGAACTTTGAATGTTATTTCTGACTTGTAGAGCAGTCTTAGTGTAGTGAGTCCTATAGACATTTGGTCCCAATAAAAAATAGAATCGATTGACATCCTCAAAGAAATGGCTGCACGCCTATCAGTAGTAGTCAAGATGGCCAAATATATCGTAACACATCCTTACTGCTATCAGTGCCGTATGTACCCCTAGGACCCCAGGACTTTCACCATAATAGTATTCTCCTTATTTACATCGCTTACAATTAGGGTTGCCATCTCTAAAATCGCCGAACACGGACAAAGACTTAAAAAACTCGGACATTTGGCGTAAATCGCATTTTTCCCCGGACGTGTCCGAAAATAAGATAATTAAAAAACAATCGTTTTATTTTTAACTAGCTTCTGCCTGCGACTACGTCCGCGTGGAACTTGGAAGTATGGAAACAACCTCAACACGATAGATATCCACCTAATCACCTTAATTAATAAAAGGAATTATTTAAAGCGACTAAGCAAATATGTAAGAGCAATTGTGTTTTCGGTCTAATCATTTACATTTTCTACAGGGTCATCAATGTCATCATGAATTACTTACTCACTTTTCAATCTTTTTAGGAATAATTTCCAGGATGAAAACTATCCTATGTCCTTCCTCGGATCTTAAACTATCTCCATGCCAAATTTCATCAAAATCGATTCAGCGGTTTAATAGAGGACAAACGGAGGTAACAGACAGACAGACACACTTTCGCATTTATAATATTAGTATGGATTCACATAAAAAGTGTCCGGGTTACCGGGATAATACCGGGACACTTAGTGCCTTATCACACTTGCGATTTGCGAGCGAATTTTGTATGGCGGCGATGACGCAGCGAGTTCGCCGCGACGCTTATTTGTATAGAAAACTCGCTAGCAAATCGCAAGTGTGATAAGGCCCTTACTGAAACCCCCCCCGGATGGCCCCCGGACGGCCTCCAAACTACGACAAATCCGGGAAAACCCGGACGGATGAGTACCCTACTTATGACTAATGAACATTTCCCTCTCGACTTGATGCAAAAATACAGATAAGCCGCCAAGGATATCCCAACGTTAAATCAATTTTGCCCAGCAAAAACACTTCTCCATAAGCTATTAAAACGAACCTGTTCGAGTTTGAGGCTTCTCATACTCGTATAGGTTGCAAATATTATTGTTCGTATTTGTAGCAAATAAAACTGTCCAAGTGCGAGTCGGAGTCGCGCATGAAAGGGTTAATCATATCAGCCGATAGACTTCCACTGCTGGACAAAGGCCTCCCCCAAAGTTCTCCACAATAATCGGTCTTGCGTCGCCCTCATCTAATTCTGACCACGATCCTAACCAGGTTGTCGGTCCACCTATTTTGCCGATAGCATTTTTCAAAAAAATCACAATGGCAGAGATATCAAATATACGTAAAAGATGACAAAATTCAGTCATTTCAAAATGGGCTCGCGAGCTCTAAGTCTAGCAGCTCTAGTAATTCTAGGGAAGCGATTAGGCATAAAGACAATCTCATTTTATGGTGAGACTGTTAAATAAGAATCCGTCCACGCATGTTCACTATGTGACCTCGATAGCTAAGTAATTAGCCATTTAATGAGGCAGGTTGCAATTTGAGCAGGAAATCCTGTTTATTGCGAGTAACCTCGAGATTGAGCTTTAATATCTATGTTTTTGTATCTGCAAGTAGTTAAAGAAAATCAGATTCAAATGTATGGAAAATTTGGCAAAATTAAAGGACATGTTTTATCTATCAGGATATGTAGGTGATAGAGCAAAGTTAAATTTTATCTGCTCTCAGGGGCGAGCGTCATTTTAAAAATTACTAATTGATTTACGTTACGCTACGTTACACGTCCATGTTTGGGTCATCACATTACATATGCGTACCAAATTTCAACTCAATCGGTCCAGTAGTTTCGGAACAAATTGGCTATTTATGACAGACGGACGGACAGACACAGATACACGAGTGATCCTACTATAATGGGTCTATTTTAGGGTTCCGTATAGTGACCTAGGAACCCTTATAGTTTCCCCATACCCATCTGTCCGTCCGCGGCTTAGCTCCGTGATCATTAGTACTAGAAAGCTGAAATTTGATATGAGTATGTGTATGTATCACGCCGACAAAACGGCAAAATCAAAAACTAAAGAAAAAAATTTTTTTCGGGTACCTCTCAAACACCTTAAAAGGGGGTTGAATTGCTTTTTAGGGTTCCGTACCCAAAGGGTAAAAACGGGACCCTATTACTGAGACTTCGCTGTCCGTCCGTCCGTCCGTCCGTCCGTCCGTCCGTCCGTCTGTCACCAGGCTGTATCTCAAGAACGGTGATAGCTAGACAGTTGAAATTTTCACAGATGATGTATTTCTATTGCCGCTATAACAACAAATACTAAAAATAAAATAAAATAAATATTTAAGGGGGGCTCCAATACAACAAACTTGTTATAGATTATATAAATATATATATAGGTACGGAACCCTTCATGCGCGAGTCGGACTCGCACTTGCCCAATTTTTCGTTTCAACACTAGCGTGTGGTGTGTCGTTGAATAGGTCTTTTGAAAATAATAGGGGTCTATCCAAACATATTCGCTCCGAGAAATAAAAAAAAATGTTTCTTTTCTTAACAGGACGTATAAGTCGACTTCCAGAGGGTAATAAGTAATTACAGTTACTTTGGCGTTTATTACCTTTTCTCTTGGCCGGTTTTTCCTTTTAAGGTACGGGCCACGCTCAGTGTAGGGTTCCGTAGCTGAACATCCTTCATAATAGACGGGCTTAAACAGCGGTTTTAATCCCGAGGTTTAAATTACGAGAAAGGTTACAAGCTCTATAAAAAGGTCATAAACGCCAAAGTAACTTTAATTAGGTACTTATTACCTTCTGGAAGTTATCGATTATACGCGCCAGATTGAGCGAAATGTTTTAATACAGTATGTCACTTAACTAATAGGTATGTGTAACGTTTGAATTATAAGGACACCGCGCGGCACAGAGAGACAGACATACAGACAGACAGACAGACAGACAGACGGACATGGTGAAACTATAAGGGTTCCTACTGTTCCTAGATGACTACGGAACCCTAAAAAGGTCTAGAAATGTACCCAGAAACGGAACTAAGTATATTTTGAGACCCTTTTTAAGGTTCCGTACCTTAAAAGGAAAAACGGAACCATTATAGTAGGATCACACCTGTGTCTGTATCTGTCCGTCCGTCTGTCATAGCCAATTTGCTCAGAAACTACTGGACCGATTGAGTTGAAATTGGTACCTAGATCTGAGAATAATTAAGCTGTAAGTGCAAAAAATTACCTACTTGATTCGTGAAGGGAAGGAAACATTAATCCCCTTTGCGTTACCGTAGTAAAAGGTGAAAAAAGTAAAAAAAAACCGGTCAAGTGCGAGTCGGACTCGCGCACCGAGGGTTCCGTACAAACACTTTCCATCCTTAAGTGGTTAAGTTAAGTTTGCACCTGGTATGTATAGCGCCCCATACAAATGAGGTGCAAAGTTAACGCAACCAATCCCGTTTGTTGTATGGGAGCCCCCCTCAAATATTTATTTTTCACCTCACTAGCTCGGAAAGCCCAGTTTGTTTGTTTGATATCTATTGAGAAAATCGCTTTTTATCCACATGTGGAGAAAGAGTTTTGACGTTTCAACGCAGCTAAAGTAAAATTTGACATGAGCTTATTTTCTGAAAAATCCCGTTTAAAATACCTACATGAAAGCTAATTAGACCTTAGTTTTAATAAATGGCAAATTGGTTGATTATTGCAGATATTTTTCAAAGATATAGTACAAACCCTTATTCTTTTTTCCTCGCTGTAGTGAGGTGAAAAGTTTTGTGTTATACACGGGTGAAAGTTATTTTACGTCTCGTGTATTGAAACACTCGCTACGCTCAGGATTCTATTTTGAACCACTCGCTTCGCTCGTGGTCAATCATAGGATCCTTTCGCTAGCTCGTGTTTCAAATAAACACTCGCGGGTAAAATACAACTTTCCCCCCTTGTATAACAAATAACTATTTTCTACTCCAGTACTTTTTTCTGTCATTTATATAGTTACTAACTCTAATATAAAGACATAAATTATGAAAGTCTGTAAAAGTCTATACTCTATTTCCCAAAAAAACACTGCTATACGATGTTATAATGTCGCCAAAAAAGCATCACTTAGTACCACAGGTTACAAGATAACCAGCTGCATTCACACAATTTGCAATTTAAAAAAAAACTTATTGTACTAAGGCATTGCTGCCAACTTAAAAAAAAAGTTTTATCTTCAGTGCATTTATGTTTAGTATAGTGAGCGTATACCTTTATGTAGAAGTTCATATTTTTAGGGTTCCGTACCTCAAAAGGAAAAAACGGAACCCTTATAGGATCACTTTGTTGTCCGTCTGTCCGTCCGTCCGTCCGTCTGTCAAGACCCTTTTTCTCAGGAACGCGTGGAGGTATGAAGCTGAAATTTATATCAATTACTCAGGTCTACTGTCCCTTGAAGCTGTGAAAAAATCAAACTTCTAAGCCAACGCAATCAAAAGATACAGCCGTTTATGCCGCAAATTTTCGACACTTGCAAGGGAATCAAAACCTACAGGGTGCTTCCCGTGAACTCAGAATCTTGAAATTTGGTACGAAGCAACGTCTTATAGCATAGATAAAGGAAAAATTACGAAAACCATAAATTTTTTTTTTAATACCTAACTTTGCACTTAATTTATATGGGGCGCTATACATACCAGGTGCAAACTTAACTTAACCACTTAGGGATGGAAAGTGTTTGTACGGAACCCTCGGTGCGCGAGTCCGACTCGCACTTGGCCGTCTTTTTTTACAGATGTTCAGTATAGTGAACGTATACCTTTATGTATAAGTTTATATTTATTTGACAGATAGACGTCAATAAAAAAAGTTTATCAGAGACTATTTTTTTTCTTAATTTTGTTGATTCCGAGCGGGAACATGTCATTATTTTCTTTGTTGTTTATTTGCATTTTATTTATAAATGTCGAGTCGTAGAAAAACTATTGTATGCAACGTTGTATAAGTAGGTCAAAAAACGCTCGTGGCATCTTTCTTACGATGTTCGCTACGCTCACATCGTAACCCATGCCACTCGCGTTTTTTGCCCCCTCTTATACAACGGTTGCATAAAATACTATTATTTTATTTTTAGTATTTGTTGTTATAGTCCATTGAATAAAAAGTTCTAGAGTGCGTGAGTTAGTAACGTAAGATGTTTCTTCGGAAACATGTCAAGAGTCTCTAGGTAATAAACATACTAAAACCCCGGGACACTAGGATGAGCCCCGGAGTGGGGGGGAGGGGGGGAAAGGGTCCATTTTTCATTTTTCGCTTAAATCTCAAAAACGGTACATGTTAGAGAAAAACTTTCAAGGAAAAGTTGAAAGGCCATAAAATTATCTACAAGTTGTACCTAAATATTTTTTTCCTATATCCTACCGTTTCTGAGTTACACGCAGTAAAAAATGATTTTGGCTCAAACAATTTCCCCATACTACATACCCATGTTTATCACATCAATCGATCAAAAAATATTTCTTTCTTCCAAAAAACTCAAATGTGCAACTTGTGACCGGTACTGATAGATTGCTCTTAATTAGGTCTATAATTGGTAAAGTAAACACATTCCTCCATGGAAGCCTTTAGGAGGAATCGATTGTCAAAATATTATATTAGGGTGGTTTGAGTTACTGAACTTGATCTTTTTATTTCTTCTTCCAAAAAAACTCAAAAGTGCAACTTGTGACCGGTACAGATAGATTGCTCATAATTAGGTCTATCATTGATAAAAATACCAGATTCCACCACGGAGGCGTTTACGGGGAATTGAATTTTATTAGGGTAGTTACGATACTTGAACTTTTTATTTTTTTTCTTCCAAAAAGCTCAAAAGTGCAACTTGTGACCAGTACTGATAGATTGCTCTTAATTAGTTCTATAATTGGTAAAAAAAACACATTCCTCCATGGAAGCCTTTAGGAGGAATTGATTGTCAAAATATTATATTAGGGTAGTTACGCAACTTGACCTTTTTATTTTTTTTCTTGCAAAAAGCTCAAAAGTGCAACTTGTGACCGGTACTGATAGATTGCTCTTAATTAGGTCTATAATTGGTAAAAAAAACACATTCCTCCATGGAAGCTCTTAGGAGGAATCGATTGTCAAAATATTATATAAGGGTAGTTTTCGAATTTTTCACCTTTCATGGGATGTAGCTCGAAAACGGCTGCGAATAGAAAAAAAATATTTAGGTACAACTTGTAGATAATTTTATGGCCTTTCAACTTTTCCTTGAAAGTTTTTCTCTAACATGTACCGTTTTTGAGATTTAAGCGAAAAATGAAAAAATGGACCCTTTCCCCCCCTCCCCCCACTCCGGGGCTCCTCCTAGTGTCCCGGGGTTTTAGTATGTTTATTACCTAGGGACTCTTGACATGTTTCCGAAGAAATATCTTACGTTACTAACTCACGCACTCTAGACCCCCCTTGGAGGGACTCATTCAATGGACTATTATAGCGGCAATAGAAATACATCATCTGTGAAAGCTGCTTACTAAACTACTTAGCTGCTGCGGACGGACGGACGGACAGCGAAGTCTCAGTAGTAATAGGGTCCCGTTTTTACCCTTTGGGTACGGAACCCTAAAAATGTACAAAAAAAGAACCGACTTCAAAATAAACAGAAAAGCCAAAAAAGACCCAATAAAATAATGGTATCTCCATCAAATATTTGAGGAGTGTCTTTGATTCCTCATGAATCTCGTTATCTGATCTTGACATCAACATTAAGTTGGAGTTACCTACTCTCGAAAGACAAAAAATAAACCGGCCAAGTGCGAGTCGGACTCGAGCACCGAGGGTTCCGTACAAACCTGTAGGTATATATAAGTAAAAGGGAAATTGTTTGCTGTTTGGCAGTTTTTATCTGTGCTATATGACGTTCCTTCGTACCAAATTTCAAGATTCTGAGTTCACGGGAAGTATACCCTGTAGGTTTTGATTACCTTGCGAGTGTCGAAAATTTGTAGCATAAACGGCTGTATCTTTTGATTGCGTTGGCTTAGAAGTTTGATTTTTTCACAGCTCTAAGGGACAGTAGACTTGAGTATTTGACATGAATTTCAGCTCGATACCTCCACGCGTTCTTGAGAAAAAGGGTCTTGACACACAGACAGACGGACAACAAAGTGATCTTATAAGGGTTCCGTTTTTTCCTTTTCAGGTACGGAACCCTAAAAAATAAAATTACGACACCCAGCTTTCGCCCACGGAATAGATTTTTTTCTGTTTTGTGCTTTGGTTGTAAGTGACTAGACTTCAAGGTCCAAGGCTTTTTATTCCGAACGCCGTAAATATAATATACCTACCTACATAGCCTCCTATAAGGTCAAAGTAACCTACAGGAATATTATAATCAACATTATGATTGACTGAGCGAGCGAAGCGTATCCGTTTCAGTTTGGCCAAAAAAAATGGTATGTCCGAATTCCGGATATCCGGCTGTTTTCGTCTATAGGTCGCATTTCTCAATCGATTCTTGGGAAATTTAGCAGGTTCGATAATTTTTGGATTTTTTGTTGATCCAGTTTTTTGTTTTTGAAAAATTGGCGGAGATTTTGGAGGTTAATAATGTAAATCAAACATACCTCAGCCATTTAAAAACAGATTCACAAGATCTACGGCTTACAGAGCCGCTAGTAAATTGAACATTAGACTAGTAGCTAGTAAGTAGGTAGGACCATTGCACCGAGGTATACATAACCTCAGAACAAAATTTTGTTTTAGGCCTTATTTTTCTTTTCTTATTGGCACACTAAATAGATAACTGCGTTCAATGCCACAAATACCTAACGCACAAACGACAGGCATTATAGATTTAAATGCCATCCAAAATAAGCATGCACATTTATTATGATTATATTTACTTATAACAAAATAGTGCATTGAAAAAATATACTTTATTTTATTTTATATTATTATAATGGCTAAACTATTTGATTCAACATACATATTTAGCATTTTGGAACAGAATAAAAGCAATTCTACAATCTGTATCCTTAGGAAGATAACACTATTTTCTATAAAATACCTACAAACTGTAATTCATCGCGTAAAATAATTATTTAGCTCATTCTTTAATTCAGTAATATCAATAGGTATGACATTACATTGGCACGTGTGCACAAAACGATTTAATTTGCATATTTCACTATTTTTGATGACTTAGTCTATTGTTAGCACAATTTACATTCAATGAACTAAATATTTCCGTTGCTAAACGTAATTAAATTGCAGATACTGATTATAGAAGAACATATTGTGACACAATAATAAAATTGTTTAGACGTACTTATAACGTAACGTAAATCAAATACATACAGGGTGATTCAGGAGTCAGATTCAGGGAGCAGAAGTTATAGAGGTGATCGAGAGGGCCACCCTGAGCAACTTTGACGACGCGTTTGGCTCGGTTTGTAGACACCTGCCTACTGAGCCGGCGGCGGTCCCGGGTTCGAATCCCGGCCGGGGCAAATATTTGTGTGATGAACTCGAATATTTGTGCTTGGGTCATGGTTGTTCTATGTATTCAGGTATATATTTATCTATATGAGTATGTATATCGTCGTCTAGTACCCATAACACAAGCCTTCTTGAGCTTAATTTGGGACTAGATCGATTTGTGTGAGGTTGTCCGATATTTATTATTATTATTATTTATTACTATGGAATTACACACGAAATCGCTAATTGATCGCTAACTATCCGAAATGTATGGAACGGCTGTCTCTTGTTTTGCGATTTCGTGGTTGGCCCCATAGTGAAAGTTGCTCAGTGTAATCTACCCCATCAACCCTATAGCTCCTGCTCATGACCCCTGAATCACCCTGTATATACTTAACCATGGCTTGCCAGTATTTGAAAATAAGAAATAGGTAGGTATATTTCATTTAATTTTATTTATTTATTCAATTCACAATATAAATTGCATTTGAAATAGAAACTTATAACTACAAATCCACATTAAATAAAAACAATTGGTAACTACGAGTAATTATAGACATATGTCAATTAATTCACTAAAGCTATTAAATATTCAAATGTAATGTTTAAGGTACATAATGAGGAATTCTACCAGCAGGGCTCAACATTTCCTTGTCTTGCTCACACAGTATTGAAAGGAAAGTGACAGGTAGTAGTATATGTCGCGCGACAAAGTCGCGTGTCACAGTTAAGCTAGACGAGCAGAACGTCTACTTTGTCGGTCATGTGACGGCTGCGACAGTTACCTCAAAACGTACAAGAAATCGAAGAATACAACAGCTAAATTTTTAAGTACTGACAGATAACACTTATCATTACAATAGAGGTAAACAATAGGCGGTCTTATCGCTAAAAAGCGATCTCTTCCAGACAACCTTTGGGTAGCGGATTAATAAATGAAATGAGATGAGTTAGGTGATGCAAAAAGTAATCAAGAAAACTACTTCATCCTGTACTCGATTGAAGTTATTCAATGTTGATTTTAACTTTTTGAACTCTTAGAGACTGTATACATCTCTAAGAAACAGCTTAGTGTAGTATGACACTCAGAGACTTTATACATCTCTGAGGAAATTAAATAATTTTAAAATATTTTATTGCATGTTATGACGCCTAGAGACCATATACATCTCTAAGAAATTTAGGTTTAATAATTATTTTCTAAATTATTCACGTTGACGCCTAGAGACCTTATACATCTCTATGGAATTAAATTAATTAAGTAATTATATTTTATTGCATGTTGTGACACCCAGAGACTTTATACATCTCTGGGTATATTTAATATTTTCAATTTATTAAATTTTTATTTTAATGTTCCTACTTAACATTGATTTGGAGTATCTAACATCTCCATTACGTGTACCAGTGTAATTAGTTATAACACAAATGTATCATGTAATCGTTTTAAGTATTATTTACGAAAAAATGACTTACTGTTGAGTTTCTTTCGGCTTTCTTCTCAACAGCGGTCTCCTCTTGCGAAATGCCGGTAGATTCACAACCTGACTTGTAAAAGTGCCCCTGTGGCCTACTTACTGAATAAATTATTTCATTTCATTACTAAAAAAATATTAATATCTACTGAAACCTATAATAATATTTATTTGTAATTATAAGTAAGTATGAAAAGAATAGCGTCACGTGACCGACATTCTGGTGGAATATCCGTAATACGTAAAACTGAAGAAGACTTAAGCCTGACGTCAAAAATAATCATCATCATCATCATCATTTCAGCCATAGGACGTCCACTGCTGGACACAGGCCTCCTCAATTGACTTCCACATGGGCCGGATAGAAGCGACCCGCATCCAGCGAGTCCCCGCAACCCTGAGCAGGTCGTCCGACCACCTTGCGGGTGGCCAAAAACAACAAAGTCAAAAATAATACTTAACACATTCCGATAAAATACATCACATGAACTTCAAAATAACATTACGGTATGACACTCGAGAGCTAGGGAAGAGAGCAGAAGAGCAGAGAGTTTATTTGTAAAGTCATTACAGTAAATTTTTCGGGGTTAATGTAAGTTTATATTTATTCACTGTCACGCCCTATTGCTAATGAATTAAAGTTGAAGGTTTCACTTATACGGGCTATATGCCGAACACTACGTAATTCATTACAAATACTTTTTCATAGTGGCAAGGTTTCTCACGCACGATGCTCCGGATGATCCATGATCATGAGCGCATGATATTCATATATTCAAAATCACCGCACTGCGTAACTTCTATTTCTTAATTCTATTCAGTAACGCGATAACATTTTACGCAGCTGCTCATAAACGAGATATTTCACGTCTTTCGCGAATACAAAGTCCATATGGTTAAAGTTTTTTGATTTAACTTTGTATTTGTCTATGACATTCGGTAACGAGCGATACAACTTGTCGACGTCCTGGGCATCGCACAGCCAGTCCGAATCACTGTACATCAAAAACACCGGAACGGTCACTTTCTTCAGGTCATAATCGGGAGGCTCAGTTGATCCGTATCGTTTCAGGTTTTCCTCTGGACCGTAGTCGAACTTCCTAAACTTTGCCGAGTTGATGAGTTGAGCGTAATGCGCGAATTGCTTTGCTGATGCTCCTGAGGGCACGTGGCTGAGTATCACTGGTAGATTCCTGACGTTCAATTGCTCCACATCGTACCCCGCTATCAGAAACAATAGGTTTGTACACATGATTTCTGGCTCACCGCTGCATGCTATAGTTCGGAAGAAACTCATCAAAGCGTTATCAGGTGCCAACTCGTAAAGGCCAACTGAATTTACGAATGAATGAAGCAACCCTTCCGTGGGAGCCAGAAACCGCACGATCGGTGACTTCATGTGGGAATTAAATGCGACGGGCGATAATGCAATCATCATCACTATTTTGATCATGTACTCCGGGCGTTCGGAAGCCATCACCCAGAAAGCGGTGACCCCTTGGGAATGTCCGATGTATTTCAGTTTGTTTTTACCCGTTGCGTTCAAAGTGTAGTCGATCATAGCTGGGAGATCGTAGTAACCAAATTCGTGCCACGAGAAGTCCCAGAAGGCGGCTTGCGAAGGATCCAACTGGATGTGATGGCGAGAGTGCTTGGTGCCGCGCGAGTTTCCTAGCCACACGTCGTACCCGTCTTTCGCCAGTAAATACGCGATTCCACTGTCTGGTCCAGCTACTACATAATCGTCAGCGCTGCCTAACAGCCCGTGTTGTAGGAACACGACCGGACCGTCACTGGGTATCCGGAACATCTTCAGGACATAACCATCCTCAGTGACAACTTCGTGCGTCTCGACCGAGTGTCCATATTTCGCAATGAGTTGGTCGCAGCTGAGTTTACAGTCATCCTTGCGAAGCCCGAGGTTGAACTCTGCGAGAAAGCTGTCGCTTGTGTTATCCAGGCCGTTGCTGAACAGTTTGGGGAGGCCGTTGAACAGTTTCACGGTGTTTGAGAAGAGGTCTTCGGCGATGTTGGTAGCTTGGCTGAGCAACGGGTTTGTGGTCGCAGTTTCCTGATCGGAGTCGCCTACGCGAAGGGAGACAAACCCCGCAAGCTGCCCATGGCCTGGGACTACCAAGAATGCGGCGATAATAATTATTCTCCAGTCCATATCCCGCGACACGCGCTACCACGCTATAATGACAATCTAATAAATTGATCGCACGCAATTAGCGTAGCCTTGTTGTAAAACGGAATAACCTCTTATCGGTGTTATCTCCTTCCTACATACATTACGTCACAGCAAGCAATAACATGAAACGCTTTAAAGCACGGTGGTCCTGAGAAATTTTAGGCATGTTTATTTTCTTGGGTTTTCTTACGCGAAATGCAGGGAAATGCGACTTTTTACTTGCCATCCAAGTGGACCAAAACTATAGTTACGAGTAACTACTTGATAAAAGTATTGCCTTGCTTGTTATCTGCATCAAACCGAGTTAAACCCTAGTCAATTTACAAAGGGTAACATTGGACATCTACGTTAAAATAGTTTGTGACCAAATATTTCATCGAGATATTAAAATAACGAAGTGTATGTGTAAATACCTACTTATTTGTATTACAGAGGTGTACGAATTAAGTCATGCTTAGGTACTTTTGATTTTATGAATTACGACGCTACGATGATGGGCGGTTACTGTTAGGTATTGTATTAGGTACTTCTACAGAGCGGGTTTTTCGCGACGTGTTCAGAATACGGGATGCTCTGCAAAATTACGTCGCATAGATTACAGTCGAGGTCATAATAAAGGAATTGGGAATGTACATATTGATCCACAGGAATAGGCAAAAGTGGACTGTGAAAATAGAACGATATTTTAAGCGCCAAACTGACAAATATTTTAAGCGCCATTCGTGAAAGTGTATACTTAGTTAAAGTTATCCACTAATTATCATTGACAGAATCTTCGCTCCGTGGAAATGGAAAGACAAAATTTTGCAGACGTGGCTTTATGACACCAAGAGTGCGATTAATACAATACAATACAACAATACTTTATTGCACACCAACAAGAAAAATATTACATTAGAAATCATAAATTAAATAATGGTAGACAATAGGCGGTCTTATCGCTAAAGAGCGATCTTTTCCAGACAACCTTTGGGTGGCGGAGAAAACCAAATTAAACAGAAAATAGTAGGTGGTGAGATAAGAACTAAGCAATTTGAGAAATAATAAATAAACGACAAACGAAATATTAAAGACAGATTAATTTGTATTATTTATGAATTTTACGTCACCCTATGCCGTGAGTGACGAGAATATCTCACTCCCTGGCCAAGACAAGACATAAAACGGCGGTAATTCGTAAAGCGTGGTAAAGCCCCAGATCGCATATTTATGGCCATCAGCTTCAGGAATTTCACGGATTAAGGTACCTAGGTACCTTAATCATGAAACTGTTTTATAGTGGGACGTACTTAGATTTTAGATTTAGATTTTAGATTTATTTATTTCACAATAACAAATTACATTATAAATTATCCTAAGTTAATTTACATGAATCTTGATATTAATATGATCGTCAATAGCAACATAAAATTAGATAATAATCATTCAATTAAGTCAAATACACCATCATAATATAACTATCATAAAATGCAATGTCAGATAAAACAGGAATATATGTCACTATAAGTAAAAAACTAGCTTACACAACTTATAGGGAATAGAATAGATATACATATCTCCCATGGGATCGTCAGAAAAACATTAAATAACTAAATAAACAAATGTCATTTTATACTTTCATGTCCATGTACTCACTAACAGAATAAAATGGACTTTTCAATAAAAAGTTTCTCAATTTTCGTCGTGTTCTTGTTTTTCGTGTTTGAAATGTTTCGTCAGATGGTTCAGTTCGTATATCTATAATATATATCAATATATTTATTTGTATAAATTACACAAAACTGTGACGCTTGGATAGATACGGCAAAGACCTTTCTGAACTCTAACGCAAAGATAATTTGTTAGGTGTTGTTTAATGACGTAGACATAATGTTAATTTACTTTCCGGTGTATAGAGTACACTCGTACGTACGTACACTTAGAGCATGATCATTACATTAAGGTTAGTTCAGATTCAGATTCAGATTCTTTATTGCGAAACCATGGTATTACAGTTGTTGTTATTGTGGAAGTACAAACATGGACCCTACTAGGGTATAGCAACAATAATAGACTCAAAAACTTACTAATAGACACTTCGGGGAGTTCGGGGTTGGTTCGGGGTAAACAATCAAACAGGGCTTCCCAAACTTTTTTCTGTCAAACTCATTTTATGTCAAGGAAAAATATCTTTCGCCTTCATAGTATTGATTAAGTAGACTTTTTATGCAGGATAGGAAGCATTTGGCTCCAATCTCACCTGTTAAGAGGAAATACGGGCCTTTTCTTTACAATAGCTTAAATAAGAGTCTGAACATATACCCTATGACCAAACGTGACTGCAAAATAGCAGTCATAAGCTGGCTACAAAACAAAAGCTACGAGGAGACAGAAGAGATTTTAACTATTCTTGCCTGACAATATAACAAACAATAAGAAATCTTAGTAAGTGCACGCAGAATTAATTTCACACAAACACGTACACACACATACACACTAATACACACACACGCACACACACATACACACACACACACACCGTATAGTATAAGCAATTATAATTAGCTAGATTAAGTGTAAAATTGTAACACATTACATTTCGAACATCTACTAATAAGTGCGCTGCTTATCCTGAAGCTCAGGTTTTACCTATTCGGGGAGTAGTGTTCTAGTTTTCTAAGGACCTTTCTGTAAATTGTGTTTTCTTAAATAAATATTATTATTATTATTATTATTATTAATATCACGCCATTTTTTCATACAAATCGAGGTTTCGTTCTGACCTGTTTCCTCCTCTAAAGCCATTGGCATATCTAACATTATTTTTCAGGGGGGGCATGAGGGGTGGCCTGGCCATGGCCTATGAGATGAAGCCATGAATTTCTATCGGTAACCTAAAATCCTAAGGTGGGCACTAGACCATACTGGGGTGGGCATGGCCCACCCGGCCACACCCCTATATACGCCAATATCCAAAACTTAACCAATCTTTACGAAATTTTAGGAACTGAATGAGAAGGAAATATTCTGTGTCGGACTATTCGATGTTTGCGCCTATGATTATAGAATTTGCGTTTGTTTTTAGCCAAAATTTCGCCGTAAACGGACGCCTAGTACACAAATTCTATAATAATTTACGCAAAAATCAAAACGGTCCGACATTGAACATTTCGTCGTTCAGATTCCTAAAATTTCGTAATTATTGGTTAAGTTTTGGAGGAGGCAACAGACGAGAACGAAACATCGATTTGTATAACTCTGTTACGTTAAGTTTGGACCTCCTTTGTATCCGACGCCATATAGTTACTCGGTGCAAAATTAACGTACATTGATAGTATGGCAAAAGGAGCAGTGATATATCCTCTTAAGTGTCAACGAAGCCGACGATAGAGCATGCTTACCCAGGTACTGTCTGTTCAATATCGTCATGATTAGAAAAAAATTGTAAAGAAATATTGATGATGTACTTATATGTATATGTGATGTACTTATGTGTATGTGTAGATATGTACCCGGTTGGAGCCGAAACTCCAAAATTAATAGTGGGTGTTTACAGTGATAAAAGTAATAAAATATTTATGGTAACATTAATTGGTATGTTTATGGAAGTTGATTGACGCACGAGATTTGGAAAGATAGGTATATACCCAATATGCAACAAATATCCTAGCCCCATTAAAATTTTCCTGCTAAAAACCCGTTTTGCGAGTTACATCCTCGCGTGCGAACAGCACGTGACGTCGATTCTTTTATTTTAATCTCAGTAGTAGGGGTAAACTCAATGTGGCCCGTTAAATGGCGTTGAAGAAGCGCTCTGGTTCACGTAATTTGGATGCGATACACGCAGGAGTGTGGGGCGCGCGTCGCAGCCGCCACTAGCCGCGCGCGTCAACGCTGGCCGGCCGGATCCGCCACATCAAAGCGTATCTTCCCCGTAATGTATGCGACAAAAAATGATTCGGTGTTAACAGCAAGGTTACTTTATTTGAAAGTGATCAGTTTATTATTGACCTCTGCGCAGAAGCGCGCGCCCGCGCAATATGCTCGGGAAAATATTTATCCTCGTCGCGTTAATCGTTGGTGACAGCCATGCGCAGCTCGCGGACCTGCTGTTCCCGAGCGCGGCCAACTCTGTCAGGGAGACGGCGAGCTCCTTGGTCATGAACCCGATGGCGAGCCAAGCCTCCAGTTTCGCAGGAGACCTCATCTCGAATACCCTCAATCTGTTTACGAGTGTGCCCATCTCGATAGCACGCTCTCTGCGCGGCGGCAACGGCCTCAACGGTGTCCCCAGCCCCATCAATGATAACAACCTGGTTTCTTTAAGTGATAACTTCCTATCCGAGTTCAACCTCGGACTCAGCAATGAAGACTGCCAACTTAGCTGCGATAAACTCATCGCCAAATACGGACACCCGATCGAAACTCACGAAGTCGTCACGGAAGATGGTTACGTCTTGAAGATGTTCCGGATACCCAGCGATGGTCCGGTCGTGTTCCTACAACACGGGCTGTTAGGCAGTGCTGACGATTACATAATAGCCGGTCCGGACAGTGGAATAGCGTATCTGCTAGCGAAGGATGGATATGACGTGTGGCTGGGGAACACGCGTGGATCCAAGCATTCTCGCCGCCACGTCCAAATGAATCCTTCTCAAGCCTCTTTCTGGGATTTCTCATGGCACGAAGTTGGTGTATACGACCTACCAGCCATGATCGACTACACTTTAAACACTACCGGCCAAGACAAGCTTAAATACATCGGACATTCGCAAGGGACTACCTCCTTCTGGGTGATGGGATGTGAGCGACCGGAGTACATGGATAAAATTGCCCTCATGGTTGCTCTATCACCTGTCGCTTTTAATACTCACATGAAATCTCCGATCGTACGTTTGATAGCTCCTACGGGAGGATTGATTCATGCGTTCGTGAAAACTATCGGTCTCTACGAGTTAGCTCCTGATAACGCCCTAATGAGGATATTCCGTAATGTAGCTTGTGGCTTCGGCCCGTTTGCGCAGATAATGTGCACTAACCTACTGTTCCTGGTGGCGGGGTACAACGTGGAGCAGCTTAACGTGACGAACCTACCAGTGATCTTCGGTCATGTGCCCTCAGGGGCGTCTGCAAAGCAGTTCGCGCATTACGGTCAACTTATCATCTCACAGAGGTTCAATAAGTTTGATTATGGCCCGGCAGAGAACATCGAGCGATACGGGTCTAGCGAGCCCCCTGACTATGCCCTGGAGAAAGTGACTGCCCCTGTATCCCTGGTGTATAGTGACGCGGACTGGTTATCGGATGCTCGAGACGTCGACACGCTGTATAACAGATTACCAAACGTCATAGACATACACAAAGTGCCGTCGAAAAACTTCAACCACTTGGACTACATAATGGCAAAGGATTTGAAGCATTTAATTTACGAGCGGCTTGCCAATATGTTATTGCGTTTTTAAATAATTATGGAATAGAAGATAATTGAGGTGTTTTGATTTGTGAAGAGTTGATCTTGGGTGACCCGGGCGGCCATGGGTGATAGAAACCGGAAAGTGCAAGTTAATCATAATGTCATCATGTAACTCTATGATTGTTCGTTTTAATATTTTTTTAACGATTACACGCTATAATCGTAAGTTCAGTGCTTGTATTGAGATCGCGCACCATCAATGGGTATTTGTAATGTAATGGATATTATGAACTTTGGCTTGGTATTTGTATAAACAATCCCATCAAAAACATAAATGTAAAATGAGAGCCAAGTTCAATATCGCGTGCACTTCGCCGACAAAAGAATTGAGATCTGCAAGGGCGCCAAGTTCTTTGCCCTAAAATTTTTAGATACAAGGACATGCGACATACTCAATGCATTTATTTTACTTGGGGTGTAATTCAATATCAAGATTTGACTTGGCTAGTTTTCACAAACTAACTAAATTTTATAAAAGTAACATAGTCATAGTTCATTATCAAGCTAACAGTATAAGTAACAAACCGTACACTAACTTGCGTACTTACCTTTACGAAAATAGGTTAAGATTTGATTGATTTTGATTTATAATATAAATTTATATTTTAAAACTAGCCAAGTCAAGTCTTGATATTGAATTACACCTCAAGTAAAATAAATGCATTGAGTATGTCGCATGTCCTTGTATCTAAAAATTTTAGGGCAAAGAACTTGGCGCCCTTGCAGATCTCAATTCTTTTGTCGGCGAAGTGCACGCGATATTGAACTTGGCTCTCATTTTACATTTATGTTTTTGATGGGATATCATTACTTTTTGTACAGAAATTATTATGATGTGTAAATTACTTAATTATTATTTGTTAATTAGTTCTGTATGCTATTCTAGTACATCTTTTGAAAGTTTTGAACAAACAAAGAATTTTCCAAAACGGTTAGTACGTATTGGATTTTTATGTGCATGTATGTGTAAGTGTGTGCGTGTGAGTGTATATGTTATTCTAGTATATCTTTCAAACAAAAAAAGAATTTTCCAAATCGGTTTATAAATGACAGAGTTCTGAGGCAACAACCATCAATAATAATAATAATAATAATAAAAAAACAAAAAAATCACTGTTTTCGATTTTTATATGTATACACACACAATTACTAAGCTGCATGCCAAATTTCACCTTTCTAGGTCACCTGGAAGTGGGTTAGGTTTTTGATTACTAGTCAGTCAGTCAGTCAGTCAGTCAGTCAGTCAGTGATAAAAATACCGTTTTTTGGACTTTAATATCTCAATAACTATTTAACCTATATTAATGAAATTTGGGGATCTACTTGTTCTAAAGGATCTTAATACATAAGCCAAATTTCATTTTTTTATGTTAAATAGATTTGGAGTTATTGGGGGGTCAAAAGTGGCTCCAAACGGTTCGTGTAATATAACACACGGCTGCTGCTCGCCAGTTCCTGCGGTGAACTTGGCTGGACACGCTGCCGCGTGTCTAGATTACCATTCGATCATTTTATGTGATAACTGATGACTAAAGTTATGTATGTATATTTTTAAATACTTACATAGAACAAACTCTTCTTTCTACCTAGGTATTTACATTGCATCTAATACTAAATTGTTTTAAAAAACTAGCCGATTTGGATGTTGCATCAGTGACTCGTATTTAGTGTAGTGAAAGTCTTTTCCGTGCTTGTGAAAAGATTCGGGAAAAGTGAGTTGAAATTATAATCCCATCAAAAACATAAATGTTAAATTAGAGCCAAGTTCTCGCATGCAACGTTGTCTGTCGACTTCGCCGACAAAAGAATTGAGATCTATATGGGCGCCAAGTTCTTTGCCCTAAATTTTTTAGATACAAGGACATGCGACATACTCAATGCATTTATTTTACTTGGGGTGTAATTCAATATCAAGACTGGACTTGGCTAGTTTTTACATATAAATGTATATTACATTTGTCTAATCATTAACCTATTTTCGTAAAGGTATGTACGCAAGTTAGTGTACGTCCTGTTACTTATACTGTTAGCTTGATAATAATACTATGTTACTTTGATAAAATTAAGTCAGTTTGTGAAAACTAGCCAAGTCAAATCTTGATATTGAATTACACCCCAAGTAAAATAAATGCATTGAGTATGTCGCATGTCCTTGTATCTAAAAAATTTAGGGCAAAGAACTTGGCGCCCATATAGATCTCAATTCTTTTGTCGGCGAAGTCGACAGACAACGTTGCATGCGAGAACTTGGCTCTAATTTAACATTTATGTTTTTGATGGGATATCATTACTTTTTGTACAGAAATTTGAATTGACGCCCCACCTGTCTTGACTAGAGTGACGCGGGGTAGAGGGAGGGGCCGGACCGCTCCTCGCCACGCCGCGCTCCCGCGCTTCGCTATCCGTCCCCGCGCCACGGCAATTTATTAACCTTCTCTGTCTGTGTTGTGTGTGTGTGTGTGTGTGTGTGTGTGTGTGTGTGTGTGTGTGGTGTGTGTGTGAGAGAGAGAGTGCCATCTTACAAACAAAGAAAGAATTTTCCAAATCGGTTAGTAAATGACGGAGTTCTGAGGCAACAAGCATAAATAATAATAATAATAAAACTAAAAAATATCACTGTTTTTGATTTTTATATGTGTACACACACAATTACCAAGCTGAATGCCAAATTTCATCTTTCTAGGTCACCTGGAAGTGGGTTAGGTTTTTGATTACTAGTGAGTCAGTCAGTCAGTGATAAAAATGCCGTTTTTTGGACGTCAATATCTCAATAACTATTTCATCTACATTTATGAAATTTGTGGTTCTAGTTGTTCTCAGGGACCTAAATACATAAGCCAAATTTCATTTTTTTCTGTTGAATAGATTTGGAGTTATTGAGGGGTCAAAAGTGGCTCCAAACGGTTCGTGTAATATAACACACGGCTGCTGCTCGCCAGTTCCTGCGGTGAACTTGGCTGGACACGCTGCCGCGTGTCTAGATAATGTTCTGAGAAACTGTAGTAGGTGAACCCAATGTACCCAGTTTCTAATGTGATTCTTAAAGATATATTATAAACATATATAGAAGTGAAGTGATAATAGCATAGTAAGACCAACTACTAACCCTATGTACCTATTAGAATAAAATGTTTACTGTTAGTTGAAATAAACGTTTGTATCTAGTTTTAACATATGTTTTTAATTATGAATTTAATCTTTTATTGCAAAAACATTTTTGCTACTTCAAACTACAACCTGAGTGTAATTTTAACCTATTTAACATGTCAATTGTTTTACGCGTGCCACTATAAAGTGTAGATGCACAAATTGCATAAATTAATAGGTATGTACATTTACTGTTGACCAAGATAATAACTATAGTAGGTACCTTAGTCTGTTGTGCATTTTATGAGCTGAGTAACAATTATTGTACTTAGATAAGTAATAAGTTTTTAACTTTTTACTTGCGACTCACGCTTGGCATAACGGCCACCTGCATATTACCACTATCTAAAATGTCCTTCTATATTGCTATCTTCTCACGTGTTGGAATGCAAATCATCAATTGAATTAATAACACGAAGGTCGTTCTGTATAAATAGGTATAATTCCACTAGGACTGGACGTATTATTTTTATTGCTTTGTAAATGTTTTATGTTTTTGAAAGCAGTTGATGTCTTTAGATCGGAAAGAATTTTAATACAAGATTCAAAAATGAAAATTCAAACGGTAATGCCTTCTCAATGTAGCTACCACAGACCATAAGTAGCTACAAGTTACGTTACTCCGCAACTGACTGATTTATCTATGTAATCCCACCAAAAACATTTCATGTAAAATTGGCGGCCAAGACTCACATGCTCATAACACTTTCACTGTAAAAAATGTCATCAGATCCCAGGAAAAGCCAAGCCCCTAAGCCCTGAGTTCACTAACCCTACACCTTGGTTTCAAAAGTATGGCTTGGCCGTTTCATAGAGTACCGTAAATAAGTCCAACGGACCGTCTGGCCCATATGGTATCAAGAAATTAAGTTTATATCTTCATGATAATATATAAGATCCAGACAGTTCGTAACCCAACTAGCAAAATCAGTACTTATTGTATTCTTCAAGACTACTTTATAAGATACTTGTAGTTTGCTACAAGCCTGGGATTTGGGCGCAGTTATAGGAGCATTATTTGCTTATAATGCTCTTATAATCAACTCACAGAAAGCCCTATAATACACTTGCAGAAGCGCAATTGCTTCTATAATGTTCTGAGACTACACATTTTTAAACACAAATAATCTTATTAGTATCTGACTAAGTATATTACTAGAGTAATATTGTTTATAACGCACTACTAATGTTCTTAGTTATTAGTTATAAGTACTTTTTATAAAAAATATCTCTTCGTTGTATCGGCCGGTTGGTGTGTTTTGTTTTATTGTGATAAAAAAATGTCGACACTTAAGTATTCCTAGTTCCTTTTAATGTAACACTATTTCGTAAACGAAAATCGTATATTGGTTTTATTATAAAATATTGTGTGTGAACTCGCCGGGAAGTCATTTTTATTGTAAATGTCTACCAAAAATAGTTTAATTTCACAACGCCCCTTGAAAAGCATCACATATCATGAATATTGTTGACATAATATTTCAAAAAATATTACGTACATTCGCCATGTTTTTAAATTACTCTTCATTGAGTTGTTATACGACAGTTATAGGCAAATTTGCACTTAAAGCAGACTCAATTGAGACAACTCGCCGCCATATTAATGAAAAATAAAAGACAGTGTTGCCAGAGCCATTGTGTCAGAAGCTACGTTTATTTTGATTTTAATAAAAAAAAACCGGCGCGAGTCTGATTCGCGTACCGAGGGTTCCAAGTTCCAAAGGTACCAACTATGAAAGCATAAAATACTGAATACAAAAACCTTGGCTGGATTGAAACCTAGTTAGTCTGAAATAATGTAATGAATCAAATGGGGAGTTATAGCTATCCATAACTCCCGCAGGAACTATAAAGGCCTTTGTCCTTCAGTACACCTGCCTGTAATAACATCTTTTACGAGCGAATGTGATGAAAAATAAGTTTGTAACACCAAGAAAAAAGCCGTCACTTCTTAAAAATATGGCCATAGACGAATATAGTCATATTTAGCACACGAAACTGTGTCATCATCATCATCATATCAGCCGTCCACTGCTGGACAAAGGCCTCCCCAAATTTCTCCACAACGATTGGTCATGCGCCGCCCTCATCCAATTGCTCCCGCAAACCTAACCAGGTCGATCCGCCAGGTTGGCTTTCCATGCTACGTGTTCCGGCACGCGGTGTGACTTGAAGCTGTGCGTAGAGTACAAAAAAATTTTTGACAAAAAAAAGAACCGACTTGAGTAAAACTAAAAAGCCAAAAATAACCCGTTCAAGTACAGATTACATTTGACTCGCCCTTTGAAATCGATCCCAAACCACTCAGTTATTATATTTATATATTAAAGTTTACGTGAGGTTTGGCACCGACTTCAAAGGGTGAGTCAAATGTAATCTGTACTTGAACGGGTTATTTTTAGCTTTTTAGTTTTACTGAAGTCAGTTCTTTTTTTTGTTAAAAAATTTTTTTTTCGCTTTTTAGTGATTCATATAAAATACTTATGGCGGGGTGATCAGGGAGGTCTTGAAGGCCTCGAGGTCTCGTTTGAATTATCTCCTAACTCCTAACCGTTAAGGAGTTGTACCTTCCATCATCAGTTCAGCATCGGAAGATGATGACTACCATATGCAAATACTTAAATAGTTTTAGAAAATATACCGTAATATGGTCCTACTTTGCTCCTAGGGTGGTAACTATGCTCCAACAAAAAAAAAAGTTTAGTTCCGTTACAGACGAAAACTCTTGTTAACTTTGTAAATTTAAATGATTTTATCGGGTAACGTAAGATTTCACCTACCAACACCGGTGGGATGGATTGTCAAAAGCTTAAATATTTTGACAGTAGCTGTCAAAACTTTAGAACGCGTGGATGCAACCGATTTTGTTTATGCAGAAAATCTGTTTGAATCTTGAAAATCTCTGAATGAATTTAGGTAAGTGTTTTATTATTTCATTTAGAACTTCATTAAGTATTAGAGAGCATGATATTTTAGTGATTGGTACAAAAGTTTCGAAAATATTAAAAACTTTTGAGGACGGTCTTACTATGCACATGTTTTTGGGGATTTTTTGCTCCAGGAGCATAAAGGATGAATTTGAAATTTACCCTTGCGTGATAACGGGAATATCTGAAAAAGGCCCTACAAGATCTATCAAAAATTGGAAATGGCCAAAACCCCTTTGGGTTTTGAAATTACGTACAAATGGGTGGATGTTTTAGGATGCATAAACGTTCCCAAAAAAGTAGGAAGACGAGAGATTTATTCTATTCCTGAACTAGACCACTTATGGGGTGTTTGTTTTTTTTTTACGAAGTTTTCCTTTTGTTTTGTTTAGAAAACCTGATCACTTAGGTTTCTTTATGTTTTGTTTACGTTTGGCAACAGTTACCTGATCTTTTGTTTTGTTTGTAGAGGTAAGCTACCTCATCTCTTTAGTTTAAATGTTGCAGTTAATAGCAATAATTTGCCAAATGTTTATTAACGTTGATTTTTATGATACCTCTTGTTTAATTATAAGAATTATTACAATTTAAGACTGATTGCAATGCAACTAGAAAGTACTCGATTGATCTCAATAAAAAAAAATGTGATTCTGAACCAAATTGTGTTTTTCCGTTTCACCAATAATCATCGAGCAGACTATTGATAGCTAAAACACGTTAATTAATGCTCCACGCTGCAGAAATGAAGCAGATTACAAGGAAAATTTTGTTGGAGCAAAGATTCCCGCCTCATACAGATTACTTTGCTCCAAAAAATAAGTTTATAAAAATCTAAAATATCAACTAAACTGCAACAAAATTCAACCTCAAATGAAGGCAATGAGTACTTATTTCCGATAAAATCATTACCAGTACCTTAACTTTATATTTATAAAATATGCGATGCAATTCGTAAAAGTGGAGCCAATTTTGGAGCAAAGTAGGACCATATTACGGTATGAAAAATATTATATGTATAGTGCCTATAAAATTTCAGGAATTCCTTCGATTCCTCATGGATTTCGTCATCCGATCTTCACCAAAATTTTATGGGACCAACCTTAAGATGTCTATTCATGAACCTAAAAAGAATTTTCGAAATCAACTCATAAATGACGGAGTTATGAGGTAACAAACATAAAAAAAACCGGCCAAGTGCGAGTCAGACTCGCGCACCGAGGGTTCCGTACAAACACTTTCCATCCCTCAGTGGTTAAGTTAAGTCTGCACCTGGTATGTATAGCGCCCCATATAAATTAGGTGCAAAGTTAGGTATTAAAATATTAAAAAAAAAAACTACTTACTAGATCTCGTTCAAAACAATTTTCGTTGGTAGTTTTTATAGTAATGTACATCATATGTTTTTTTTAGATTTTTCATTTTCTTATTTTAGAAGTTAGAGGGGGGGGGGCAACTTTTTTTCACTTTGGAAGCGTCTGTCACGCAAACTATTCGGTTTAGAAAAAAAATATTTTAGAAACCTCGATAGGTATCATTTTTGAAGACCTATCAATAGATACCCCACACATATGTGTTTGATGAAAACAATTTTTTTGAGTTTCAGTTCTAAGTATGGGGAGCCCCCAATATTTTTTTTATTTTTTATTTTTGCATCAAAACCTTAATGCGGTTCACAGAATACATCTACCTACCAAGTTTCAACAGTATAGCTCTTATAGTTTCGGAAAAAAATGGCTGTGACATACGGACGGACAGACGGACAGACGGACAGACAGACATGACGAATCTATAAGGGTTCCGTTTTTTGCCATTTGGCTACGGAACCCTAAAAAACGCAATGACGTTGAAGGTTGAGGTTCATGACATTCTCAAAATTTAATTATTTTTTTCGCTGTTGGGTCTAAGACAACAACCGTATTAAGGGCTAATTGTCTTCGATTACGGTAATTTTATGTATTTTCTTATATTTCTTTAAATACAGAAGAATAAATTCTCTATATTAATTTCCACCTGTTAGAAATATGAAATGTTGTCAATTGTATTCCATTTGTGTTGCCAGTTGATATTTTTATTTGTTAGGTTTTTAATTTATCGCGTCTTTCAACTCTTTCAAGGGACACGACTCGTTTGACACTAAAAGAGTGCATATTAAAAAATATATTTAAAAAATTAAAACTGACGGCAGAAAAGTAAGCATCGCAAGATTAACGCGATATTGTGTAAATATTTATTTTATTTTATTAGTTGTTAAAAGCATCATATATTATTATGTCTTGGCCGAAAGTGCAATAGAGTTGTACTCGTATTATCTAGGGCCTCATCTTGGCCCTCGATCTTACTCATCCATCTGTTGTTTATTTTCCAACCTCTACAAAAATGTGTTTGCTTTTTATTATGTAAATACAAATTTACGGTTTTCGGATATAGACGGAACATAAGCGCTCGTATCTTGACAGATGGACAACGAAGTGATTTGACGATCGGAAGTTCTCCTTCGGCAGGATGAGCCTGAATCCTAAGAATATTTTAAGAAGGATAGCCATCTTAAATTGTGGTGCAGTCCTTCGAGTTGAAATCATTCATTTTTGTTTAGGATTTTCACATATCGTGTTATGGATCCTATCTGATTTGAGAAAAAACTGAAACACATTATCGAAATTACGATTAAGTTTTTGAGTGGTAGTTTCATATGTTATATTTTTGCCCGATAGTACATGTTATTTGGATTCAGAATCGAAATTAATTTTACCACTTCAGAATTTTTAACAAAACTTATTGAAAAGTTACGAAAATTGCCCAGAAATCAAAAGTTACTTACATGTTACGAGAGAGGGTTTAAAGTTACGAAAAACCGGCCAAGTGCGAGTCGGACTCGCGCACCGAGGGTTCCGTACAAACACTTTCCATCCCTAAGTGGTTAAGTTAAGTTTGCACCTGGTATGTATAGCGCCCCATATAAATTAGGTGCAAAGTTAGGTATTAAAAATTTTTTTTATGGTTTTCGTAATTATTCCTTTATCTATGCTATAAGACGTTGCTTCGTACCAAATTTCAAGATTCTGAGTTCACGGGAAGCACCCTGTAGGTTTTGATTCCCTTGCAAGTGTCGAAAATATGCAAATTAGGTGCAAAGTTAGGTATTAAAAAAAAAATTTATGGTTTTCGTAATTATTCCTTTATCTATGCTATAAGACGTTGCTTCGTACCAAATTTCAAGATTCTGAGTTCACGGGAAGCACCCTGTAGGTTTTGATTCCCTTGCAAGTGTCGAAAATTTGCAGCATAAACGGCTGTATCTTTTGATTGCGTTGGCTTAGAAGTTTCATTTTTTCACAGCTTCAAGGGACAGTAGACCTGAGTAATTGATATAAATTTCAGCTTCATACGTCCACGCGTTCCTGAGAAAAAGGGTCTTGACAGACGGACGGACAGACGGACAACAAAGTGATCCTATAAGGGTTCCGTTTTTTCCTTTTGAGGTACGGAACCCTAAAAAACATATAACCGAACTGAGAACCCCCTCCTTTTTTTGAAGTCGGTTAAAATTTGCCTTACTAATTCCATATAGACCAAAATAATGTTGTATGCCTTCGAACTACACATTGAGGTTTAAAAATAGTTATATCTTGAAAAGTATATGACGTAAAAATAAACTACACGCAGATTTTGAGTACAAATAGCATATATATACTCTCAGGAAAATATATAACTAAAATATATTTGTACACTTTAATGTTCTCAATTCAGAATTTTTAACAAAAAACATCGTAAAGTTACGATATGTGCTCAGAAATCAAAAGTTACTTACATGTTATGAGAGGGTCAAAAGTTACGAAAAATGTAACAAATGTAACCATCTGGCAACGCTGATCATGACAGATACCAAGTATTTACTAGTAAAGTGATTATTCGAGTAGCTTATATGGTTGCTTAATCTAATAACGCTCAAAAATCAAAAATCCAGGACAATTACACTTATATAAATCTTGAAGAAGACTACTAAGAATGCAAACTTATAATAAACTCAGCTTAGTGTATTATGAAATCTTGTACTCTTATAAAATACTACTGTAGGATCAAATATTATTCAAGACAATTTAATCTCTCTGCATACAATTATAGGATACTTATACTTATAAGTGTCATTCAAGATAATCTTGTAGCCAAAAAGAAGACTATGCAATAAGAACGAATGATCTTGAGAGTGTTTACGCTTGTGAAATGTTATTATTAGTATAAGTATCCTATTACCGTCCTGGGTGCTTGTCTTAAAGCATACTATAAGACAGAAATATAAACATGAATGCTCTTGAGTATGTTACAGCTTGTTAAATACTATTATAAGTAGAAGACTCTACAACAATGCCTTTATAAGAACGTTAATAGTAGATATTTACTTATAATATTTATTTATAGGATTACTTTGCTAGTTGGGAAGTGAGTGGCAAAATCGGCGTATTTTAGGTACCAATAAAACCTAAAGTATAAAAGCTATATCAATTAAATTTTGTACATTTCATATGTTCCCTAACTGCATCTTAACCTGTGAATTTGTGCGCTCTGGTGTTAAGTGGGACGAAGCTATGAGGATTTGAAAATGAGACGAAACGGTTCGAGAAAAGGTAGGTAGTGCCCCGCTTCATTTTTGTTCGTCTTGGCGGGGGCACTGCCGTGCCCCCAGATAATAACCCCAGCTTGAACTAGCTTGCGTCAATCTGTTGTAGTTATAGCAAAAAACAACGCAAGTATTTATAATTATTTAACACAAACATTAGATGTGATTCGAGATTGTTCAATTCGCGTGTCCTTGACGAACTATGTTTTGGGTGGAACATCAAATAAACGCTGCAAAAAGTTAAGTTTTTGCTGTTTTGTTGAAAACTTTAAGAACTAATAAGATTTTTGGTCTTTTGCTTGGCGCTTGGATTTGAAAGATTATTTACGAAGCGTGACCGTCAAATGGTATAAGTTTTGCATATTCATGTTATAAAGAAAAGGGAGTATATGCCGGTTCTTGAAGGTTCGGCAACACGAAGACACGAGTTTGTTGTTTCCGGCTTTGCAATCGTTCATAGACTGCGGGAACTGCCTACCATCAGGTAGGCCTTAGGCTTGTTTGTCACTATTGTAGTAAAAAAAACGGCCATGAAGAGCGAGTCGTACTTGTGCACCAAGGTTTCCGTACAACTAAATAATGTTTAACATTTATTTTTTGTTTTTAGTATTTGTGTTATAGCGGCAACAGAAATACATCATCTGCGAAAATTTCAATTGTCTAGCTATCACGGTTCATGAGATCACAGATCAAACAGCCTTACTCTATAATGAGATACAGCCTAGTGACAGACCGACAGACAGACGTACAGACAGACAGCGGAGTCTTAGCAATAGGGTCCCGTTTTTTACCCTTTGGGTACGGCACCCTAAAAATGACAAATTTCTGCAAACAAACTCGCGAGGTTTAGGTAGGTAACCCTACCTAAACCTCGCGAGTTTGTTTGCAGAAGCTCACTGTCAAAGTAGGTAACTCTGTGACCCAAACCCGTCCTTGCCCGACCTAGTGGGACTACAGGACGCGACGCGAATATCTTATACAGTGATACCGAAGTTATGTTTCACAACTACACTTCTAATGCTCACAGCGTTCTGTTTCGAAAACTAGCGGACGTTTGACCTAGGCCCTGTGTTCCTCGTGGAGTTCCTCGTAGAAGGTTCTAGAACCGCCTATTGTTCAAAGTCCAGTGGCACATGACTTGTAGTTGTGTAGGCCTAAACGCCCACTGTACCTTGCAAAGTACACTTTCTTTTTTTCTTTAAACTGTCTAGGCTTTAGTTTTGTACTTTGTGAGGTACATTGGGCCTCACGAGGTTATACCACTAAGGCTGGATTTTTTCAAAATTGTTTTTTTTATTACAAGTTTATACTTGGATCGCTTAGGTATATACTTAGCGCGACCAACTTTAGGGTGGTCGCCACAATTTTCACTCACTTATCATCATCATCATCATCATCATCATCATCAGCCTATTCTTGTCCACTGCTGGACATAGGCCTCTCCAACTGCACGCCATTGTACGCGATCCTCGGCTACTCTCATCCAGCTTTTGCCAGCCACCCTGCACAGATCATCGCTCCACCTAGTCTGAGGGCGTCCCACACTACGCTTGCCGATCCGCGGTCTCCACTCAAGAACACGTTTACCCCATCGGTTATCGGTTCTTCGGCTAATATGGCCAGCCCACTGACACTACTTATCAATACTTATCAAATCTAACCTATTCTCAAAATTTCTTGAGTTTCGGTTGAGAATTGTAGCCTGTAGGCGAGAACAGCCGGACATACGAAAGAAATTTTGGCGGAGCTGAGACAGGGACGCTTCGCTCGCTCGGTCGACTAGTATAGGCGGAGGGGTTGACGCGCTAGACCAACAATCCAGAGGTGCCGGGTACCGGGTTCTATTCCCGGTCTCTTCTACCAGGTTGCGCATTTCAATTTTTCTTAATGAAATAATGAACTTTATTCTGCAAGTAGGCCACAAGGGCACTTTTACATGTCTGAGTCTACCGGCATTTCACAAGAGGAGACCACTGTTGAGAAGAAACGCCGAAAGAAACTCAACAATCAGTCATTTTTTCATAAAGGATAAGTACTTAACCTATTACAGTAATATGAACTTAACTATACGTAGTTATCGAAGAAAACATATTAAAAGTGTATTCTAAGGTATAAATGAGGACTAGTGTAAGAATAAAATATTGTTAGCGGCAGCAGCTTCTCCAACCTACACCCCGCCTGCCAGCCCGGAGCAGAGCCCATATAAGGCACCGCTGCCCTGTGACGCGTGGCATTTCGTCACCCGGCGGCGCGCACTCATCTCGATACCACTCGCCCCTTTTCTTTTGTTTCTAATTTCAATTATATTTTTATTATTTTGATCACAGTTTTATTTAAAATCTAAAAATATAGAAACTACAAGAAAGTATGATAGTTTAACACAATTTATGTACGTTTGATATGCGATTAGAGCTTTGATCATCGTATCAATGGTTTAGTGTAGGTAAGTCGCGGTCTCTCAGTCTAGGTCCCTCGAGGCGTAGCATATGTCTTAGCTAACTTACCTACAGTCTGACCAAAAAGAGTAGAAATTAAAAAGTGGCAATACTGTAGTGTCGTCCCTTTCTAATCAATCTAAGAAAACGGGGACGACACTAAAGTATTGCCACTTTTTAATTTCTACTCTTTTTGGTCAGACTGTATATGGGTACAATACCCTAGAGTATAAACTATCGCTCTTCTTTTCATGCAAATCCGTCCAGCCCTTTGCGTGTGAAGTAACAAACATATAAACACTCACAAAATACCGCCTTTATAATATTGGTGTGATACGGTTCTCTCCAACATCCTAATCCCGGCAGTGGGGGAGTGGTGCAAGCCCCTTCACGAGTTCTATAAAGGCAACCAGCAATATAAAATACCCTATTAGGTATTCTCTATTAGGTTTTTCTCGGTTTTGTTAAAAATTAATCACGTGTTACTTCAAAATAGCAAGCCTATTCTACGAAATTCTGGTGAAAAAAATACACGTGAGATTGTGAAGGGGCGGGGGGTAAGAAAGAACCTCACCAAACCTCACCAGGGGGAAGGGGGAGCTCAAAAAGTAGCGGAAAAAATCTCGCGTGATTTGTGCACATTTGCACAAGCCATTAGCGGGTTATACTTCCACTCAAAGTCCGACTCACTGGTGTGACGGCGAAGCAGCCCTGCGGGCTTATGATGTTTGCATTTATCACGATAAATAAGTGACAAAGCATCCGTCACGTTTTGAGAAAATGCGAGTGTGACTGACAGCTATGCTTTGTCACTTATTTATCACATGATATACACAACCGTCATAGGCCCCCCGATACAGTTCAAACATGTAAAAAAAATATCGGCCAGTGGGACCCGCGCACGAAGGCTTCCGTACCATTATCTGTAAGTTTGTTGTATGGGAGCCCCCCTTAAATATTTATTTCATTTTATTTTTAGTATTTGTTGTTATAGCGGTAATAGAAATACATCATCATAGGGTCCCGTTACCCTTTGGGTACGGAACCCTAAAAAGAGTAAGTATTCTTGATCGATGGAGGCAACCAGGCATACGAGTCAGCGCGTCGTCGGGGCGCCGAGGTGGCAACATGATGGCTACCGATATAGGTATAAGTGAATAGAATATAAATAATAGTCTTTAGTGCATGCACCTCAACGCGAAATAAATACAAACAAACACAGATTACACGTAACATTCAAGAGAGGTAAACAACAGGCGAAGCGAACAGGAGGTGATTGTGTAATAATTAACCGAGCGAGGCGAAGCGTGTTATTTCCAGCTTGGCCCAAAATTCTTTCGTATACTGTATTTCCAGATGCTTTGGGGTTGATCTCGCTTAGAGGTCGCATTTCTCAACCGATTTTTATGTTTGTAAGCTCGATAAAAGTCTAGATATACATTTTATTTTCGATTCAGTTTTTCGATATTTTTCAAAATGGTGAAGATATGTTGGTTGAAAACGTGAAAAATTACACAGGAATTTCGAAACTAACTCCTTTTATGTTTTAAAAAGTATATGGAACATTCTGGCAAACAATTACTTTAATTGCATAACAACTAACATTCTGATTATAACAAGAATTTGATATCGTCACTCCATTCAATGAAATAAAACAATGATTTGTGCTTGCAAAACAAGTTTCTCAATTTACTGCGAGGAAATCACATATCATATTTCTGCATTGGTATAAAAAAAGTCCTCTCTAATTCATTATTCTAGCGACAACCAAATATAATATGAGTCGAAGGTATAATTACAAAAAAAACACGGTTTATAGCTGATCCGAAGCCATCTTATGCTTATGAGATCGGTTTTCACTTGTGTTAGGTTTGACCCTTTCGACGCATAAGACCACAAACGCGAAATACCAACTCTACGCAAAAAACCACTTTAGCAAAATACCAACTACGCAAAACACCAACTACGCATAACGCCAACATGAATTTAAGCAAAATACCAATCACGCTAAATATCATATATATATAAAAAAAAAGTACTATAATAATAATAAGCCCGCAGGGCAACTTGTGGCGAGCTGTCGGTGACGACCCCATGGACCCGAGATCTCTAGAGAGTCGGTCAGGGTCCTCGTCTCCGGTGTGCCTTCATCGGCCGGAGTGGAAACCCAAGAGGACGTGTAGGACTCTCAGGTCTGGCTTGCCTTCATTGGCCGTCCAGAGAGGAGCGTTAGAGCTATATGCTCCAGGGGTGGAAGTGTTAAAGGGCATCACGCCGCGTGTAACTTCGGAGAAAGCGCGGCACATCTCTCGGCACCCCAGAGCCCTCACGCTTGTGTTGCTTCCGGCCGTCTTTACGACGGCATTACGGGGCCCACCTAGTGAAGGGCGAGTCACCGGCCTCACCGCCCGCCATAGGTAACAGTCGCACTGATGGTTACGGCGGGTGACATGTTACTATTGCAATAGGCCTAAGAAAGAGTCCACCCATACTCCATTTTAATAGCCCGGTTTTTTCTTTTCCATATTAATGCAATAGTTCAATCACCTGCTGGGACCTGTTCATGAATATATCATCTTATTGATATGATCAGGAATGGGTCCCAGCAGGGCTACAGCCACAGCCAATTTCTCCAAGGGGCCTCTACGTGTTGGATCCATATCCCCAAGCAAGCCTTTCAAAAGACCGGGACGTATGCGCCCGAGACTCTATGAGACAAGAAACAAAAATAATAGTAATACCATATTTAGACTTTTTAAATAAATACAAAATAAATAATAATACCTAGGTGTGTATCCACACCAAAAAAATAATAAAGGCTCAAAACACCACAAAACGTCCGGTTGGTGTTTTGCGTTTGTGGTATTGTACGTAGTTGGTATTTAGCGTTATCATTTTTATAAATCCGCAAAACGCCAAAAATCCTCGGGTTGGTATTTCGCGTTTGTGGTCTTATGCGTCGAAAGGGGTTTGACGACGCGTTTGGCTCGGTTTGTAGACACCTGCCTACTGAGTCGGCGGTCCCGGGTTCGAATCCCGGCCGGTGCAAATATTTGTGCAAAATATTTGTTCTTGGGTCATGGATGTTATCTATATATGTATTTATATATTATGTATATCGGCGTCTAGTACCCATAGTACAAGCTTTGGTGTACTGCCTTTTCGCCGAATTATGTTTCGTCAAATTTCATTTGGCAACCAACTTTTCGCCGAAGTTTTATTACGCAAACCAATCCTTGGCATAATTTTACTTCGTAATTTTTTTATTTCGCTACATTTTTATATTCCAAAATTTTATTATGTCAAATTTTATGTTGTAAATAATTGTGTAGGAAATGATTTGGTAAGGCAAATAACATATCGTCAAATTTTATGTGGTAAATAATTGTGTAGCAAATGATTTGCTTAGTCAAATAACGATTCATCAAAAGCCATTTGGGCAAATTACCTACAACCATTGCTTACAGTATGATGATAGTGCAAAATAAAACACAAATATAAACTGAAAAAAATATTTTTTAATCAAAATCAATTTGTTGTACTTGTGATACGTATGTATGTGAGCAGATCCGACTCGGCCGGGTTAGGTTAGGTTAGTTTTTTTTTTATATCCCTAAAAAACGCTCCTTTTGCTGTACTTGTGATACGTATGTATGTGAGCAGATCCGACTCGGCCGGGTTAGGTTAGGTTAGTTTTTTTTTTTATATCCCTAAAAAACGCTCCTTTTGTTGTACTTGTGATACGTATGTATGTGAACTGAAGGAATTCTAGCCGTCGGGATTACAGTCTTCGGGATTACAGTCTTCGGGACGAAACTGCTCCCAGAGATGTAGGTTAGGGTTTTTTTTTTATGCACACACGCACATTAACTATCAGCGATGATAACTCAAGAATCAAATGCTATTTTGAGCCACGAAGTATGTAAACAAAAGTACCCTCTAAATTTAGGTGCATGGTGCATCACCCTACCCGCTTAATGCAATAAAATTATACTGCGATTTGCATAATGCCATTCAATATGTTGCTAAATCAAGGTATGCCAATCAATACATTTGACGAAAACATAATTGACATCTTATAAAAATCCCAGATAATAATTGGTCTAACAATAGTTTATCAAATCATTAATTGGGAAAAGATATCAGTGCGAAACGTTGAGTTGACAAATGAAAATTTGACCAAATAAAAATATGGGATACGTAGTTCGGCGAGTTAAGAATTTGCTAAATAATTTTCGGCGAAATATTAGTAAACCACAAGCTTTGCTTAGTTTGGGACTAGGTTGATTTGTGTATGATTGTCCCTTAATATTTATTTATTTATATATTGGATAGGTACTTATTTAATTTAATGATGTGAGCTGTACGTATAGAGTATGTATGTGCGTTCATGTACCTTATACGTCCTACGCATGTCCTAGGAAACGTATGGGGCAGAGATCTTGCTATGGTTGCACCGTCGTGCGATGCGACTTTGAATTACTTACATGGTATTCTTAGCGTTTAAAACCCAGAACTTTATGTGCACATCGTCGTCTCCGCCGGCGGGGACAGCCGCCGCGATAACTACAACAACACATATTGCTCACCACCCACCCACCTCGTTTTCCATCGAGGAAAGTCATGTCTTAGCAGATAACCTATCATATTTCCTCTTTTATTTTTTATTAGTGTTAATAGTGTCGTTTTCTATAGTATCATAATTCATTTTTTCCGTATAGCGTATGCCTTCCATCCTCCTCCAGCACAGCACCACATCTCAAACGCCCCCAACCTCTTCCTACCTTTCTGTATCAGGGAGTAGGTATGTACCTATTCCAAAATCCCAGCAAGCTATTAGATTCCTGTCCGTGAAGACATTAAGGACATCAATTGTAAACATCGGTGGCTGGCAAGCATAAATACTGAAACCGATTTTTACTTCGTTATATTTTTTTAATTCTTCAGATGTGAATGAAAATATTGTATGAAACTTCCTTTGAGTTATAAAACGTACTATGCACGAACGCTATTCTTATCGCCATCTAGTGGGGAATAGTTAAACAAAGCTACATTGTGGATTTTGCCAGTAATAATTGGTGCAGAAAGATGGAAACGAAAAATAATCTAACCAACCGATTTGACTTCCTCTTTCCTACTTGGGGAGTTCCAAATTCGTAATTTGTTCTATAGCCCTTTGAGCGCCAAGCGGCAAAGCAATTCACCGTGCCACTGACGCCAAACCAAAAAAAAAAAAGTGCTCCAAAACTAACAGATATTGAAAAACACAGATAGTGGTTTGAATTCGCAGATCATCAAATCTCGCAGATAGGCTCCTTAAAAGCATGAATAAGACGGAATCCTCTCTTCTATCTAGCCTAAAACACACTTCACCAAGCCCACAATCATTCTTTTTTCAACCTACTGACGAGCATGAAGTGTCTAGACTTATAAGTAACCTTAAAAATGACAGTGCACCCGGCTATGACGATCTGAGAGTCCCCCTACTCAAAGCGATTAAGAGCTCAATTGTTACCCCCTTGACCCACATATTTAACCTGAGTCTTACTACTGGTGTTTTTCCCGCGATGTGGAAGAAGGCAACTGTCATTCCTATTCACAAAAATGGTCCCAAAGATACTCCGGAAAACTATAGGCCAATATCTCTTTTGCCGATCTTTTCAAAAATGTTGGAGAGGATAGTCAACAGCCGTCTATGCGGCTACCTGGAACGTTTCTCTTTATTATCTAACTATCAGTTCGGTTTCCGGCGTCACAAGTCGACAGAGGATGCAGTTGGCTTCTTAACTGAGCGGGTTACCACCTCCCTCGACAATGGCCGAAAGTGTGTGGGCGTGTTCTTAGACCTCGCAAAGGCCTTTGACACCGTATCAGTGCCTATAATGTTGAGAAGGCTAGAAAATTTCGGTATCCGAGGACTTCCACTTCTGTGGTTTCAGAGCTACCTGACTGGAAGGTGTCAAACTGTGAAAATCGCTGACTGTATTAGTAAAGAATTGCCAACCCGATTCGGAGTACCACAAGGTAGCGTGTTGGGCCCCACTTTATTCATACTATACATGAACGATATTTTCTCTGTTACCCCCTCTAAGGGAGATCTTATTTGTTATGCAGATGACACGGCTGTCCTTTTCTACGGCGATACCTGGCCAGAGACGCTCCATAAAGCTGAGATAGGTATGACCGCTATAAAGAACTGGCTGGACAATAATCTCCTCACTCTCAACGTTAAAAAAACCAAATTCATTTGTTTTCATAAAACTAAGGCCTCTGAACCGAAATTCTCAAAAATTAAACTAGGTTCTGCGCATAACTCTTTGTCGCCGCTCTCCTGCAGTTCGATTAGCCGCACAGAGTGCATCCGGTACCTGGGTGTAGAAATCGATCAACGCTTCAGCTTTAAGCAACATGTTGCTTCTCTCTCTCAACGAGTGAGGAAACTTGTCTATGCGATGCGTCTGCTACGAAACTCCGCTGATATCCATATCCTGAGGCTAATCTACGTCACTTTATGCCGATCCATACTCGGATACTGTATTTCAGTATGGGGTGGAGCGGCCACCACAACGATGCTCGGACTCGAAAGAGCACAAAGGTCGGTTCTCAAAGCTATGATTCGGAAGCCCTTCCAGTATCCGACGACTTCGCTGCTGTGCGAAACTCAGACACTCTCCGTCCGTCAACTATTTATTTACAATATTGTTTCAAAAATGCACCGTGATACTCTTAACTCCTCAAATTACGCAGGCCTGCGAGACAAAAGGGTTTTTCGAGTCCCACAGGTCATCTCAAAAACTCCATACGCACGACGATTCTCCCAATTCCTCCTCCCTTTTTTGTACAATCGCATTTCGAAGCATGTTAACATCCGGGAACTCACTGTCAGAGAAATGCAGAATAAAATAAGAAAATGGCTACTTACTCTAACATATAAGGAAACTGAAGATTTGTTGAAACCTTTGCACTAAAAATAATAATACCTTACACTCATACACACATATGTACACACTTACAATAACACACTTTCACATGGCGAGCGCATCCATTTACTAAGCTTAGCAATGCTAATTTTCTCTAGATATAGATTCAGTTAAGAAAAGCGAATATTAACATTTTTATTAAACATTTATAAATTTTATCTGTATACGCATCATCTTGAAGTGAAATTCAAATTGTGTTCACAGGCCCTCACGATACAGGCTTGACCTAGTGTGAGGACCACTGATAAAATCTACGCAAAATACTCTCACTGTATAAACCCTGTCATATATGTACTTGTGTTAGCATGTAATACTTTTAGGTAAATAAATGAATTTTGAATTTGAATTTTGAATTAGCATGTTTTTGACCATTGAAATTTTTGACGTCAATAGGCGTCGTTGGCGTCAGTGGCACGAATTCCCGATGACGTGATTTGCCGTCTTTGGCGGTCAAAGGGATAGATAGGGACGCTACAACTATTTTATCAAGACTATCAAGTCAAGAGACAGACAACGCCATCTAGCGGCGACTATAATAAATATTACAATTAGTAGCTTTACATCAGACTGCATAAATTCTGATGTAGAGCTACTAATTGTAGGAGCTGGGAGGGTTTCAATTCATCTGGATTTGCTTAAGCCACTCGACATATAGCTAGCCTTGAGCCTACATACTGGCTGCGCCTCGAGGTGCTACCAACTCATCCCACAGGAACACTACATTTTTTTAGGATAAAAAATAACCTATGCATTAATCCAGGGTGTCAGCTACCTTCATACCAAAATGTATCAAAATTGGTCCAACCGTTTGAGCATGAAGTAAGAAGCATACACATAAATACACTCACAAACTTCTGCCTTTATAATATTGTTAGAATTTAAGACTGGAAGGACCAAACTTTGGGAACTAGTTATCGAGATTTTTTGAGGTTCATAATTTCATTAATGAAAATACAGTTTAGGAATAGTGCTTATGTATTAACATTTTGAGGCTTATGAATCATATGATACAGTGAAGTCTTGTAGAAGAGGCTGACAGCCATTTGTAGGAAATCTGAAACAAAGAAATTGATTTAATGAGGTAAAATACTTATACTCACTTATATACAAAATGTTTTGCAATTTTACTTGGCACATGTTATATTAAAATATGAAATATTGAATTATATAATTATATTAGGATTACATTATTTCATTTAATTATTGAATTAAATTTTGGTGTAAATTTGAAATAATCAATAATGAAATAATGAACTTTATTCTGCAAGTAGGCCACAAGGGCACTTTTACATGTCTGAGTCTACCGGCATTTCACAAGAGGAGACCACTGTTGAGAAGAAACGCCGAAAGAAACTCAACAGTCAGTCATTTTTTCAGAAAGCATTAAGTACTTAACTATTACAATGATATGAACTTAACTATACGTAGTTCTACAAGAAAACATATTAAAAGTGTATTTTAAGACATAAGTAAGGAAAAGTGTAAGAATAAAATAGAAACTACAAGAAAGCCTGACGGTTTATCACAATTTATGTACGTTTGATATGCTTTCTTATTAGAACTGTGTCCCTTAAACTAGTTAGGTACAATCTAAGAAGGAGTCAGCTACGCGGTTTCTGGTTCAGGCCATGCATTTTTGTCTGTCAGATAGTCCTCTACTGTATAATATGCTTTTGACATTAGAGATTTTTTTAAATAATTTTTGAGAGATGGAAAGGCTAATTTTAAAACATGATCAGGTAACTTGTTATAAAAATGAATACATTGGCCTAAAAATGATTTACTTACTTTACGAACACGAAACTTTCTAATAGCAATTTTATTTTTATTTCTAGTGTTAAAACTGTGGACATCGGATTTTTTTGTAAATGAATCTAGGTTTCTAATAACATACATAATACTCTCATAAATATATTGGGACGCTACAGTTAAGATGTTTATATCTTTGAAAATGTCTCTTAAGGAGTCACGAGAATTTAGGTTATATATAGAACGAATGGCTCAATCAATGAAACACAATACAAAATTAAAATCATGGTAACAATTTTGACGACGCGTTTGGCTCGGTTGGTAGACATCTGCCTACTGAGTCGGCGGTCCCGGGTTTGAATCCCGGCCGGGGCAAATATTTGTGCAAAATATTTGTTCTTGGGTCATGAATGTTATCTATATATGTATTTATATATTATGTATATCGTCGTCTAGTACCCATAGTACAAGCTTTGCTTAGTTTGGGACTAGGTCGATTTGTGTATGATTGTCTCTTAGTATTTATTTATTTAATTTATAATTACAATAAAATAATCAAAAACAGTTTAAACTAGGACAAATCCAGGGAAACTCAGATGGACTTTATTCAGGAATGTTATGTCGTTCTCAATCTCTTTAATCTGGGCAAATATAAATGCAGTTTGAAATTACATATAGAACAATGAGTGAAATCAAAATGTTTGTTGCCTATTAATCCTTTCTATATTTTTATACTACATGGCTTTGTAGAATTTATATGCAGAAACTTATATTCAGGATATTATTGTATTGTTCTTATTAGGTTAAAAAGGAATCTGTAAGTTCTAAGGTATTGAAAAAGATAAGCAACTGGGGACTTGGCTCACAGTAGTAGGAAATCAAAGTGCCTCAAAGTAGGTGTTTAAACACAATTATTATCGTATTCTTACCTATTTCGTACTGTTTGCATTGATGTAGTGGTAGAGGATGACCAATAAGAATATTGAAACCCCCAGGATGTTGGAGAACACGGCCAGTTGGATGTCAGTGATCATGTTGACGGTTTGTCTGGAATATACACGATAAACGCTTTAAATCCTGCAAAACATGAAACAGGCAAGAAGAGTTTTAGTAAGTTTCACAGGTTATCATTTACAAGTAGAAATCGTGTAAAACGTAACATATATAGTTTTAAATGACACATGTTATTAAATGTATGCAAAGTAATCATAAATACTTACTTAAATACGTATAATACGCGATATAATAATAACTCTATGAATCTATTTACCGCAAAAGAGCCAATACAACACGTCAGACAAACAAATGTCAAAATTTGTTAATGTTGCCAGTTATAAATTACAAAAAAAAAAAAAAACATCAATAAAAACCGGTATTCGAATGTTTTATATGCACATCCCTCAAAAATCCTTGCCATACATGGCAATGCAGGCTGATAATACTAATGTGGTAGAAAAAAATAACCAATGTTTTGTTGGTAAATATAAATGTAAATGTCTTATAATTGTTTGGTACTGCACACAAATTTTAAATACAAGAAAACCAACTTTTTATTTACTTTGCAATAAAAGGCATTGCAACTTGTGCTCAAAAAACATATAGTAGAAATTTACTTTTTACGTTTTTAGCTTCATAAATTAAAAACTATGACTTCAGTCTTCAGATGTCAATTGTCAATATTGTCACTGTCAATGCGAATCAAAATTTTACGTTAGGTGAAAAGTTTACCTAAAATACAAATTGATGATTCTAAATAAATAAAAGTGAAATTATCATCGCTCCATCGCTTTTCGTATGTCGTATGTGACAATAGTTTAAATAACCATGTATCTCTCTTCTGTTAGTTCTCGTTTACATCTTCATGATACTAACAGTTGGGAGTTAAAAAAATCATACGGGTGTTATGATGGTCTTATGAGAGACGTTTCATGGAGCGATGATGCTAAATACATTTTGCAGGTAATTACAGCAAATGGTACCATGGTTTATCAATAGTAATGTTTCTTACATCTAGAATATATTCGTTATTCTTATACAAAGTTGTGATAACTAGACTTAAACCAGTCTTGCGGTAATCTGGGGCAACTGGCTACCTATCCCGTTGCTGAGTGTTTTTTAAAAAGCCAAATTTATCATTTCAGGTTAACTGCAAAGGCCTAATTGAGATCCTAACACCAGCAGACCACGACATACGAAGTTTACAGCACATTCCATTAAAAGACACCTGGTCGGCGTGCTTCCATCGAGAGGGCCACCGGAATGTCGCCATCGGCACCAAGAGCGGCAACGTCCTGATATGGGACACCAAGAACAAGACTATAACCAAGACATTCCCCACTCCCACCCACCAGGCTAGCGTTAACTACGTCAGCTATAATGCCAAAAATAATAATCTAGCTGCTACCATGAATAATGGAGAAACCATAATTTATGGACTGGTTTCTAACATTCCTATTTTAACAGTTAAACTCAATTGTTCAAAGAGTATTTCGGCCATGAAGTTCCACCATGAGTCACGGTGCTTATTAGGCTTAGCCACTGATGAAGGCCATGTTGTGTTGCGAGACATCAACACTAACAAGGACAAGGCATTCTTTGACAACATCCATGCAGCCCCAGTAAGTGATATTGCTTACTCTCTGATAAACAAGGATGTCATGATGTCAAGTGGCTTTGATAAAATTGTTCATGTATACGACATAAGACTGCATAATGTTGTCTCAACTATCAAAACCTCTTACACATTGTCTTCTGTAGCCCTAAACTCTGATAACCAAGTTGCAATTGGAACTAGAAACGGTGCAGTGATGATATATGATTTGAGAGACTTGACAAGCCCGTTTAAAGTCTTAAAGGGCCATAGTGAAGAAGTCAAGAAAGTTGCATTCCAGCCTGCTAGGAAGAAGCCCCACATGACTGAAATTAGCATTCAGGAAGATACTGAATTACACTTGTTGCCTTGCAAGCCTTCACCGGGAAAGCCTAGAACCTCGGACATGTTCCTGATCTCTGCCTCACCCACCAAGGACCACTTGGATGTATCGGATAAGGCTGAAGATAAAAAAGCCGATTCATTCCTTGTGCTGATGGGTTTGGATAAGTCTAATAATGAATGTGATGACGCAAATAAGTCACGTTTGGGTAAAGAGAGCAGCTTCTCTGTAAGTAACAAAAAATTGGAAGTGGAGAAGAATATCAGCAAAATTTCAACACCTCTTCACAACCAGGTAGCAGAGAATTTGGCATTCCCTTCTCCCCTTTTGAATGGTGCTCCTGATGATGGCAGACCATTGTTAGTGGGTGAAAAATTTCAGGATAATGACAAACTGACATTTGATTCAAAAACTGTGGAGGATCTTAAAGAGTTTATTGGACTCAGTCTGGCAGATGTTGCTGAAGATAACAAGAACTATTTCCTGCACATCATGATGGTCCTGACAAAGCAGCGGCTCTTCCTCGAGAAGCAGATGGCGGCTATGAACAGCCAGATGCTGGTCATGCAGCAAAGCCAGAATGAGCTGGTGGATGCTAACAAACGACTGGCTTTACAGGTTGAGCAATTGAAGTTTGCGGCCAACAACAACAATCTTTAAAAATCTAAAATTAATAGTAAAATATTTTACAATCAATGATGAATTCTTAATAATGCAAAAATGTTATGTTAAGGTCAGGGAAATACTTGGCTGGGTCCATATTGAGTTATTCCTCATTAATTGAACTGCATATTGTGTATGGCATAAAGGTAAGATCCAAGATCCAAGGTTAGCTAGCTAGGGCTGGCGATTCCCGAATTGGTTATTGGAACATCCGGAACTTTTGATACTGGCCATGCTAATCAATTCTGAAATTGCAAGCCCGTTGTTTGTAAAATTAAATACTGATTGTTTCTCTGTGATTGTCGTTTTTAGATGATGGGACTGTATGTGTTTAAATTTATTGTTATTCTGAATATCAAATGATTTAAACACATAGGTTTAGTAGAAAAGCAGGAAATATTTAATGTAAATGTTCTAGTTGTAATTCTAAATCTATTGATTGACTGTAGTGCCTTTGTTGTGCGAGTCTTGCATGCCATTATTTACATTTGTCCTCAGAGAGAGCTTCTCACTGCCATAACAAAAAGAAGAACCATATTTCTTTGGATCTTTACTAGTATAATTATCTTTTCTGTTAAAATTGTGGCATAAATGCTTGTATAGAACGAGATATACCTTTATCTGAGGCTGAGTATTACATATATTACTAGATTTTACCTTGTTTTGTTAATAACTCATTTTAATCTCACTAGAATAGTACTGCACATGCATCTTGCCCCAAAATTGTATACAAATTTTAGTGTATAATAGTGCTCCATCACATTTTAACTAAATACTATTTTTAATAAACAAAATTATACAATGTTAAATGAAATTGTGCTTTGGCATAGAAATGTAATAAAAATCTCGTGCCATGAAAACTGTAAAGATTTGATCTAATTCAGTATTATTTATTAAGCCATGACAATAAAAATGTGTGTGCTGTTGAGTTTGTTACTTAAAAAAAAGGAAAAAAAAATAAAGGAACTTAACCCCTAATATGCTTATTTTGTTTTATTTGTCACTTCCTCCGCGTATTTTTATAATATGTAGTATAGATAATGTTTTCATATTACGATTTTATTTTACAGCAGAGCCTTTATTTTTTTTGAGATCAACTGAGCCATTGGAGGCGACAAGGGCCTTCAACAAAAAAAAATGATATATAGATCTCATAGATTTACATGCTTGCCATAGTACCGCTAAATGCCATGCAGGCAGGCGTAGCTTAATTTTATAATATTATAATACAACCGCATTGAGAACCTCCTCTTTTTGGAAGTCAGTTAAAAATTCCAATAGGCGATGAACTAAGTAAACTAAACGCAATAGTAGGCTGTCATGCATGTGTCAATTTGACATTTAACCTTGTGTATCGCAGGCTGAACGACGCTGAACAGTTTAAATTTAATGTTTTTCGGTTTCAAAAGTTCATGACCATGGGTGAATTAACGCTTACCAATTTGTTCGAGTCTCAAACCATATTCGCCGACCACAAGGATCTTATCCACGATGTGGCCTACGATTTCTACGGCGAACGAATGGCTACTTGTTCCAGTGACCAGTACGTGAAGGTAGGTTATGATACGTAAATAATTATGATAATATAAACTATTTACTGCAGTAATACAGTCCGCAACACTGGAAAATCACCGTATGACTTGAAAAAAAAAAACTAGATGTTTTATCCCAAGAGATTATTAGTTTGTAAGTTTTCTGATGTAGTATAACCAATAAACGGTAATCCATTATTATGTATTACTCTTTTGTCTCTTATTTATCAATGGAGCGAGACAAACTCAAATAAGTTGAGTCTAGTAATATTGTCAAGTTAAATCGATATTGTGTTAAATCCGTTTGCTTGTTTGCCCCCCTATGACAAAAAATAAAATTGTGCATTTTTCATTTTAATAAGGAAACTTAACATAGATTTGTAATATTGAGTATTCCAGCTGTTATTTACTTACTGTGTCTGTCAAATGAGTATATAAATAGAAAAACTACTGAAATAAGTCACTTGTTCTTGCCATGTTGTGGTTTGTGAAAAATAAAACTTGTGGTTGGAGTACTTTTAGTGTTAATTGTATTCTTTTAAGTTTTCTATAAAATAATAACGATTGTTGTATAAGTATCTACTAGAAACCGATTTACTCCAACTATTCTGCTGTGCTACTGTAAAAGGGTGTATCTTACTATGACATCCGTATAAAGATACCTTTTACCGTTACACGGCAGTATTCACTAGTATGGAAGTTGCATGTTGTCCCATTATCATCATGCTGTTCCACTTCAGGTATGGGACTCGGACGGGACAGACGGCTGGAAGATGACTGCAAGCTGGAAAGCGCACCATGGCTCTGTTTGGAAGGTCACATGGGCACATCCAGAGTTCGGCCAAGTCATTGCCACATGCTCATTTGACCGTACTGCGGCTATTTGGGAAGAAGTTGGTAGGTCAAAAATTAAAAACTACAAAGGTTGTTTTTACTACAGAGCCATTTTTTTACTATTTTTTTATGAATGAATATCAATTTATCACTGATGTTCTCAACAAAGAGCTAGTCAGACTTGGTTTTACTTGTTTTTTGTTCTATTTCTAAGAAAAATTTGTGATTACTAGACATTGCAAGAAAAATAAAAAATAATATAGTTACTAATTTATTTATTTATTTATTTATTTAATGCACAGGCAGCTTATAGCTGATGCGTGCATATCACTGACTTGTGTTCTGTGTTTGTAAATGTTTGTAATCTACTTAGACCACAGTAAAAAATTCTACAACCATACAAACTCAAAAATATAACATTACAACATTAAAATTTATTTATTTTATTTTATTTATAATAGACTATAGACATAGAATCTGAGTCAACAAAAAAATAAAATTATCTATTTACAAAGAAATAATATGAACACATCTGGGACACTTAACCCGCCAAATGCGATTTCAAAAATTAATTATAATATAATTAATTATAAATAAATTATAAAAAATTAAATATAATTAGCTAATCATTGAAACTAACTGATATTTTACCGTAAGGTTCAAATGTTCTGGACGGATCGGTACCCAAGCGTGCGAGGGGTTAAACATTCTGTTTTTATCTTCTCAGTCTGTGAAAAATATATTTATTTCCAGGTGACACCACAGCCCCTGGCTCTGAGAAAGGCCTGCGGACGTGGCTGAAACGCTCAAATCTAGTCGACTCCCGGACGTCTGTCACAGATGTCAAGTTTGGACCAAAGCATTTAGGCCTCCTACTAGTCACTTGCTCTGCTGATGGAATTATTAGGTAAGAGTTTTATGATGGCTTTTTTGAATAATATAAATCTGCTGTTAGATTATTGAAAAAGTTTTTACTTTACCCTAGGCAGTTCCTGGCCAAGGCAAAATTTAAAACTTTAGACAAACCATGAGCGGTAATAAATTATTAAAGTCCCAGATCCCATATTTATGGCCCTCACCTTCGGCTTGGATCCTAAAGACCTGCAATCTGGAACATTCACTAATACACCGCCCTATATGTAAAAGACCACATACAAAATGTTTTCAAGTTTATCTAGTCATAATGCATAATTTTTTAATTACTTGTATACTTCAGACATGTTTGTCTCAATCTCAATAGAGAAATATACAATAAAAAAAAGTGAGATGTAATGGAAGAGATCGCTCTTAAGCAATATGACCGCCTGTTGTCTAATATTACAAAAAATAATAAAAATTATTGTTTCCGTGTTTAATTTGTAAACTTTGTTTGGTGTGCAATAAAGCATTTTGTATTGTATTGTATGTAACAAGTTTGGATTGTCCTTAGAATATACGAAGCCCCAGATGTGATGAACCTGGCGCAGTGGACGCTACAGCACGAGATCCCCACCAAGGTGTCCATCAGTTGTCTCTCTTGGAATCCCTCATTATCCAGGTATAAATTAATATAAACTTTATTCATAAAACCGCACAGGTACTAGTACAGTCGGGGAATTAAAAGGTTCGTCACTTTTGAACCTTACAGCAAACACATAGTTCCCCCGGCTATGCTTCCTCCTCATTTCTAATACAAAATGAGGAAAATTTCTAGAAATTCTCGGAAACGGCACATCGATTTTATTCTACCAGCGATCGCATGACATTCTCAACTCCCTTTCACTTTAAAACACATTAAAAACTTTTGACACGTTAAAATGTTTACTTCAAAATATGAAAGAAAGAAAGAAAGAAAATTTATTTCGCCGCAATTAGTATTACATATTACAACATAAAAATTATAAGTAAGTAATATGCAGACTTTATTATTGTTTGGTTCGGGCCTTTTGAGTGCCGCATCACCCAGTGTTGATCTACGAGTATTATCGCAGCCCTTCCTTAGAGTTCACTGCTGGCTTCCGCTGAGTCTTGGAATTTCCAGACTTTTTGGTCAGTGAGACGTTTTATCTCCTCTGGGGGCACAGCATGTTGTGGATACTTTTGTGCATAAGTGGTCCACAGAAGCAGAGGATACTCGTATTCATGGAAGTCTCTGCGTCTCTAGGCAGTACCAGCATACTCCTGCGTACTCATGTCTCATTTCATTTCAGCCTATTGCAGTCCACTGCTGGACGTAAGCCTCCCCCAGGGTTCGCCACATGGCCCGATCTCCCGTTTTCGCCATCCAGTCACCACCAGCCACTTTTTTCAGGTCGTCGGTCCATCTGGCCGGAGGGCGTCCTACACTACGCTTGCCGAGTCGTGGTCTCCACTCGAGAACCCGTCTACTCCACCGATCATCGGTTCTGCGACAGATGTAACCAGCCCACTGCCACTTCAGTCTGCTACACTTCTGAACTACGTCAGTGACTTTGGTTTTTTGTCGGATAATCTCGTTCCGGACTTTGTCCCTTAACGAGATTCCGAGCATACCCCTTTCCATAGCTCCCTGTGTGACGTGTAGTCGGTGGGCTAGTTTCACTGTCAGGTTCCACGTCTCGGCTCCGTATGTCATGACCGGCAGGACGCACTGATTGAATACCTTGGTCTTCAGGCATTGTGGCAAGGGTGACTCAAAGATGTGACGCAGCTTTCCAAATGCTGCCCAGCCAAGCTGCACTCTTCTGGTGATTTCACTCTCGAAGTTGTCTCTACCCAGCTGTAACTTTTGTCCTAGGTAGACGTACTCCTGGACAACTTCAATGGCTACACCTTCGGCGGAAACGGGCACAGGGACGATGTGCTCGTTGAACATGACCTTAGTCTTGTCCAAGTTCATCCCTAGCCCAACGCGTCTCGAGGCAGCATTAAGACCGGACAGCATTTCCTGCAGGTCTTGCAGCGATTCTGCCATTATAACTATGTCGTCAGCAAAGCGGAGGTGTGTGAGATATTCACCATTGACATTGATGCCCATTCCATTCCACCGCAGGGTCTTGAAGACATCCTCCAGAGCATTGGTGAAGAGTTTCGGGGAAATAACGTCACCCTGTCTTACACCTCTAAGCAGCTGGATGGGTCTTGTTTGGTGGTTCTGCACTTGGACGGACATAGTCGCCATTTGGTAGAGACTTCTCAGCACCTCCACGTACCGCCAGTCGACTTGGCATCGCTGCAAAGACTCCAGAACGGCCCAGGTTTCGATGGAGTCGAAGGCCTTCTCGTAGTCCACAAACGCCATACACAGCGGTTGGTTATACTCCTCGGACTTCTGTATAACCTGCCGAACAGTATGGACGTGGTCCACGGTGCTATAGCCTTTACGAAACCCAGCCTGTTCCGGTGGCTGAAAGGCGTCAAATCTTGATGCCAGACGATTCGTGATGACTCTCGAGAACAGCTTATAGACGTGGCTCAGAAGCGTGATCGGCCTATAGTTTTTAAGGAGCGTTTTGTCTCCTTTCTTGAAAAACAATGCCACTACACCTCTGCTCCACGCCTTCGGGGTAGTCCCATTGGTTATTACAGAGTTGAAGAGCCTCTTCAACTCCCCAAGAACAGGTTTACCCCCAGCCCTGAGGAGCTCAGAGGCTACTCCATCTTCACCGGGAGCCTTCCCATTACTAAGCTGTTTGAGAGCCGCCTCGATTTCGTCGACATCTACGTCTGGGAGATCTTCAGTGAAGTGGCGGGTAAGTGGGGCTCTAGGGTCACTCGCGTCAGATGTAGGCTTCGGTGCATGCGAAGCATACAGATGTCCGTAGAAGTCCTCAATTTCAGCCAGTATCCCCGGGACTGATGTGACGGTTTCACCATTCGAGGTAGCTAACTTTGTCAGATGACTCCTCCCCAGTGTCTTGGTAAAGACTTTCGACCCCCGATTTCGCTCGATCGCCTCACGTACTAGGCGAGTGTTCCAGCTGCGAAGGTCGCGTCTCACCAAGCTCCTGATTTTCTTGTGGAGTGACTGGGGATCTGACAAAGTTTCCTCTGGTGTCTCACGTCTAAATCGCATCAAATCCAGGGTCTCGCTAGAAAGTTTGGACTTCTTATCTGACCGCCTTTTCCGAAAGTGCCTCGTTCCCACTTCGCGTATCACCCCAATTACGCCGTCCAGATCCTCGTCAACATTTGCCGGGGTCTCCAGTGCGGCGAATCTATTTGTCAATTCCAGTTGGAATGCATCATGTCCAGCTTGGGGCACATTTGGACGAAGAACAGACCTCACCATGCGACTACGTTCGAGCTTAAAATTGATACTTAGGGTGCCTCGCACAAGCCGGTGATCGCTACCGGTATTAAACCTGCTGATCACTGAGACATCCCTAAATATGTGCTTCTTGTCGGCTATGATGAAGTCAATTTCGTTCTTCGTCACACCGTCGGGGCTCTTCCAGGTCCACTTCCGTTGGGGCTTTTTCTGATAAAAGGTGTTCATACAGAACAGCCCCTGCATGCTAAGGAAGTTGACCAGCATTTGGCCCCTACGGTTTCTGCGCCCATAGCTATGCTGTCCCAAACAAGATTCACCGCATTCTTTTCCCACTTTGGCGTTGAAGTCCCCCATGACAACGGTATAATGGGTTTTGGTGGTACGACTTTGACACATCGTCGTAAACGGCCTCCACCTCCTCATCTGAGCTGCTCGACGTCGGCGCATATACCTGTATGACCTTGAGAGAGTATCTCTCGGTCAGTTTCAGTACAAGGTACGCTACCCTTGCCGAGACGCTGCAGATCTCCATCACGTTGTCACGGAGGGCTTTGTTGACGAGGAATCCCACGCCACCCTGAGATTGTTGGCTCCCTTCCCTAAAGTAGAATAGATGGCCCGACTCAAGGGTTATCGTGTCCTCCCCCTCTCTACGAACTTCCGATAACCCGAGAACATGCCATCGTATCTTCTCTAATTCTACTTCAAGGATCTGGAGGCTTTCGTCCAGCCGTAGACTGCGTCCGTTGTATGTAGCCAGGGTCAATTGTTGGCAGCCGTCCGTAGCCCGGGGATTCCTAGCACCCCCTACCCTACCGTAACCAAGGCCGCTGCCGTGGCCTGGAATAGTAGGGCGGCCGGGAACTGGGGGCCGTTTCTTTTTGTGTCTAACCATAGAGGGTATTGCCCGTAGTCACCACGCTGGGCATGCGGGTTGGTGACCGCAGTGTATTTATGTGGACTGTGTTGTCTACACAAGAGGCGCTGCTGCCCACCTCTCGGATGGTCCCTTAATCGCCTTCTACGATACCCACGGGAAGAAATGGGGTGGTGCTATTCTACTCCGCCGGCACCACACGGCGGCGTCCACAGAAGCAGAGAATACTCGTATTCATAGAAGTCTCTGCGTCTCTAGGCAGTACCAGCATACTCCTGCGTACTCATGTCTAGTTCCTGTCAAAATGCAGACTTACATAGCGACGTTTGCTGATGATATGTTCGTGTTTGCAGAGTTAACCCGCCAATGCTGGCAGTTGGTAGCGATGAACCGAACACAGCGGTGGCCGCGCCGCCCGTCAACGATAAGGGGAACAATTGCAACGGGAAAGTCTTCATTTATGAGTAAGTTATTCTTATTATCATATATCTTAATCTGCAGTCGCAATGTTAATTATGCGTTTAGGATAGAGATGTGCCGTGCTGGAGACCGTTTGCCGATTTGTACGGGGAGAGAACGATCGTTCTTGAGAACAAATATTGGTACCAAACCCACAGATGACGTCATATGTAGGTGACCATTTGTATAGAGTTTTCAGCGCTCCGTAGGCATGTTGAACTTTGACGGTAATTTCTGACTTTTAGAGCAGTCTAAGTGTAGATAGTCCCATAAAGACATAACTTGATCCTAATAGAAAATAAAATTGATTGACATCCTCAAAAAAAAGAACAATTTTTTTTGAGGAACTTTGGGGCCTTTGTCCAGCAATGGTCTATCGGCTGATATGACGTGTTGTCAACAGGTACAGCGAGGCGTCGCGCCGCTGGACGCGCACCGACTGCCTGTCGTCGGTGCAGGTAAGTCGGTACAATTAAATATTATAATCATTGAAAAAAATTGCATGCCATCTTCGGCTAAACATGTGGAACTCCACATACTATATGCTGCACCACCTAACTACCATGTTTATGCAATTAAATAATTTCATTTCATTTCATTTCAGGAGCCGGTCAACGACATCGCGTTCGCGCCCAACCTCGGCCGCTCCTTCCACCTGCTAGCCGTCGCCACCAAGGACGTGCGCATCATCAAGATAGAACCCGTCACGTAAGTCTACTCTCTCTCTTCCCGACTATACCACGATTTCTAGTTCAAGACCAAAAAAGCTACCACAAAGTTGCCACTACAATGAAATATTTTTGCAATAGTAAATTCCTTTTTCTTTTTTAAACACGCTAACATAATTTATTTATTGGGTACTTTAACTCCGTATTAACAAAATAACTAGATATATTTATTATTACATAATTACGAGAGGAGATAATAAAAACTTAAACATCAGAGATTTTTGGTACAAAATCTGGTATTGTACTTGTAACATTAGAGCATTTGGTGCAAGCCAAGAAACAAACTCAAATGTCATTTAAATGTTGTCAATTTTGACAGTGACGTATCTGTCGCAGTATTTTTGGTCTTGAATTAGAAATCGTAGTATATACACATGGTGGGGTCAGCCTTACCTTCCTCCACTTCGCCCTATCCCTGATGTCTTCGAAAATATCGCATTCTTTCATGTCTGTCAGCAACACATTTGTCCACGTGGTCTTAGGTCTCCCTCTAGGTCTTTTTCCGGAGACAGACAAATCAGGCACAACGTTGCCAACGTAATCGGGTGGCCTCCTTTTGACATGTCCATACCACCTTATCGGCGATGTCGCGGACTCCCAGGCTACCTACTAATAAAAATAAAATAAGCCTTTATTGCTCTTTACAATATTTTACATTACAATATAGTAATTACTGACGATCGGTTTTCAAACAACAGGTTGTCTTTTGACAAGGATTTCCACCTTTCTCTGTCTCTTGCAACTCTCGTCCATTCTAGGCCGGCAACTTTTTTGAGGTCAACTATACGGGAGCAAATTTGGAAGTTTTTGACCAAGAAGATTTTGTCTAAAGGTCCCCTAAGCATATCCGAATGTACATTCGTTTTTAGGGTTCCGTACACAAAGGGTAAAACGGGACCCTATTACTGAGACTCCGCTGTCCGTCCGTCTGTCTGTCCGTCTGTCACCAGGCTGTATTTCATGAACCCTGACAGTTAGACAGTTGAAATATTCACAGATGATGTATTTCTGTTGTCGCTATAACAACAAATACTAAAAACAGAATAGAATACATATTTCAGTGAGGCTCCCGTACAACAAACGTGATCGGTTGCGTTAACTTTGCACCTCATTTCTTACGTCTTTGAGTGAGTGATAAATCCCAAACTGAATGCATTCACTGCCACTGTCCTTTCCTGGATATTCGCCAGGTGCCGCGCTTTGCTGTTTGCCCAAACGTGAGTTCAACCGAAGTTCAGTGAGAAAGTCACTAAACATTATGAATACGTCTGTGCGTTCAAGGCACTGGGTGAAAGGCACTGGCAGTGATTACGTTAATGTTTGTGTGCTTCTCTTCAGAGACTCATCCACGTCGTCAAACGGGTCCGGCGTCCGCTTCAAGACAGAGGTGATGGCGGCGTTCGAGGAGCACTACTCGTGCGTGTGGCGCGTGTCCTGGAACGTGACGGGGACGCTGCTCGCCTCCTCCGGGGACGACTGCAGCGTGCGCTTGTGGAAGAGTGAGTACATATACCTGTCGGGTGTGTGATGCGGCGGTGGAGGAGCACTACTCGTGCGTGTGGCGCGTGTCCTGGAACGTGACGGGGACGCTGCTCGCCTCCTCCGGGGACGACTGCAGCGTGCGCTTGAGAAGAGTGAGTATAGCCAGTGTCGGTTCGACCCAGGGATAGTGGCGCTTGCGCTATAAACAGCTTTCATTCGGCAATAATGAGCATACATCATATATTTGCATTATTAAACGTCAATAGCGAGTTGCAACAACACTAATTAATTAATCTTATTATTTATTCGGATTGTGGAAGAGTAGCTAATTTTTTATTTCTTTATTATTTCTTTATTATTTACATAGCTGTCCTTACAGGCTAACCTAATTCAACAGCATGGAATATTTAACAAAGATACACTAATCACAACAACACTACACATTATCCGTATTACACAAAACATACAGTGCGGCCCTTGTGAATTCGTTCAAAGAACAAAAGAAAAGGTCTACAACAGTAGCAACTCGATTGAGAGTGCGAAGAGCTCTGGTAAAGGGTGCCTGGCGCAGCAATTGCGTTCTGGCTTGCGGCTCGGCGAGCAGGCTGGGTCGCCGCCGTCGCCACACGTACCTCTGCGGGACGTACAAATTCAAATTCAAATTCAAATTTCTTTATTGTACACGACTATCATATTAATGTTATACAAAAACAAATTTCCACATAACAACTAAATGACAATAACATGCACCTAAAACTTAACAATTTAAGGTTACACTGGCCCCTACACTAGGCGCAGCCTGTCTCGTAGGAAGCCAATTCAGACATGAGTTTACATAATTGATGCGAAAAGCTAATAAGATGCCACCATTAGGGAAATGAAATAAATACATAGTAACACGAATTGTATGTATAAGACATTCTAGCTAATTACAATATCGGTGCGTGTAGAGGTGTGAAGTGAATGCAAATGTGTATATCTGTGTTTGTGTGTGTGTGTGTGTGTGTGTGTGTGTGTGTCAGTGTTGTGTTCTCACTTAGCTACTCTAAATACATCCTCTATCTCCTCATACGTAAGGGAGCTGAGCCATACTGATGATTTTACCTGAGCTTCCTTAACCGATAATTCTTTAATCGAGATTTTGGAGTTAACCTTATTGTAAACAAATGGCTGAAAGAAATTGGGGAAGCGTTGAGCGAATACTGAGTTAGTTGAAGGAACGAGGACTTTGAAGGTGCGCTTCTGTAGCATGGAGTAGTAATTAGAAGACCCTAAGACCGTTTTATGCACATTAGTCACTGCACGCAGAACGAGCAATCCACGAACAGTGAGAACGTCGATATCGCTGTAGACAAGCTTGGTTGGGAATCTAATCGGCTTTCGAAGGATAACCTTAAGGACAGCGCGTTGCGCCTTTTCCAATAACAACATATAGGTCTTACATGCCCCGCCCCATGCAGTTATACAATATGTTAGTACAGATTGACATAAGCTAATATAGACTGTTCTAAGCAACGTCTTGCTAGCAGAGTTGCGCAGATTTTTAAAAACATAAATAAGTTTGCGGACGCGACTTGCTGTTGTTGTTAAGTGCTCCTTGAAATCCAGCTTTTCGTCGATTACCACACCAAGATATTTAATAGAACGAACCCTCTCAATTGACTGACAAAGGCAGGAAGTATTTGTCAATTCGTTTCGGTTGCAAGTGTGAACTTTGATGTTGGGTATAGTAGTTGGGGCTGAGACACTTGTTTTATGAAAACAGAGAAATTTTGTTTTCAAAATATTTAGAGTGAGCAGGTTACATCTCAACCAGTCCACAACAGCACCCATACCACGCTCTCCAGACCTAGCAACTTTGGTCCAGTTTTCATCATGAAAGAGAATCGCTGTATCGTCAGCATAACAAATGACATCGGCATTGGGTACTTTGTCAGAAGCAATGTCATTGATGTATATATTAAATAATATTGGACCAAGGACACTTCCCTGTGGGACTCCAAAAGCGACATTCATAGGGTTACTTACGTCCTGGCCAATCTTCACCCGTTGGGTTCGTCCGATCAGGTAGCTTTTAAACCAGTCCAAAGCGATTCCTCTCACACCCACAAGCTCCAGTTTTTTAAGTAAAATCGGAATGGAGACGGTATCGAAAGCCTTGGATAGATCTAAGAAAATGCCAAGACAGGCCTCATTGTTATCCAGGTATCCTGAGATTAGTTTTGTCAAGAGCACGACAGCATCTTCAGTTGATCTCTTTGCACGAAAACCAAACTGGCGATCTGAAATTGTGGAATTACTTTCTAGGAAGCTGACTAAGCGCCTAGAAACCAATCTTTCCAGGATTTTTGAAAATATCCCAAGCAAGGAAATTGGTCTGTAGTTCGTAGGATCCCGTTTATCACCGGCCTTGTGTATTGGGATAACTACCGCCTCCTTCCATTCACACGGAAAGATTCCCTCGGATAGACTAAGGTTATATATATAGGTGAGGGGTGGGATGATGTGGGTTTTGATTGCCTTTATCAGACGATTAGTAATCCCATCAAGACCAGGAGAGCTATCTAGTTTTAGAGCATTTATTAAGGATTCAACTTCTGATTCGTTGGTAGCATGCAAAAAAAGTGACTGTGAGGGAGTTACGTTTGAGGTCATACTATCTGCTAGATCATCCTGGGTCCGGTTTAACGTTTTTAATATGCCACTAGCCAGATTCTCCCCAACACCAGCAAAGAATTGATTACAGCAATCAAGTGAATCGGTTACAGAATCTTTTATTTGAGTTAGTTCAAGTGGTTTCTGTATGCTTTTTGTCGTATATGTTATATTTTTAATTGAGTTCCATAGTCTCTTTGGGTTATTTTTATTTTCCTCTAGCTCTGATGATTCGTAGTTATGTTTTAGTTTTCGTAGGAGGTTGTTGTGGAAATTTTTGTAGCGGAGGTATATCTGTTTTATGGTTTGGTCATTCGGATATTTGCGACTTTTCAAGTGCAGATGGTCTCTGTGCCTCGAGCATCGAATGAGCCCCGGCGTCATCCAAGGCTTGATGGCAAACTTGGACCGACTAACGGGAACATAAGTTGTGTGTTTGGAAATAATATCCGAGAGTAGACCATTGAAGGCTGAGACAGCCGCTGGTACTGTGTTTGAGGATGTAACACTGCTCCAGTCTGATTTGCCAATCTCGGTTTCTACCGATTTATAGTCAATTTTTTGCACAAGCCTCTTCTTTAGGACTTGTTTGGATGACTTTGTGCTTATTCCTGTTACAACCAAATCGTGGTCCGTGACATCCGATTTGCAGACGACCGATGTAGCCTGTAGTCTGGAAGTAACATGAACGTGATCCAGACATGAATCACCGCGAGTAGGCTTAGTCACTGTTTGCTTCAAATCTAGCTCTGCTAACCGGCAGAGGTAGTTAGCACAAGCGCCCATGTGTAAATTGTTTTCTGAGAGCGTGTTAATATTTATGTCTCCTGCAACTATCACACAGGGCGAGCCCTTGATTGACAAGACCGTGGACGTGAGTGAATTAGTAAAAGTTGCGGTATCAGTAAACGAAGGGGACCGATATATACCCAAGATGTTAAACCTATTCTTGACTGCAACGTGCAAGCAATCCGCCTCATTGAAACTTGGCTCCGAGACTTGTGGCATCCATAAATTGTTCACGTAGATCACAACACCTCCAGCTTTATTAGTACATTTATTTGTTCTGAAAGACTGAAACCCTAAAATTTGTGGAATAACAGACCCCTCATTCAGCCAGCATTCTGTTAGGACAATCACATCGAAAATCAGGTTAAATCTCGATAAAGATAAAAGAAATTGGTCGAAGTTTTTTTGCAGACTTCTAATATTGTAAGTAAGAACCTTAAGATTAAACTTTTTATCTATACTCAGCTTGCATAATTCCGGACAGTCAACGACATGGCAAGGCGTGTCTTCCAGATCAATATCTAACAAAATATTAGAGTCAACCATTTTCATATAAATTAGAATTGGGATACATTCGCCTCCGGGGGTATGCCTGCCAGTGAAGGACTGAGCCGATAGCTGTAAGACTAACAAGAGATAGAGGACATTGGATAATATAGAGCTTGCTGATAATTGTATCTGAAAGTGTAGTGAAAGTGTAGGTGTGTGACATAAATGTAATGAGTTGCATATTGAACATAATCCATTTAAGCTTAATTACCATTAGGATAAGAGATAACAGAGCAGTAGCAGGATTATTCATTTCGTGCTTCCTCCAAAACTCCTGCAGGTTCAAAAGTTGAAGGCAATGAGTCAGCCTCTTGAAGAATGCGGGCCATATGTCCAAGCGATCTGATGATGATAGCTTCCGCTCCCTTGCCTTCATACCTCTTAACATAGATTTGACCCCATTTCGTCCAACAGTGTTTATAACCAGCAGCTTTAAAATGTATTCTGCATTCACGAAATAAATGACGATTTTCGCGGGTCAACCTTTCGTTACAGTAGATCTTGCTGCAGGGGCCTTCAATTTTCAGGTGATCTGTAGTCAGACGCTTAGATTTCATAATTTTGTAAAAATGATCGCGTGTTTGGCGGCGGCAGAATCTAACCACAAGGGGACGAGGGAGATCATTCTCTTTATCTCGAGGGGGGCCTGCTCGTGCGACACTGTCAATATCGGTATCAGCCAGCTTTACGCCGGCCACAGCCGCCAATGTAAGGAGCAGGTGATGTGGGTTTTCTGCAGGAGTTTCTGTTATACCGGCAATCTCGACATCTTTCCTCAGTAGAGCCTGTGCTTGGTAGTTCACTTGCTCCTGAAGCCTCTCGCAGGTCTCTGTCAGCTGAGCAACAATGGAGGGATTCTCTTCAACCAATTTCAGCCTGGCTTCATATGACTGTAGAGTGTGGGATTGGTTTGTAATATGTGTTTGAAGCCTGTCGTTTACCTTTTCTAGTTCCGAAGTCTTCCCCTCCATCGACTTTATTCTGGATTCGTAGGCGGTCATTGAGGCACATACTTCATCTACCCTGTTTTCACAACGACGCACTGCTGAAATAGCTACCTCGAACTCTGACTTCATACATAATATTTCCTGCCTAAGTAGCTTGATTTGTTCAGTCAGGTTCGCAAGAGATAAATTTGTGTCCGGACCTGGTTCTGCAGTCAGGGTTGGCGGCGCGGTGGACTTTGGTTTCCTGACCGTCACATTTTCCGATGAGCGGATAGGGGTCGACGAGTTGTCTCCGCCCTTTTTCTTAGCACAGTGGCACACTGGGCACGTCCAAGATTTTCTTGTCTCAGAAGTTGCATTTTCCAGGTTTACACAAGGGAGATGATATGGTTTTTTGCACTTACTGTCACTGCAGCAGATGTATTTCTTGTCTACAAACGGTTTTTCGCAGCCGGCGCAGGTTGTGGTTGTAGTTGACGACATTTTCGGCGGCCCCTGTATCCCGGTCCCAAGCGATAGCCAAGCGATACTATCGCTAAACACGCAGTCTCGTGGTAGGAGGCGGGCGACCGCGGCAAACGGCAACGATGAGTCACGCAGCGGGCGCAGCACGGATTGAGGGGAGTTTGTGCGGTAGCGAATTTTTATGATTTAGTTAAATGATTATGCTTGTAGTGCTTCCAATTCAACACTGTTTGTAGTTATTTTTGAACAATTCGATAGATTTAAGTTCAAGCTTTATGTATGTAACTTTAAAAATTGCGAACTATATACTTTTGCTCAGTATTTGAATAAGAAACGCGGGAGCAGATTGCGTAGGTGTGTTCTTATTTGACGTTTCGCGACGTACAAACCAACCTGCGCCAGGACTCCCGGATTAAACAATTTGCCCCGTAATAACTTAAAGATATACGAAGCCAATCCCAATTCCCTTCGGACTTCCAGTTTATTGTATCCCACCATACCCAACAAAAATAACGTGGGGTACATGAGCGGGTAGAACGGGTACACTCCATACATCTTTAAGTACAAAAATCTAATAAATTTATTCTGTATGCGCTCCACCATCAGTCTATATTTAGACTCACGCGGGCTCCAGATGACTGCGTTGCATTCTAGATGACTTCTTACTAACGCCTCGTATAAGGCTCGTATTGCATTAATATTATTAAAGCCTTGCGATTGGCGCATTACAAAACCTAGGTTTCTGAATTTGCCAGCTTTTGTGGCACCCTATACATACAAATAGTTTATTTGTTCAACACGGGTAAAAATTGTACATAGGCACAGATCTATCCTAATTGAAATCCACCTTACATATACCCTAACTTGTTATGTTTCCAGTGCAATACCTGAACCAGTGGAAGTGCGTGGCGGTGTTCAAGAACGAGCCGCTGCCCTCCGACTCGCCGCCCGCGAGCCGCCCGCACACCACGTACATGCGCATGGCCACGATGGCCAACCCCGCGCACATGCCGTTCCACTGACCCGCGCACCACTCCTGCACACCGCACAGTGAGTATACAGTGCACTGACCCGCGCACCACTCCTGCACACCGCACAGTGAGTATACAGTGCACTGACCCGCGCACCACTCCTGCACACCGCACAGTGAGTATACAGTCCACTGACCCGCGCACCACTCCTGCACACCGCACAGTGAGTATACAGTCCACTGAACCGCGCACCCCTCCTGCACACCGCACAGTGAGTATACAGTGCACTGACCCGCGCACCACTCCTGCACACCGCACAGTGAGTATACAGTGCACTGACCCGCGCACCACTCCTGCACACCGCACAGTGAGTATACAGTGCACTGACCCGCGCACCACTCCTGCACACCGCACAGTGAGTATACAGTCCACTGACCCGCGCACCACTCCTGCACACCGCACAGTGAGTATACAGTCCACTGAACCGCGCACCCCTCCTGCACACCGCACAGTGAATATACAGTGCACTGACCCGCGCACCACTCCTGCACACCGCACAGTGAGTATACAGTGCACTGACCCGCGCACCACTCCTGCACACCGCACAGTGAGTATACAGTCCACTGACCCGCGCACCACTCCTGCACACCGCACAGTGAGTATACAGTGCACTGACCCGCGCACCACTCCTGCACACCGCACAGTGAGTATACAGTGCACTGACCCGCGCACCACTCCTGCACACCGCACAGTGAGTATACAGTGCACTGACCCGCGCACCACTCCTGCACACCGCACAGTGAGTATACAGTGCACTGATCCGCGCACCACTCCTGCACACCGCACAGTGAGTATACAGTCCACTGACCCGCGCACCACTCCTGCACACCGCACAGTGAGTATACAGTCCACTGACCCGCGCACCCCTCCTGCACACCGCACAGTGAGTATACAGTGCACTGACCCGCGCACCACTCCTGCACACCGCACAGTGAGTATACAGTGGACTGACCCGCGCACCACTCCTGCACACCGCACAGTGAGTATACAGTCCACTGACCCGCGCACCACTCCTGCACACCGCACAGTGAGTATACAGTGCACTGACCCGCGCACCACTCCTGCACACCGTATACAGTGCACTGACCCGCGCACCACTCCTGCACACCGCACAGTGAGTATACAGTCCACTGACCCGCGCACCACTCCTGCACACCGCACAGTGAGTATACAGTCCACTGACCCGCGCACCACTCCTGCACACCGCACAGTGAGTATACAGTGCACTGACCCGCGCGCCACTCCTGCACACCGCACAGTGAGTATACAGTCCACTGACCCGCGCACCCCTCCTGCACACCGCACAGTGAGTATACAGTGCACTGACCCGCGCACCACTCCTGCACACCGCACAGTGAGTATACAGTGCACTGACCCGCGCACCACTCCTGCACACCGCACAGTGAGTATACAGTGCACTGACCCGCGCACCACTCCTGCACACCGCACAGTGAGTATACAGTCCACTGACCCGCGCACCACTCCTGCACACCGCACAGTGAGTATACAGTCCACTGACCCGCGCACCCCTCCTGCACACCGCACAGTGAGTATACAGTGCACTGACCCGCGCACCACTCCTGCACACCGCACAGTGAGTATACAGTCCACTGACCCGCGCACCACTCCTGCACACCGCACAGTGAGTATACAGTCCACTGACCCGCGCACCACTCCTGCACACCGCACAGTGAGTATACAGTGCACTGACCCGCGCACCACTCCTGCACACCGCACAGTGAGTATACAGTCCACTGACCCGCGCACCACTCCTGCACACCGCACAGTGAGTATACAGTCCACTGACCCGCGCACCACTCCTGCACACCGCACAGTGAGTATACAGTGCACTGACCCGCGCACCACTCCTGCACACCGCACAGTGAGTATACAGTGCACTGACCCGCGCACCACTCCTGCACACCGCACAGTGAGTATACAGTGCACTGACCCGCGCACCACTCCTGCACACCGCACAGTGAGTATACAGTGCACTGACCCGCGCACCACTCCTGCACACCGCACAGTGAGTATACAGTCCACTGACCCGCGCACCACTCCTGCACACCGCACAGTGAGTATACAGTCCACTGACCCGCGCACCACTCCTGCACACCGCACAGTGAGTATACAGTCCACTGACCCGCGCACCACTCCTGCACACCGCACAGTGAGTATACAGTCCACTGACCCGCGCACCACTCCTGCACACCGCACAGTGAGTATACAGTGCACTGCCCCGGCCACCACTCCTGCACACCGCACAGTGAGTATACAGTCCACTGACCCGCGCACCACTCCTGCACACCGCACAGTGAGTATACAGTGCACTGACCCGCGCACCACTCCTGCACACCGCACAGTGAGTATACAGTCCACTGACCCGCGCACCACTCCTGCACACCGCACAGTGAGTATACAGTCCACTGACCCGCGCACCACTCCTGCACACCGCACAGTGAGTATACAGTCCACTGACCCTCGCACCACTCCTGCACACCGCACAGTGAGTATACAGTGCACTGACCCGCGCACCACTCCTGCACACCGCACAGTGAGTATACAGTCCACTGACCCGCGCACCACTCCTGCACACCGCACAGTGAGTATACAGTGCACTGACCCGCGCACCACTCCTGCACACCGTATACAGTGCACTGACCCGCGCACCACTCCTGCACACCGCACAGTGAGTATACAGTCCACTGACCCGCGCACCACTCCTGCACACCGCACAGTGAGTATACAGTGCACTGACCCGCGCATCACTCCTGCACACCGCACAGTGAGTATACAGTGCACTGACCCGCGCACCACTCCTGCACACCGCACAGTGAGTATACAGTGCACTGACCCGCGCACCACTCCTGCACACCGCACAGTGAGTATACAGTCCACTGACCCGCGCACCACTCCTGCACACCGCACAGTGAGTATACAGTCCACTGACCCGCGCACCACTCCTGCACACCGCACAGTGAGTATACAGTCCACTGACCCGCGCACTACTCCTGCACACCGCACAGTGAGTATACAGTCCACTGACCCGCGCACCACTCCTGCACACCGCACAGTGAGTATACACGCATAGCATATATACCGCATAGTTTTTATTCCCCGACTGTCTTTTCGCATACTTACCTAATTTTTCCGTCATGTTACATTTCGTAACTTTTCGCATAGGTAGCTTTAGAAAAGATGTAAACCCAAAATTTAATTTTATTGCCGTGTAGAAATAACCCAGCTTAGTTCGGTTAGGTTCTGTAATTTAAAAAATCTGCAGTTTACGGTTTCAGAAAAAACAATGTATACCATATTTGGTATACCTACAGCACAATAAGACTCACGTCTGTGTACCGATATCAGTAAATGAGAAACGTTGAAGTTTTGACACTTTGTCATCGTTGTTAATTTGTAAATTTTTAATAAAATACGATATTCAAACGCAATATTTCACTCTATTATTTATCCAACTAAAATAATATCTCACTAATAAATTACTACAAAACTTAAATCAGTCCAAAACATTCACAATTAACGTCCTGTACAACAGAATAAACGCTTTTATTCGCTTAAAATTACATATGACTGATACAAGAGGTCCAGTAGGGTTATGGGGTCCAACGGTCCGTGGGGTCACTTCATGGGGGCGGTGCGGCGGAACCGCTGTAGGTGCGGCGCGTCCTTGCTGGCCGCCGCGCGCTGGCTGCACCACCCCACCTGCGGAACCATTACACTACTAAGGGCCTTATCACACTTGCGATTTGCGAGCGTATTTTCTATACAAATAAGCGTCGCGGCGAACACGCTGCGCGATCGCCTTCATACAAAATACGCTCGCAAATCGCAAGTGTGATAAGGCCCTAAGGCTTCGTTTCTACCAGAGATGTGCGAGGATGCGTCGCGAGGGATTGTTTTTTAACCCTCAAATTTACAAAAAACGAAGGTCGATAGTTCAAGTCTCGTTAAGTTTGAATAGAGCTAACAATTCAGGTTCGAAAAAATATATAGAAAAAAATATTTGTTGTACACTAGGGGTGTACATTGCCAATTTAAGGGCCAATGGAATAACTTCATTTACTTATCCTCGCTCAGTGCAACTGATTCTATTGGGTAACAAAAAACACATCCCTAGCTCTCGCTACGCATCCTCGCATTGGTGGAAACGCAGCCTTAGAGAATTCGGGTACTATTGGAGATGTGCCGTTCTCTAGAACGTTTCCGATTCGTATCGGGAAAGAAACGTTCTGGAGAACGGCACATCTCTAGGTACTACAACATTACATAGTAAATTGACATTCACTTTAGGCATAACGGGCCGGCCACGACTTTGGTCTGAGCGGCAGCGGTGCGCGGTACGTGTGTCTCGCTCTCTCGTATGGCCGCTGGGATCTCTCGGTTAACCGCTCGCCGCGCCACTTGCCGACGAAAGTCGTAATATTACGTATTGGAGAAACCGAACCATAAAGATTTTTACGCGTTTTAAAAATCATCATAATTTTATGCTTCCTTAAAGTTTGAGTAACATAATACCAAAGGAACTTTTAAGGCTTACACATTCTTTTGTTCGTAGGTAGTGATGTGCCGTTCCGAAGAATTTCCGAAAATTCTCGAGAACATTCTCACTCCATTGTGAAACTTTCTCGAGAACGGTATATTTCTATTTGTAAGTGAGCGTTTGCTAAATTAACCCTAAATTTCAGTTTACTCTGGTTTAGTTATGCTTACTGGCATTGCCCGTTCACTCTTGCAGTGGCTGTTGGAAGACGAATGTGGACTCACGATATTTCTGAAACAAAAAAATGTTCATTAATATTATGTTTTGTTGCCCATTTATTTGTTAAACTTACATTAGTACAATAATTGATTATTGTTTGTACTTTGCTGTGAGTTGTAGGATGACATTTAATTCAGTGAATAAAGGATTTTGACCTTACAAACGGTCCGGTAGTTTTGAATTTTTGATATGTTGTCTAGGATGGTTAGTCAGTGTTTAAAATGCAAAATGCACAATTCCCCCCCCTCCGCGCCCGCCGCCATATTGAAAAAACCGGAACTTTCTTCATATTTTGCTCATATCTTCCTTTAGGAGCATTTTAGCTAGAAGAAAGGTTCGACAATGTTATAGAGAGTTAAATTTACTACATTCTCCATTTTATATTTTTTTTCTAGGACAGATAGTTACAGACATATTCACATTTAAAAAAACGTAAAAAATCGCAATTTCCTACTGAAAAACAAACTTCTGGATTATATCTTCGTTTATAGGGCGTAGCGTTCGTAGGGGGGAATTGTGCATTTTGCATTTTAAACACTGACTAACCATCCTAGACAACATATCAAAAATTCAAAACTACCGGACCGTTTGTAAGGTCACACATAGTACTTTAGTCTCTATTCACCGTATTAATTGCTTAGAAAAGAGAAATGTAGATCAAGCAAATTGAAACTTACTTTTTTCCCTCTTATCACATTGAAAATAAAGGTTAAAATGCGTTTTATATTTTTTTTACTGTAGAAGGAATATAAAATATTATCCATTTCTATATAATCTTGGTTATTTTATAGACCCTATAAAAGAACCAAGATTATATAGAAAGGGAAAGGAATGAAGATAAAATAATTTACCCCAAAGATGCCCTCTTGATTGTTGTGGCGTTATTTTGAAGCAGAATCCTAGCAGGCGGTGTCGGCAAATTACTCGAAGTTCGCCAACTAGAAGCATAAAAACCAATCATCACACAGTTACGAGGAATTGTTCGGATTGATTCTACGCGACAATCCTTTCATCCTCACCACTCAGATAGTTGGCAGTCCACAGCTGTGCGTTTTCTAGAAATTTCCTGCCTCGCACGACTGCATTGTGGAATGAATTGTCGCTTGCGGTAGTTCCGAACCGATAAGACCTTCTAACCACGAAAAGAGCGTACTCCAACCTGAAAGGCCGGCAGCGCACTTGTGTCTCCTCTGGTGTTGCAGGTGTTTATGGGCAACGGTAATCGCTTTCAGGCGATCAGTTTGCTCGTTTGTTCCCTATGACAAAAAAAAATTTAATTTTTTTCAAAACATAACAACATCGCAACGTGTGTTACCTTGGTAACCCATCCCCAGCTCGCCTGTAGAACTCCAACCTCTTTGTATCCACAATTTTATTGGGACAGCTGCTCAATCGTAGGGGTCGATCCTCCAAACTCACTTTCTTCACGCACTGACTCCTTACAGCTTTCTTCCTGTTCAAATCCGTGTTGGAATGCTCGTCGATGCTCGGCAGCCGGGGATCGAGACAGTCCCCGTTTTCGTACACTTTGAAAATCGGCTTCTTAACACCGTAAACGTTGGTAACCGGCCGATTTATCGATGTGAAGAACGGATTCAGCTGGCTCCTTATTCGGTTCAAATCCGGTTTTAAATCTGGTTTAGATTTCGGTGGTTCTCTCGCTTGTATCGCGCTGCTGATTGTCATTTTCGGCGCAAACGTTGTGCCGTTTACGAGTTTGATTGGGGCAGGTTCTGGAGTCTTCGGCGGTGTGATTTTTCTGGGTATGCCGTTAGGTTTAGCAGCCTCTATAGGTGTGGGGGTTGTGCTGCATGACGGGATTGGTTCTATTTTGTCTTGTTGGAACAGGTTCTTGTACTCCGGCGGGCTGTAAGCTCTGGGTTCCTGTGGCGAGGAGGACCACAGTAGCTCTGTGGCGGGCACGCTCTTTAGTTGTTGGAGGTGGATCTTGATGTTGTAGATGCCAGCGATGGCGCCGAAGGGTTCTGCCTTGATTTGTGCTACTACGTCGATTAAGGGCTGGCCGCAGAGCTCAGATATCTGTTTGTATAACTGAAACAAGAATTTCCTAGGGTTGATATTCCGACATAAATAATCCATAGAACTTACCAATGGGCAAACTTTTTGACTGACACAATTAATTGTGAAATTTCATCTTTAAATATTAGTTTCTTTATGTTTAACCTCCTGAGTTCCAATGTCCTACACATAGTCCTTTAACTTCAATTAATTGTTAACTATTATTACTATAGTTTATTATTATTAAAATTAACATAATAAACTACTATGATGCTAAATTACTAATGAAAATCTGTTTCTACAGAACAGAACTACAGGAAAAATCTTAACAGCGCGTTGCAGGATTTGTATAGACGCGGCGCCAACCTTACAGCGCAATCTGTTACTAAACATTTCCTTGTCCGCTCATCACGCCGAAACGACTAGCGTATTTAAACCAATTTCAGTACAGGGTATAGCAACATCCAAAGATGGTTATAGGATACTTTTACCCGACTACGCACGAAGTTGCCCGCCTTCTATACGTAGTACGATATAAGTCTGTCAAAAATGACATTTTAGTGGCAAGCTTTTATAGCCGACTGTACTTTTCTTTGGATATCCATCAAATGCTCACTGAGACGATTCTAAAGAGCCCAAGCTCGGTAGGATTGCTTTTTTTTATTATAGAGTTCCTATGGTCACCTTCCGGCTCCATCATCAGATCAGCCCCATGGTACCATATTATTGTATTGTCATCAAAGTTAAGTAAGTATGCAAAATTTCAGCTCAATCGGTTGACGATATCGGCTTCAAAATTGAGTTCCAAGATTTCACCCGAACAAACATACTTTAAACATACCATGCAAGCTAAATAAAAGCTTGTAATAAAAGTGTACTCACGTCCCGACTAGCCTTCGGTTCCACGTTGCCCAAGGGATGCGCCCGCATCCGCATGCCAGGCCGCTTGATCCAGTGATGCCGCGCAGCATCCTCGATCTTCATTCGCGCAGCTACGTTCGGCTCCAGTAGGTGTTGGATGAACGTCTTGCAATCTGATTACAGTTACGCGTTAAAAATAAATATCAAACAGAGATGTGCAATTAATTTTCTACTCTGCAACCACTTGAAGCATCTCTGTTTGGCCCTATGGTTGACTGGTGGAGAATGCCATTATCTAAATCTAATCTAATTGATCTGTTAGTATGAAGAAACTAGCTTTTGACGTCATAAAAATCAGTAGTCAATACACATCTTCTTCTAAGTATTTGTCCAATTAATAATAGTAAAATGACCAAAAGTTATAGGGAATTTAATTGGTTCCGTGTATTTTTGAATGTGTGATTGGTTTCAAAGATACAACAATTTATATTCACTATAGTCAAGTACCTATATTATTATGTATTATTACCTATATGATTATTTTGTAATTATCTTCTTTTTTGCAGCTAACACGAAGTGACTTCGTTCTTGTGACCGTGTCCAGGAGTCATGAACCGAAGACATTATCAAAGGACAAGTAAAGCTGAATTGCTTGAGTGGCGCGTTATTCAAGTGCATTTTTTGTATATCTACGTGATCGCGAACAAGCATGCGGCCTAAATTTATTTGTTGCCGTTTTATCATTATTATCAGGGCAAAAATTAGGATGAAGCGGCTATTGAAAGTGGTTAAATATTAATTTGAAACACCGACGCAGTTTTCATCGATTGGTTGTAAAAAATGTGCCGCATGCTTGTTTGCCATCAATCAATAAATTGTAAACAATGAATACTATAAAGGTTTGAGTAATTAGCAAGGTACACAAGTAACGCTTAACCCATCCACGGCCAAGCGCCGTCGACCGTACACTATACGCCAGGCCACCATACAACCATTTTTTTGCTAAAACAAGTGACTCAACGTATTGGTCATGACCCCGGCGCGAACGCTAAATAGACCGCCGCTTCTGAAGCCAGGTAGCTATCATACTAATACTATTAAGTCATAGTAAGATTCCTTTTTTTTTAAATTTGGATTTTATCACGACTCACATGCGAGTCACGGGCCCTGCGCGACTGTTTGAGCATGACCCATACGCTGAGTCACTGGCCCTGAATGGGTTAAATAATGAATGTGATACCTTTATCTGCACCAATAACCTTACCATGAGCTAGCGATAGCATAAAAATTTGTATGGAGAATAGTACAGTGCCCTATCGGTTACTTTGTAGAACTACAATTCTCCATACAAATCGTTTACGCAGCTCTAGCGAGTATGGCCACTAAACTCGTGGTAAGCGTACCGAACCTTCCCCCTTGTTAGACTTGCATATTCCGTACTGGGAAAGTACTATTACAAAGTGGGGCTTGCTAAAGAATTTCCTTGCATATAAAAATGCTCAGCATATTAGTGTATAGATGGGTGAATCAACTTTTAAGTGCACCATGTTGCTATGGTTACGCAAAATTTGTCCCTCGGACAACCTATGCATTTTTGTATGAAACAGTATGAAGATGTCACTTGGACAACGGGGACAGAGTAAACACAAAAAAGTTGATTCAACCAGATAGTCCTTTAGTATTCAATAATATGTATTTTCCCGGCATCTGCAGTTATGTACTATTACTACCTACATCTGTAAAGCTGTGGGACCTTGTCGTACAGTCTGACCAAAAAGAGTAGAAATTAAAAAGTGGCAATACTGTAGTGTCATCCCTTTCCAATCAATCTAAGAAAAAGGGGACGACACTACAGTATTGCCACTTTTTAATTTCTACTCTTTTTGGTCAGACTGTAGTAAACAGCCACTGACAGGCAAACTCGAGTCAAATCATATGTAAACATTCGGTATAGGTCGATTCACTAAAGCTGGCGTGAATGGATTGAATGAAAGTTATGTCACTTGTCACTTCGAGTGTTAGTGTGAGTGCTGTTCTTATACAGGGGCCTCCTAATATTTTGTAAACAACAACAAAATGGGTTTTTGTTATTCAAGAAAATTAAAAATTATTAGGTATAATAAAAGCATAATCTGCACAATATTTAGACTAAACAAGTAATATATATGTCCGAAAGGTATATTTAACTGTTTGATACAAAAATATTTTACTATCATGGTGTTTTATGCAGACGCTAGTTTTTTGACATACTTTAGATTTTGATTGTTGTAAGGCAGTGTAATTGTACGGCCTGGTAAAGGGTTAATGTCAAGAATTAATAGGTGACGGACGACTAGTTCGAATTATAAAAAACCGGCCAAGAGCATGTCGGGCCACGCTCAGTGTAGGGTCCCGTAGTTGCCCGTCCTTCACAATAGACGAAAATTACGAGAAAGATTTCAAGCCCTATAAAAAGGTCGTAAATGCCAAGAAACAGTAATTACTTATTATCTTTTGGAAGTTATCTATTATACGCGACAGATTGAGCGAAATGTTTTATTATATTTTGGCACTTAACCAATATGTGTAACGTTCGAAGTGTAGGGACACCGCGCGGCACTTACGTCATTTTAAAGAAAATTATGAAATTTTGTAATAAATCAAAAACGGCTCGACCGATTTTATTAAATATAGTTTTCATTGAAAGTACTAACTATCCGAGGCTAAGACCCATTTGATTCAATAAGTTATGCTCAGAAATGGCTCGGCCCTCCGTCGAGCTAAGATTACTAAATTTTGTTTGTCCGATATTATCCGAATTTGACCGAATATTCAAAATCCGATTTCATATTCTGAGTCGGAGGACCCAAAAGCCCCCCGATACCGAGTTTCAGCTTCCTAGCACCAATTTGAAATTTTGGAAAAAAGCCATTCGTCATTTTGAATTTAATTTGGTTCGATAATATTTTGTAGTATTCTTTATACTGCTGAATTTGGGCGGTTATGCGTCTAGTTTGTCTACAAATACGTTTTCAATAATCACTTATTGTATCAACCTGTATGTAATCATTTTGTGACGCACACATAAATATTATCATTCACTCATTCATTCCATTCGCGCCAGCTTTAGTGAATCGACCTATAGTTACGATAACGTTCTATAAACGTAAACGAATGGGAAACGCGAATTCATTTCTTGTATTGTATAAGTCAAACCTGATGCGTGTTCTCTCTCTTTTCTGCCTGTAATTGTGAGAAAGGGACATAATCCGAATCGAGACGCAACCAGTTCACGAGTATCGCAGGTGATTCAATTAAGTACTTGCGGCTACAAGCCAGCTTGCGTACAAGTTAGATCATTAATATCGTAATGTTGCCATTGTTGAATTCTTTTTACAAATTTTTTAACAATCTATAAGATTAAATTTTTCAATAAAAACATTTTTGGTTTTATTGTACCTATAGCCTAAAAAGTGTTGGTCCGGCACAGGGATGGAGGCGCTACAAACAGTTTTCGTATGGCAATAATGTGCATACGTCATATATTTCCCGTGAATGGCAGCCGGCCACATGCTGTACACAATCATTCGTGGTATATGGTATATAGCACAGCTTACCTCCACTGACGCAGGCGAGCGCGATGCGTTGCTTCCTGGCGAACCCTTTAGCGATGGCGGCGCGCAGCTGCGGCCGCGGCCGTGACTGACAGCCCGCCACATGCTGTACACAATCACTCGCGGTATATACCACAGCTTACCTCCACTGACGCAAGCGAGCGCGATGCGTTGCTTCCTGGCGAACCCTTTAGCGATGGCGGCGCGCAGCTGCGGCCGCGGCCGTGACTGACAGCCCGCCACATGCTGTACACAATCACTCGCGGTATATACCACAGCTTACCTCCACTGACGCAAGCGAGCGCGATGCGTTGCTTCCTGGCGAACCCTTTAGCGATGGCGGCGCGCAGCTGCGGCCGCGGCCGTGACTGACAGCCCGCCACATGCTGTACACAATCACTCGCGGTATATACCACAGCTTACCTCCACTGACGCAAGCGAGCGCGATGCGTTGCTTCCTGGCGAACCCTTTAGCGATGGCGGCGCGCAGCTGCGGCCGCGGCCGTGACTGACAGCCCGCCACATGCTGTACACAATCACTCGCGGTATATACCACAGCTTACCTCCACTGACGCAAGCGAGCGCGATGCGTTGCTTCCTGGCGAACCCTTTAGCGATGGCGGCGCGCAGCTGCGGCCGCGGCCGTGACTGACAGCCCGCCACATGCTGTACACAATCACTCGCGGTATATACCACAGCTTACCTCCACTGACGCAAGCGAGCGCGATGCGTTGCTTCCTGGCGAACCCTTTAGCGATGGCGGCGCGCAGCTGCGGCCGCGGCCGTGACTGACAGCCCGCCACATGCTGTACACAATCACTCGCGGTATATACCACAGCTTACCTCCACTGACGCAAGCGAGCGCGATGCGTTGCTTCCTGGCGAACCCTTTAGCGATGGCGGCGCGCAGCTGCGGCCGCGGCCGTGACTGACAGCCCGCCACATGCTGTACACAATCACTCGCGGTATATACCACAGCTTACCTCCACTGACGCAAGCGAGCGCGATGCGTTTCTTCCTGGCGAACCCTTTAGCGATGGCGGCGCGCAGCTGCGGCCGCGGCCGTGACTGACAGCCCGCCACATGCTGTACACAATCACTCGCGGTATATACCACAGCTTACCTCCACTGACGCAAGCGAGCGCGATGCGTTGCTTCCTGGCGAACCCTTTAGCGATGGCGGCGCGCAGCTGCGGCCGCGGCCGTGACTGACAGCCCGCCACATGCTGTACACAATCACTCGCGGTATATACCACAGCTTACCTCCACTGACGCAAGCGAGCGCGATGCGTTGCTTCCTGGCGAACCCTTTAGCGATGGCGGCGCGCAGCTGCGGCCGCGGCCGTGACTGACAGCCCGCCACATGCTGTACACAATCACTCGCGGTATATACCACAGCTTACCTCCACTGACGCAAGCGAGCGCGATGCGTTGCTTCCTGGCGAACCCTTTAGCGATGGCGGCGCGCAGCTGCGGCCGCGGCCGTGACTGACAGCCCGCCACATGCTGTACACAATCACTCGCGGTATATACCACAGCTTACCTCCACTGACGCAAGCGAGCGCGATGCGTTGCTTCCTGGCGAACCCTTTAGCGATGGCGGCGCGCAGCTGCGGCCGCGGCCGTGACTGACAGCCCGCCACATGCTGTACACAATCACTCGCGGTATATACCACAGCTTACCTCCACTGACGCAAGCGAGCGCGATGCGTTGCTTCCTGGCGAACCCTTTAGCGATGGCGGCGCGCAGCTGCGGCCGCGGCCGTGACTGACAGCCCGCCACATGCTGTACACAATCACTCGCGGTATATACCACAGCTTACCTCCACTGACGCAAGCGAGCGCGATGCGTTGCTTCCTGGCGAACCCTTTAGCGATGGCGGCGCGCAGCTGCGGCCGCGGCCGTGACTGACAGCCCGCCACATGCTGTACACAATCACTCGCGGTATATACCACAGCTTACCTCCACTGACGCAAGCGAGCGCGATGCGTTGCTTCCTGGCGAACCCTTTAGCGATGGCGGCGCGCAGCTGCGGCCGCGGCCGTGACTGACAGCCCGCCACATGCTGTACACAATCACTCGCGGTATATACCACAGCTTACCTCCACTGACGCAAGCGAGCGCGATGCGTTGCTTCCTGGCGAACCCTTTAGCGATGGCGGCGCGCAGCTGCGGCCGCGAGCGGCCCTCGCCCACGTCCGCGCCCGTGAACGGCAGCCCGCCCGTCACCATCCCGTACACTATCACTCCTCTGGAACAACAGGTAGGGTAAATTGCCACCCTTCAATAATTATACTAAAATTAATTCTGTTCGACATGTTTCGAATCGGTTTGCGATTCATCATCAGGAGAGCCGAGCAGTCGTGGGGGCCACAGCTGAGATGCACGGGAGTTTTCTACGTAGGTACCTAAACAAAATAACGAATCTGCACGGTGAATTCCTTTACCACTAAATTTATACAAGTTTTCCGTTAAAACAAATAAAAATCCTAATCCAATTTCCTAATTAGTAATCAGTAACTTAACCTAACACAACCCTGAATAAGTAGGTATTAATCAAATAAAAAAAAATAAAAAAAAATAACCAGCAGCCAGTTGTCTCCACCGCGAGAGGGACAAATAAGTAATTTGTCAGGGCGGAGTACTTGCCCCGCTTTCTAAGGGCAGCCGTCTCGGCCGCCGCTCCGGCCGCACAGATGGTACGACCCAGGTGCGGGGCAGCGAAAGTGCTGACGCATGTTGCGTCCCACAGCAGGCACTTGCCCTTCTGCCACGGCACCAAGGTTAAACCAACCGGCCTTTTCCCATCCGACCTACTCAACCCTGAAGGCTCCAGAACACACGGTATGTTGGCTGACACTAGCGCCCTCCGCACGATGTCGTTCAGAGCGTGATGGCGCGAAAATCTCCCCGCACAACGACAGCAACTCAACGCATGGTGCCCGTTGCTCTCCACCCTGGTACCGCAGATGCATAAATGTGGTTCACAAACATCGCAGCCCAGGCGGAGAGCCACAGCCACCCGCATCGAGTCGTCGTCGAGCAGAGTGCCCAGGTGGGGGGAGGGAAGCGCATGTAACCACGCCCCAGACTCCGGCTTCGACACGGCTCTCAACCTTGCCCTATCGACCCCCTCCGCGCCATCGACAAGAGAGCACAGTATCCGCGCCACCCCTGCGTCGTCCCACAAGCGCTGGCGGTCCGGCCTTTCAGGCGCGCTACTATTCGGGTTGAGAGCCATCCAAGCATCCCGGGCATCAGACGCATACGCCCACCACTTGTCATTTAACAGGTTAAGTAACGTTTTCCAAAAAAAAAGCCGAATACCTGTTTTTCACATGATTTGTGTGAGTGTAGGGCACTTATATATAAGATAAGATAAGATAAGAGTGTAGGGTACCCTAACGTCTAAGGCATTTCCCAAAAAAAAAACTAAATCGCTGTTTCTTCCAGGTCACATCAAGTTCTGGACGCAACAGGGATTCGTTTATTGTTTGGGAAACGCCCTAAGACGAGTGCTCTACACTCACTACACACGTGTGGGTTTTTGTTTTTCATTTATTTATCATACAGAAAAAACAATACATTTAACAATAATGCAACGAGCAAAACCATACTAAGGTTTAACTGCCGTTGAATTCACTCACATAAGTACAATCAGGTATTAAATAGGTAGGTAGGTATTATTATTATCAATTACGATCGGAATTAGGGTGTAGGGCTACACTCACATGCTCCAGAGGTCGACCTCGGGCCCGTAGCGGCGGCCGTCCACGAACAGCTCCGGCGCCGCGTACTCCAGCGACCCGCACGGGGTGCGCAGCGCGCCGCCGTTGCTCCATATATTGCTCAGTCCGAAATCTATAAACAAACAGTGCTAATTTAAGTACCACGCAGCCATGGCAACACATAAAATCGCCAATATCGCCATCTTACTTCTTACTTTTTCACACGGCTAACATAAGCTTCGATATAATGTAAAATATTGTGTGAAACATTAATTAAACTATTAACTTCAAATAGTTGGCTCATCTTTGCAACATTACCAACTGAACACCTCTCATCACGTCGAAACTGCTGGACGGATATTTACTAGTTTTATTAGGAGTAGCAGGACATCCAATGATAGCTTAATGATAATTTTTACCTGACTTTTTATTGTAACGAAAAAGAACGTCTACCAGTTGCAGGCAAAAATTAATGCTAACGCAAGATAAATATGCTCACCCACGATTTTGATGAATTGCTTCGTACTGTCTAGCATGATGTTCTCCATTTTTAAATCTCTGCAAAAAAAGGAAGGACTTGATTTTTCGGGTAAGAGTTTAAAACGGGTTAAAGTATTAACTTGGCTAATAAACTGAGCGCTTGTGAGTACAATCTTCTAGCAGATACGGAATATCGGACAACCTCACATAAATCAATCTAGTCCCACAGTAAGGTCTAGTAGGCTTGTGTTATGGACACTAGAAGACGATAAACCTACTTATCTATAAATACAAATAATATCCATGACCCAGGCACCATTCGAGTTCATCAAACAAATATTTGCCCTTGCCGAACGATTCGAACCCAGGACCGGCGGCTCAGCAGGCACCTGCTTTACCACTGCTCCAACCGCGTCGCTAATACGTTTCTTAACCAATTTATCTATACTATTAACCGAACATTGACGTCACCTGACCGGCACCACGTGCTGGGTGGCCTGACGTTGGCAGAGAGTGGGGGTGGTGGGGATGGGGATTCCCTCTTTCGCCGTGACCTACGAGCCATTTCTCGACACCACTTTTGCAACGACTCTCGGATCAGATAGACGTTTAAGCCATCGTTACCAATATAGCTTCCTTTTTGTATTTGAATTGATTTATACTTCTTTGTAAATCGCTTGTGAACGTGAATCTTTTTTTCAACAACTAACGCCTCAATTAGTTAATAATACATATAAAACAGATCCGTTTCATCATCCACTACGGGTCACGTTTCATAGGAGGTGAGACGAAGGCGAAACATGGCTTGACAATTGTTGTAATATGCCAGAAGTCCGTACAAGTAACAAAGCCTCACCGATGAACCACTCCCTGAGCATGCATGTGTCTCACGGCCGACACCAGCTGCGCCGCCAGGGCTCGCGCGCGGGCCTCGGGCAGGCCTCGCGCCGGGCCCCGCGCCGCCAGCACGTGGGCGCACAGGTCTCCCCCACCGGCCGCCTCCATCACCACGTACAGGCGCGGCCCGTGCTGTAATGTAAAGATGTAGGATTTATTATGGAAGCTAGAAGACTATCTGATGACTTTGACATTAGACTTAGACGTCACGTCTCAGTCCAGTGTAATTGACAATATTTAAAATTTTCAAAATTTTCAAATAGTCATCATCATCATCATAATCAGCCGATAGAGGTCCAATGCTGGACAGACTCCACAACGATTGCTCTTACGCCACCCTCATCAAATTTTTGGAATACCCAAACAGAGGCAACCGGACAAAAAAAACTGTTTAGTCCATCATTTAGATTATTAAAATATAATAAACACGTATTTTTGTTGATTATCAAACAAAAAATGCCGATGATGCACAGCTTTGAAGTTTCGCGTGACGGCACCTTGTAACTACCATTTTTAACCTATTGACCGCCAAGCGGTCTAGCAATTTGCATGCCACTGACGCCAGAGTAAAAAAAAAAGATGTGCCCCAAAATCAACAGGGATTGAAAAATACTTGTAGCGGTTAGAATTACAAAGTTTTTGATCATTGAAATTTGGACGGCTGTGGCCGACGTGGCGTCAGGGGCACGATTTTTTGTTGACGGCCACAGCCGACTGTGGCGGTCAAAAGGTTAATTACAAGTGACGTCACATACCCCGACACCAGAACTTGGATGGTCTCTACATTGGCGTATTTAAGATTATTTTTCAGATGGGGCCTTGGTGGGGCCCTAAGTGAGTTGAAGTCATGAATTTCTATGGGTAACCCAAAATCCTGGGGTGGGCACTAGACGATATTGGGGTGGGCACTGCTCACCCGGCCACCCCCCTAAATACGCCTATGGGTCTCTATCTTTGTATATTTTTATTAATTTGATAAAGCAAGAAATACGTGTCTAATATTTTTCAATATTCTAACTGACGCACTAAATATAATTATGTATTTTGAACCCAGGCCGCACCCCTAGTCACCGGCCTAGGTATGTAATGTACTGTTTCGGATGCTCAGGTATCGACAACTCACCATCATAGTCTCATATAGTGCGGCGATGCAGGGGTGCCGCAGTTTGGACATGACGCGGGGCTCACGGTGCAGATTGCGGCGCGCGTACTCTTCTTTAATGCAAGTCAAATCGATGATTTTGACTGCCACCTACACAAAAGGATAGCTAGTATTACTTTATTGTTGTTGTATGTAATTTGTTGCCCAGCAACTATGGCCGCCCTTCTCTGCCACTCTACGCTAGAGGAAGATGCAAATAATGTTCGGGCCACAAATTGCAGCAAATAAACATGGCCCTTTAGAAAGCAAGCGTAGCGCAGATTTGTCTAGTAGCAGGCCAAATATACTACACCTAGAAATACAATACACCTAGAACGGCTCAGGCTCGTTCAGTCCGTTTCCTAACATTGTCTGCTTCCTAAAGAGGCCTTCTTCCCACATTGACCGTTTCTTATGAGGTCTACTTTTGAAAATGTCTGTTTCCTAAAATGTCTAAAATGTTTAAGGTATCCCAGGCATGCTTATTTGAAGTACTTCCGGAAACTACTTCTTGAATTCAGGGACAAAAAAGAAAACATTGTGAAAAGCAGACATTGTAGGAAACGGGCTTTAGAACACAAATAGTGGGCAGTCATGCAAGCAAAGCATACATCGTAGGATAGGAATAGGACATCACAAGGAAGGAAAGGACATTATAGGAAGCAGGTCAATTTTCGAAACGGACATAATAGGAAACGACCATTCTAGGACAGTGGCATGATAGGAAACCATTTGCTGACATTATAGGAAAGAGCCATTTCTTGGAAGAAGACCAGTTTGAGAAGCAGACATTTTAGGAAACAGACCGAATGAGCCTGAGCCCTAGAAACCTAGTCAGCGCTTGAAAGTGAACTAGTTTTAGTGAGCCACGGCCTGGCACTGGCTCAGTTTCGTCCGTGTACAACGTCACAACGTCGATATCACAAGCAAAACGTCGCTATGATTGGTTCGTAGGGTCACAACTAAAACCAAAACCGGCTTCATCCTTCGCAAATCTGTTGTATAAAGACTATTCGTTCTAAGCGTATTTATTCTTAGGCAGTCACCAAAAGCGTCATACGCATGTTTCCTATCCATCTGTTTACTTTCCTATAGAACTTCATACTTTAGTCTCGACTTTATATTGGAGATGTGTTAAATGTTATCGAATTAGCACTTTTTCTGTGAAGTGTAGATACTGCAGCAAGATGGTGGAAACCAGGTACATTGCTATGCATCCTGTAACTAACTTCCCAGTGCCAAAGCATACATGTGATTTATTTTACCTACCCCTCTTCCTCTTTGATAAGTTAATGTAACAGATTCTGAATGTTCCCGTTGCGGTTGCAACATCCCAGCTACAGGTGTTTCAGAATGTATCCGAAACACATTCCATTCTAACGACTATTTATACCACCTTTGATCACTGCACAATCTATTCAAAATAATAGCCAAAAAGAACAAAACATACGCCCCTAATAATAGAGTCCATTCTACAGGCGAAAAAGAAAATCAAAATCGAGTGCGATTTCTGATTGGTCAATACACCAGTGCTGCCACAACAGAGCTCTCTGATTGGTCGTTCTGACTGTTACACTTGAACTTACCTTCTTCCCAATGATCCTATGAGTAGCTTCTTCAACCCTTGCGAAGTGGCCTTTACCAAGCACCTTTCCTGTCATCAGATAGTTACCGACACTGTATACTTGGGTCTTGTTTCGGGTCATACTGGGCTTCATGTCTTAGTTTTTCTTTACTCACTGATTTTTACTCATAATTTGACCGAAAGCTAAGCACTAACGTATCAACTAAGCGAATAACACGGCTTTTCACACAATATTGATGGTAAATACTTGTAAACGTCATAATAATGTTACTGTTTGGGTCTTTTGTTTGTGGTCTTTGAATTTAGAACGAACGCCCAGCGACAACTGTTTGACATTTGATCGAACTATTTTTAACGTCTGTAATCGCCAGTTTATAATTGTATCGACGTTTCCTAGGGTTCCGTACACCGATTGAGTGTATAAAATGATTACAACATTACTTTTCAAATAATATATTGACTAATTTATCTAACTTCCTAAACTTAACGGTTGAAAAGATTGTCTTCCATATTGCATAGACAATTTTCTTGATACGTCAGTATAGATATGAATATGATATAGGTACAACCAATTCCTTGGGTACAACTACCTATTCACCCCTTTAAAATTGCCATTGAGAGAGAGAGACCAACTAGATCACTTTAGGAAATTGAGAGTTAAAATTTTCAAGACTTCCTAACTACTCATTTCCCACTTATCATAAACAATTTTTTTCTCAACTTCACTTCCAAGGTAAACGCATTTTGCTTATTTTCGTCAAAATAGGTTGCAAAAGCGGTCTTGGGTTCGAATCCCGGCAAAGACAAATATTTGAGTGATGAACTCGAATATTTTTTCCTGGGTTATGGATGTTCTATATATGTATTTATGTAATAGAGTACATCGTCGCGTCGTCTAGTATTTATAGTACAAGCATTGTTTAGTTTGGGACTAGGTCGATTTGTGTAAGATTTTCTCTTAATATTTATTTATTTAAACCATAAATTTGCTAGTCTAGTAAGTACCTAACGGTATCATTACCTGCCAAAAGACGTCGACTGCTGAAATAGGTCTCCCCAAACGCAACTTCAGCCGGTTTTGCAACACCTGCGTTAGCGCGCATCCCCGCGTCCCTTACCAGTTCATCAGCTTATCTTGTGAAGGTCCTATACACACTGCGATTTCGGGTACGTGGTCACCTTTTAAATTCCATTATACCCCGCCTGGTGGTACTTCGGTATAGGTTTTTTTTTTTTTTAATACTACGACGGTGGCAAACAAGCATGTGGCCCGCCTGATGTTAAGCAGTTACCGCCGCCTATGAACGCTTGCAACGCCAGGAGCATCACGCGCGCGTTGCCGACCCTTTAAGAATAGGTTTAAGGTTTCCATAAAAGCCTTCGGGAATAATATGAAACTACTACAAAAAAGATCGGCATTTGTAGGTTCGTGTTTTGTATTTGTAATACACTCTCTCGTAAGCTTCAGCGCAACAGACAATGAAGAACAATATCAATCGTTAAAATAGATGGGTAACTTTTTTATGGTGTTCTGCCTTTACGCAGAATTATTTTTCGTCGGATGTTTAATTTCACCGATTTTTCACTTCGCAGGTTTTTCCTCTGTATTCCTGGGTCAATTTCAACAAGACGCATTTTTTGTATCATTTCGGTGTGATTCTTTATTTTTGATTATTTTTGAGTTTTTTAAATGTGAAGAGATACTTTAGACTATATTATTAAACATATGTAAAAGGGACCCTGAAATCTGAAATAGTTTTCGAGATATTCGAGATCGAATATGAAACACACAACGGAATGATAAATGTACACCAGGATGATAAAATAAGTGCACCGCAATGAAATTTCATACACCGGAATGAAAGAAAAGTGGCATATTATGAACGTAATTTTACTTTTGATATTCGTAATATATATTATATTGGCATTACATAATAATATAAACAAATATCTTAGTCCGGTATTAAAAACAAAATAAAAAAAATATTATTATTTCAACAATATTATGAAAAGTGAAGCTACTTTTGTTGTCATTCCGGTGTTTTCCTCATTATGGTGGGGTTTAAAGCCATTTTACTACACCGGAAACACCGGAATGAGAATGGTGGAATGAGAAACACGACATATTTTTATTTCTTAAAAATAAAGTAAGCCCTATATTCTAAAACTAATTCAACTCTTGAAATCGCGAGTATACTTTACCTGATATATATAAATTTCAAACCACGCAGTTAAAAAAGAATGAAGCTATAACAAACTCCGGAATGAAATTTTTTTTGTCCCCTGTCCACCGCGATGAAATATTCACGTTTATACAAGCCAACGTATTGCCACTATACACAACCGCTCTCGTCGAGCGCCGCAGCTTGACTAAATTCTTTGAAGTGCGCGGGAGACGGGGGGCGTACTTGATCAAATTTGGGAAATAAATCGGTTCGAAACATTGTCGGCGGTAATGAGAAGTTTTCTCGGGACAAACGTATATGCACTTATTCAAGGGTATACAAAGGAGATATATAACGGGTAATGTGCTTTTTTCGTTACCTATTTATATGGTAATAAAATAATGGTAACAGATTTTCTTTGTCATGCATAGTATTTGACTTACCCGGCATTTTACAAACAAAACCGGCTTGGGGACAACCCACCTTGATGAGAAATTTGGTCTAAATATATTTTTTTAAATTATTATATATATTGATATTTTAATTTTAGCTGTTGCCCGAGGTAGACAATGGCGGGCTGTATCCTAAAAAAAATGGTACTTTATTATTCAACCTTTCTGCACCTGCGTTTTCAGTCTTGCCATCAAAAAATACTGCTTGGGAAATTGACCCTCCTCTGTATTCATAAATTTTTCATAAATTGTTGCAAATAATATCCTATAAATTAGTTTAGGTTAGGTTTGTCTAATAATAATCCGAAATGGTTAACGGTTTTAGAGAAAAATGCGTGCTTCGAAATGAAACATTCCACGAAAAATTATTCGCCAAAAATTTAGAGAACCTATTTTTATTCAGGTAATTCGATAAGAATATAATCACTTTTTTAAATAACCGACTTCAATGTGAAAAATGGGTATATATTATTTTTTTTTTGTTGATTTTATTAAAAAGCATTAGTGCTTTTTAATCATCGATAAAATTTATATGGAAACAGAAAAAACATCAAAACGATCGCGTTATAAGTCTCAATACATACAAAAGAACAACAAAATAAACAGTTGAATTGAGAAGATCCTCTTTCTTGAAGTCGATTGTTATAAAGCTCTTCCAAAACCTTGTCAGGTAAGAGAATTTCTTTATAAAAGTTGGGACAATAAAAGAAAAAGTAAGTATATAAATCGAAGGAAACATTTTGAAACCTTGAAGGCAGTTTGCGTCAATGTTTATGTGTGTATATAAAATATATGTATTCCCAATTTCCCACATTAAGAACAGAATCGATAGAGATTATATTAAAACGTGTGATATTAATTAAACATTACTGTAAATAAACCATTGATACAAAGATCAAAGCTCAATGAAAATTTCAAATGCGTTACCTGGTGGATGAGGTGGAATCGAACCCAGTTTTGTACCCACATTGACAAAATGAGACATTTCATGTTTCATGTATTTATTACTGTAAATAGTTAAATAATTTGAAGTACCTCTCTGATGTTCTAGTCTTTGCCGGAGCCTTTAGCAAATGATCTGTGAATATTGCTAAATAGCCGGCAAGAGGAAGCTTATGGAATGTGCCCGGAAATGAGAACGCAGGTTAAGTGGGGGTGCTAGATGGGTGTTGCTATAATGGTTCGCTAGAAACAAATAGGTACCGACGTAGCTATTTGATAAGTGCAGCACCGGCTTTTAAATGACATCACAAGAATTCAACATCTAGTTTTTGTCGCGACATTCCTTATTTACCTTCATCTAACATCAATCTAACGTTTCGGCGGGGTTGCACACGCCGCGTTCTCAGGTGTACTAAAATGTAGTGTACTGAGGTGTTAAATGTGTCTGTAATTTGAGTTAATTATGTGAGAGATAAAGAGCCATATAGTTTTTATCGATTGCATTTTAACATTCAATTATTGACCACCAAAATTCTCGCCTACAGGTCGCATTTCTCAACCGACTCTCATGACATTCTACTACCCACTAAATCTACACGACTCGTGACTAGTTATTTAGTTATTTTTTGACAATTCAGTATTCGAAATTTTTCGGGAACCGAAAAAGGCATACAAAAAATATCTCCATAAGTTAATAAAAACCGGCCAAGTGCGAGTCGGACTCGCGCACGAAGGGTTTCGTACCAATATTGAACAAAAACACGTTCTTTGTATGGGGTTCTCCTTTAATTTTTACTTATCTTTTAATTTTATTATTTGTTGTTATAGCGGTAACAAAAATATACATTCTGTGAAAATTCTACTATAACAGTTCATGAGAAAAAGCCCTATTTTTGTATGGGAGCCCCCCTTAATTATCGGGTTAAGTTTGCACCTGCTATGTACGGCCCGATCTCGTTGGTTGTATGGGAGCCCCACTCAAATATTTATTTTATTCTGGTTTTAGTATTTATTGTGTGCGGCAACAGAAAATAAATACATCATCGGTGAAAATTTCAACTGTTTAGCCATCACGGTTTATGACAGACGGAAACCTCCACCTCCACGGACAGTGGAGTCTTAGTAATAGGGTCCCGTTTTTACCCTTAAGGTACGGTTAGGGTTCCATACCCAACGAACTTGGAAAGTGGCTAGTCAAGTGGGCAACTAGTAGTAGGGATTCGCCGATACTACGATACGGGGCGGACGGGCCTGATGGGCGGCATCCAGGGCGGATTTGGCGGACCACCAAACCTAAAAAAAAAAAAAAAAAAAAAAAAAAAAAAAAAAAAAAAAAAAAAAAAAAAAAAAAAACAAATAGCCCCCTACTTAGAGCGTTTGGAATAGGTCCCAGGACGCTCAGACAGCTCTGTCAAGACTTACAGAACGCCCTACGCTAACAATGCAACACCTTCCCCGACCCATCGACCCTTTTCTATTGTCTATCCGAGCTCGGGTTTTATTGCCCTCTCGGACGCCGAGCTCACTTTTATTACGGTCTACTATTGTTTCCCTCTTTTATATTTCTCTTTGGCTACAACTGTCTACAACTTCCTTTGCAAACGGTATACATCTTTTAAGAACATTCTTTAGGTAAAGCTGGACAAATACCTAAACATCTCATACCTAAACTATCAGACTAGGTCCGTCACCTTGGTTCTTATTGGAATCGCTGTTTCAACGCAGCCTGTCTCACATCGTGTCTTTACTCCAGGTTTCTTACTACGTGATATGTGCTACGGTGTACGTATCACTAATCTAAGCTAACCTATGCTAGATCACAATTCTAACCTAACCTAACCTAAGCTACAGGACTACGCCCAGCTAACGCAGGATACGTTACTTGACTACTTAACTTCAGGTAGCCTTACTTCAAAGTATGTCTCTTGTTGCTCACTACATATGCTGCATTTGGAACGTTGTTCTATTTATATATTTTATCTTGTTCAACTTAACATTACTTCTAACTTAACTATCACTTAACTTCAAAAACTAATTTTGAAGAACTGCTTTATATACTTACCTACTTAAAACCAGCTACGAGCACAGCACAGTTGTTTTGGTCTTAAGAACGCTGTTCTAACCTAACCTAACCTTGCATAAATTTGACTACGTACTCAATGTTACTTTCATTTCTTTTTTGTAATAACCGACTTCAAAAAGGAGAAAGTTCTATGTAAAAATATTGCATGTAGCATAAGGATAATACGAATCTAATCTTACAATAGTAATGCGGTATTTTATACAGTAATAACTGCTTCAAAACTATACTAACTTATTTAAGCTGTAAGTTAAAAATACGAGTTCTATTTTTGCATATTTATTTATTTCGCCAAATATTATGTTCTTGAATAGATGCTTAAGAAAATACCTGAATAAACTTTGTAACTTGTACTAACGTGTATTTGTAGTGGGCTGAACTAAACTCGTTGATTTTTTAATTTGTTTGTTGGGTCCATATTGTTTGTAAAGATTTATGACAGGTTTCTTCTCCGAATCATCAAAAGATTCGAAAGTCTATTATAAATTTTATTACTGTTTGTTGGTGGCTGTTGGGCGCGGTACAAACTAGTCGAAACGTGATTTTAATAATTTGTGATTTTAACGGTAATCTATTGTCACATCCTTATAAAAGCCGATGGACAGTGACGATCTATAAGTATTCAGAACCGAGTCGTGCTTGTTACCAGAGCTCTCTCAGTGTACAGTGACATAGTGTTGAATCGTGCTACAGTGCTTATAAAAAATGGCAAATGTAAGTATGTACTATTTTTTATAAAATATGTATGTAGTATTTTTATGTACTATTTGTTTAACAGTGTTTTTTTTTTTCTGTAACTTGTGTTCATCGTGTTACTTGTTAAGTGTGTTAATCGGATGTATAACTTATTGTTGAATATTGTTACAGTTCACGGAAAACACTTTCAAGAATTTTTATTACCCTGAACCTGAACATGATGATTCAGGGAGTGATGAAGAAGGCACACTCGGTTTTAAAGTGAAACAAGCCATAGCGAAGAAACGTCCTGCAAATAGTATCGAGAGTTTCTTTGAAAAACCGCAGAAAAAAGTGAAACCAGTGAAGAGATCTTCCAGTGTGTCGCAAAGTTCCCATACCGGTGTTGCTTACCTATCTTCGGGTAAAGACGATGCTGCGTATGCATCACACCTTATTAAAATAGAAATATACGATCTTGAAAAAGTTAGGAACATCGCACCAGAAGAGCACTGGAAGCACGCCGATGTGAGATTAAAATCTTACATCTCAACTGAGCAAGATCCACAGCTTGAGACTGTCCGTGATGTTATATACAACATGACGAAAGAAATAGCTTCGAAGGACACGTGCGTGAAATATTTTATAAACAATACGAAAAAGTAAACTAAGTGTTTGTGTAGTTTTAATACTAGGTTAAAACTGTATTTATTATATAAGACATTAGATAATATTTTATAACATACCCTTGTGTACTACTAGTATTATATATTTCTTACTGCTTAAACAACAACTTTTTGTTATTCAAAATTGTTAACTCGTTTTATAACCACATGTTGTAATTTGTTTTGTAGCCTAATCATATTGATCTATTTCCCTTTGCAAATGTATAAAACTCTCCACCCTTTAATATAAAATCACTAAGCTACGTTTGTTATTTTAAGGAAAAAATTTGTTGTAATGTAATCACTATTTTCTTAGACACATCTCACGATGGACTGTTTAAGCTGTGATGTTTACGATTCCGAGCTCGTCAGGCTATGCGAAGAAATTGAAAGTGATCAAGAAATGTATGAGATCGGGGAATTACTAAGCCAGCTACATAGTCAAGGGTGAGTACTCTTGTTCCAACCTGTTATATTGTTTATTGATATTGTACTTGTATATTTAGACATGCAATTTAAACAGTTTATTCTTGTTCAAACTTGTACAAAACCATTGACCAGTGTCATTGAGTTGTTGCCTTTTTATGGCTCAGTTTCATTGTTCTCTGTTGGGTGGGGATCCTGGAAGGTTCTTTATAAGCGACGTCTCTGGTGTAGAAATCATTCATTATTCCAGTTACTGTGTTTGTGCTAGTACTGTGTCTGTGTATTGTACAAAATACTGTTTTAAAAATGGTGCTTGGATACTTTCATATGGGAACTAGTTTAACCCACGACAAAATTGCAGTTTTAAGCAAAGGATTCATTTTAAAAGTATTTCATAGAAACATAAGATTGTGGTATATTGACAATCAATTACCTCAGGCGCTTTTGGAAGATGAAGATATTATACCCTATTACACACCATGTGATGGGCATATCAATAAGTCGATGCATAACTTGTCATCAGATGTCATTGATGGGGTTTTAACAATGCAGGCATATTGCCAGCAATGTCGAAAAAACTTAAGTTAGTATAATGATAATAATTTAATCATTGTTTTGAAGTTTTAAATCTTGTATTAAATACTAACGTTTCACTTTTTCTATTACAGATCTAACCAAGTAGGACGGGGGAGAAAAAGGACAGCTACAAGTACGGGTGCAGAAGTACCAGTGAAGAGAAACTACCCTTCCAACAGTCGTGATATGTCTACATTCTCAAGCGAAGAACCATTATCCGATGTCAATGTAAGTACAAAAAATAATTCTGAAATTGAATGTTCGGTGTGTAAAAAGTTCGTGTCAAAAAGATATTTTGGTAACCATTTAAATAGTAATATTCACAAAAATAATGTGTTGAGATCCGATAGTGAATATGTTAATGTCCAATTAATTGAAAATGCATTCAAAAACAGAGTCGCTACTTACAGAATATTATTTAATGAAATGGATCACCAACCTCTTGATCCCGAAACTATTTTACAAAAACACAAGGATAAGATCTTTACATTATTAGATCGTTCACTTAACAAACATCACGCTTTAAAAGTAAATTTTATTCTTAATGCAAATTTTACACAAGATACCAAACAATTAAATAATACATTTGATTTCCAATTAAGTAATAGTATTGTTGATATCAGCACTGATAAAGCTGCTGTTTTTACGTCCCTAGTAAATGAAATTGTGATAAGGTTGTCAAACTTTGAAAGAAAAGATAGTGGGTGGAGTTTAGTAACATTTAATCATATCGATCTCAATATTAACAAATATAATCCATTACGCGGCTCTTCTTTTATCGAATTACCTCGTGATATAAAGAATAAAAAAGCGGTTATTAATGTAAAAAACAATGACCATGAGTGTTTTCGATGGGCTGTATTGTCTGGTTTATACGAACCCAAAAGTCATTCAAATATGGTCAGTTCATACATATTACATAAGAATAAATTGAACTTTGAAAATTTAACTTTTCCATTTAAATTGGGAGATATCCATAAATTTGAAAAAAATAATGATATTAGCATTAATGTATTTGGTCTCGAGTACAACTCTCAAAACAAGAAACACGATGTTATAGGCCCACTACATTTAACTAAATTAAAAAAGTCTAATCACTTAAACTTGTTGTACATAACTAAAGATAACCAAGGACATTATTGTTTTATCAAAAATTTATCGAGGTTAGTGTCTAAGCAATTGTCAAATGCACAACATGCTGTTCATATTTGCGATGGTTGCTTAATTAAATTTACATCACACGAGAGACTAAACCAACATCAAAAAAACGACTGCTTCCACGTATGCACAAACTTACCATCCGAAAAAGAAGACACAAGAAATTGGTTTAACGAATATGTTCCATCGAATCAAGTTACTTTTAATAATTATGAACGACAATTAAGAGTACCTTTTGTTGTATACGCTGATTTTGAGGCATTTTTAAATCCAATTCAATCCTGTTCTAACAACCCCAGTACATCTTCTACTACCAATATTCAAAAACATGAAGTTTATAGCTTCGGTTACTATATTAAGTGTTCTTATAATGACAAGTTATCTGTGTACAGAACATATACAGGTGAAGACTGTGCAAAAACATTTATGAAAGTCATAAAAGAAGATTTAGAAACTATTTGTAAAAGTAATGCGTTTGCTAAAACTTCTTTCCCTCTAACAGATGCTAGTAAGGTAGACATTATGCAAAGCCATGCTTGTTATATTTGTGATAGAAATTTGAATGATGACTCAACCGTTTCTTATAATTATCATACTGGACTTTACGAAGGCGTTGCACATAAATTTTGTTCTGAAAAATACAAACCACCCAATTTTGTACCTGTATTTTTCCATAATTTGAGCAATTACGATAGTCATTTTATTGTACATGGACTTGGTCTTGAAGATGGTGACATAGAACTAATCCCACAAAATAAAGAAAAGTATATTTCGTTTTCTAAGTCTTTACAAGTGAATAATCGTGTTGTAAAATTGAGATTTGTCGATTCTCTTAAATTTATGTCGAGTAGCTTGGATAAATTAGCTAAAAACTTGACTACTGACCAATTTTACGAATTGAAATTGAACTTTCCTGAAGACTTTAAACGTCTAATACGGAAGGGTGTCTATCCATATGAGTACATGACTTCGTATGATTCACTGAAATTAACTTCGCTTCCTACACAGGATCAATTCTATAGTTCTCTTACTGACAGTCACATTTCCGAAAACGATTTCCTACATGCTCAAGATATTTGGTCTCATTTCCAATGCAAAAATATGGGGGATTATTCCAATCTTTATCTGAAAACAGATGTTTTATTACTAACTGACATATTTGAAAATTTTAGAAATGTGTGTCTTAAGACATATGGTTTAGATCCCGCCCATTATTATACCGCGCCTGGAATTTCCTTTGATTCGATGTTGAGGACTACCAAAATAAGTTTAGAACTTTTAACAGATGTCGACAAAATAGCTTTTATAGCGAAAAACATTCGAGGAGGGATTTCCCAATGTAGCAACAGACATGCAAAAGCAAATAATACATTTATGGAAGACTATGATCCAAATATTCCTTCATCTTTTCTCATGTACTTAGACGCAAATAATCTCTATGGGTGGGCTATGTCACAATGTCTTCCGTCTGGCAAATTTGAATGGGTAAATAAAGATACCGATTTCAATGTTTCAGACGATGCTGAATATGGGTTTATATTAGAAGTTGATCTAGAGTACCCCAAGGAATTACATGACTCTCATTCAGATTTGCCGTTCTGTCCAGAAAATGTATGTCTAGGTGATTCTAAAGAAAAAAAATTGATTCCCAATTTAAACAATAAATATAATTATGTATTACATTACAGAAATCTTAAACAATGTTTAAAAAATGGGTTGCGTTTAGTGAAAATCCATCGTGTGTTGAAGTTCAAACAATCTACTTGGTTAAAAAGTTACATAGATTTGAATACCCGAATGCGTTCGCTGGCGACATCTGATTTTGAAAAAGATTTCTTTAAACTTATGAATAATTCTGTTTTTGGTAAAACAATGGAAAATGTCACGAAACGTGTGAATGTTAAATTATTAAGTCACTGGGAAAATCGCGGAAAATCCCAAGGGGTACAGTCCTTAATATCTAAACCTGAATTTCATAGTTTATCAATATTTTCTGAGAATTTAGCTGCTGTGCAATTGAAAAAAACAAAAATCTTTTATAACAAACCAATTTACCTTGGATTCTGCATTTTAGATCTATCGAAAACTTTAATGTACGAATTCCACTACAATTATATGAAATACAAATATACGGAAAATCTCAAGCTCCTTTACACGGATACTGATAGCTTAATATATGAAATAAACACTGCTAACTTTTATGAGGACATTAAATCTGACCTGAACTTGTATTATGATACATCTGATTACCCACCCAACAATGCATATGGTTTACCATTACTAAATAAAAAGAGGTTAGGTTTTTTTAAAGACGAAAATAATGGCAAAATTTTGAAAGAGTTTGTTGGTCTTAGATCAAAAATGTATGCCTTAGATGTTCAAAATAGTGGTATTATATCCAAAGCTAAAGGAATAAACAAGTGTGTTACCAAGAAATTAACCCTTAACGACTATAAAAGTTGTTTATTTGATAGAAATATACAACATGCTCAAATGTTACGATTCCGATCAATAAAGCATGTTTTATTTACGCAAAATGTCAATAAAATATCATTATCTTACAACGACACAAAACGATATTTATTGAAAAACACTTCGGATACTCTTGCGTGGGGTCATTATAAAATACCTCATAATTCTTAAAAAAAAAATACACGGAACATTCAATTTTCATATTTATTTTTTGTACATAATATTGTATTTTAGGATGTTTTTTTTTTTTTATTTTTTAAGTTTTGGCAATAAAATGATTGGCAAAAAATATGTTTTTGTAAATTTTTATGTGATTTATCTAGAATAATATAAATATTAAAAAATAATTAGCAAAATTTTTGTTTTTTTTTTTTTTATTTGTTACCCCATTTTTTTTTACCAAATTTATTTAAAAAGCTATGGTCTAGAAATTTTCTCATTTGAAGTCAATCCGTTAACATATGAACACACATATTTAAAAATTTATAATGATTCATTTTAACCACCCTTTCACTACAATAGTAGCGGGTCCAAGTGGGTGTGGTAAAACTCAGTTTGTTACCAATTTTTTAAACAATGCAAAAGAAGTATGTAATGTTGAATTTGATGAAATTATTTGGTGTTATGATGAAATGCAACCTTTGTACAATCTGGAAAATGTAAATTATAGCCAAGGAATACCAGATTTTTCTTTATTTGATGGAAAAAAGCCCAAGCTTCTCATAATTGATGACTTGATGAGAGAATCGGATGGACGAATCGTTGATATTTTTACAAAAGGAAGTCACCATAGAAACTTAAGTGTTTTTTATATTACTCAAAACATATTTCATCAAGGCAAAGGACAACGTGATATTTCATTGAATACCAGCTATATTGTATACTTCAAAAACCCGAGGGATAAAACACAAATTCGCTACTTGTCACGACAAGTTTATCCGGAGAACCCAAAATTTGTAGATGAAGCCTACAAAGATGCCACTAAAGATGCTCATGGTTACCTTATGATTGATCTGAAGCAAAATACCGATGACATATGTCGTTTTAAAACTAAAATATTTCCTTTTGATGGGCATTGTACCGTATATGTTCCCAAGAAAGGGTTTAAATACGACAAGAATCAACACGTTTTAATCAGTTCCAAATAATGCATCCAAGAGTACACACATATAAACATTTACTTGAAGCACTGCAGTTACTTAAACCAAAGTATCGCACAGCGTTGCTAAAATCTTGTGAAGATGAAGAAATTAATATTATTTGTGAGTGTATTTATAACGTTTTAAAAGGAAAAATACCACTGGAATCAAAAGATAAATCAAAACTAAACAAATATAAAGACACATTACGAAAACTAGTTTCGAAAGGGAAACACAAATTGAGGAAAACTGTTATTATTCAAAAAGGAGGTGCATTTCTACCTATTATATTAGGTGCAGTTTTAAGTGCCTTAGTAAGCTCCGTAACATAAAATAAAATGGAAAACACAAAAAAAATGTTGTTAGTTGAACCAGACTTTATTGAAAGACTCAAACGAAATGATAGCCAACCCGAAAATGTATCATCTCGCCTAGACGGAGAGATGCAAAAAATCCTGAAGAGTAAAATTAATGATCGTGAAAAGTGGGCATTATATTCTCAAGCACTACAACGATTTTTGCACTTTATTGAATCAGATCGAAAACCATTTAAAATACCAATAGTGATGGAGGGGTTTGATCAACTCAACGATGAAAGTAAGGATTTAAACTTAAAAGTAAACAAAAAGGAGGAGGATGAAAATTATGAATCAGTTGCAAATAAAACACTACCAGATGGTGATGTTTCTGCAGTTACTGCAGCTACACCGTCTGATACAAAAAATCCAGAAACTGTACTATTCAGTCCATCTCGTATTATAGATAATTTACCAAAATCATATGAGAAAAAAACCAGAACATTATTGACTTGTATTGTGTCAAGCAGACCAAAAATATGGTGGAAAACAAATGGTGAAGTTGTAATAAACAATCGAACTATTCCAAACAGCAATATTCTCGATCTGGTAAGCGATACGGTTAGATCTCTTAAACGCCCTAAGCCAACAGGATGGGAAGAGTTTGCTTTATTTTTAAGAGATATAAAAGTTCCTACGTCTTGTATAGGTAATCCTACTAATCTAGAATTTATAAATAAACCTCAATCGAGTGAACCTCACGCATCATCTGCTCCATCAAGTGCTCGATCGTCATCGTCATTTAAAGACACAAGCGCCAGTACACCTCTTTCAAGTGTACTGCTCAAGGCAAACAAAAAGAAACTAGATTGGGAAAGATGGAGCCCTTATTAGACATTCATGCAATATACTACGATGTATCTAATCCAGCAGGCTACAGTAGTTTAAATAAATTAAGTAAACAAATGAAAGGACGAATGAACAAAGACGAAGTAAAGAACTGGTTACAATCTCAAGAAACGTACACACTGCATAAACCGGTTCAAAGGCGATTCACAAGAAATAGATACGTCTTATCTAACTTTAATGAACTCTGGCAAGCTGATCTGAGTGATATGGGTACTTACAGTCAATATAATGATGGATACAAATATATTCTGTGTGTTATTGATGTGTTCAGTAAATATGCTTTTGCGAGAGCTATGAAAAAGAAAGATGCCACAACCGTTATAAATTGTTTTGAAAGCATATTTACTGAAGCCAATTCTACTCCTCGTCACATCCAATCTGATAAAGGCACCGAATTTGTTTCAAAGGCAGCAAGGGATTACTTTAGGAGCAAAAACATTAACTACTATACTACTAACAATCCTGACATTAAAGCAAGTATAGTAGAAAGGTTTCAAAGAACTCTTAAAATGAAAATGTGGCGTTACTTTACTCATAAGAATACATACAAATATATAGATATTTTGCAAGAACTTCTTTATTCTTATAATCACAGTTATCATTCTAGTATTAAAATGCGCCCTATCGATGTAAATTTTGATAATATCATGACTGTTTGGTGTAATTTGTATAACAGAAAAAAGGATAGACAACTTACTTTGGAAATCACAAAACTAAATGTTGGTGATCATGTTAGAATTACTAAATATAAACATATATTTCAAAAGGGTTACGAAACTAATTGGAGTGACGAAATATTTAGAATTGATTCAATAATAAACCGCTTTCCACGAGTTGTGTATACGTTAAGAGATTTAGAAGGTGAGCCTATCGTTGGTACATTTTATTCTAAGGAATTACAAAAAGTGACTTATCTCCCCTCCATTGATTATAAAATTGATAAAATAATACGCTCACGTGGGGTTGGTGCCAGAAAAGAAGTACTAGTGAAGTGGCGAGGTTATCCTAACAAATTTAATTCTTGGATACTCGCTTCAAGCTTAAAAAAAATATGAGTGAAAACAGCTTTTATATTACATTGTTAAGTAACAGTTCCTCGGACTACTATACCGATAATACGACTGCACACTTCTTAACCAAATTACCCAGGAGTATAAAGTTGGAAGGAGAATGGGTAGTTGGCTTAGTAGAATTTCAATACCCTTGTTCAATGTACAATGTTCAAGATCATGAAAATATGATTTATTTAAAAAAGAAAGTAGTGTCACCCACTGACAAGATAGCCAAAATTGTAGATATAAAAACTCATATACCAGCAACTACATATGACAACGTTGACCATTTTATTCAAGCTTTTAATGACAACCCACAACTGAAAAATAATGTAAAGTTTAGATATGATAATCTAACCAAAATGGTTGGGGTAGCAACAATTAATAACGATATAACTTCTCTTATAACAACCCCAATACTAAGTCTACAGTTAGGTTTTAAACCGAAAACAAATTTACGGCAAGTTTCATTTGGTAAAAATCCTGTTAATTTGTATTTGGGCTTACCATCACAATTATTTGTTTATACAGACATCATACAACCACAGGTAGTTGGTGATGTTATAACTACGTTGCTTAGAATAATACCATTAGATCCAACAGAATTCCATTATGGAGCATATAAAACACACATTTTCTCACCCGCTCATTATGTACCTGTTTTACGTAGAGAATTTGATACTATGGAAATAGATATAAGAACAACTACCGGTGCAAGAGTGCCATTTCAATTCGGAATTTCCTGCGTGAAACTACACTTTCAACGGCTAAGATGAATTATAAAAGATCATCTCACTCTTGTCCCTACGATCATTATTATACCCATCAAGCTGGTTCTGGTATAGGAATTGTCTATAAAGGTGTTCCGTTTCAGCGAGGGCATGGGATTGGAAGTTTTTTGGGGGGACTGTTTAGGTCAGTAATTCCTTTGTTGTCTAGTGGTTTTAAAACTGTTGGAAAAGAAGCGTTAGATGCGGGGGTTGGTTTGTTATCTGATATGGTAAATTCACGCCCTATAGATAGTTCAGTTAGGTCTCGATTTAAAGAAGCTAGTGCTAACTTAAAAAGAAAAGCTGATGAAAAGATCGATTCTCTGATGTCGGGATCTGGGTATAAAATGTCAACTAAGAGACGGGAACCTCTCATTACCTTGAAAGCATCGCGCCGAAGAGGAGCTAAGAGAAATAAATATAGTGACGATATATTTTCAAAGTAAATCATGTCATTCCTACACAATCATTCGTGTGAATGTGCAAAATCTGAGTTAGATATATTTGCCCTGCCTTCGACACAGACAAGTATTGAGAGTGGACAGTGGGTTCATTATAAACCAATCTCATCTTTAAGTGATGATGGTCCTATTGAGTTTCAAGTCCCCGGTTCAGGTGATGACTACATTGACTTATCACATACATTATTACATATAAACGCCAAAATATTAAACCAGGATGGTACAAAGTTAAAGCCTGATACTCAAGTTGCCCCCGTTAATAATTGGTTGCACTCCCTTTTTAATCAACTTGACGTATATTTAAATCAAAAACTAATCTCGCCACCAAACAACACATATGCTTACCGTGCTTACATGGAAAATCTACTTAACTATGGACCAGCCGCTAAAAAAACTCACCTTACTTGTGGGTTATGGTATGAAGATACAGCACATTATATGGACACCGTTGACGCAAATAACAAAGGATTTCACAAAAGGATGGAATTTGTTACAGATAGTAAACAAGTTGAAATGATTGGACATTTACATGGTGATATGTTTAACCAAGAGAAGTTTCTAGTGAATGGTGTAGAAATGCGTGTTAAGTTAGTGCGATCAAAAGAATCGTTTAATCTTATTTGTCACCAAGATAAGAAATTTAAGGTACAAATAATGGACGCTAGTCTCATAATAAGAAGAGCTAGAATCAGTCCAAGTGTTTTGTTAGCTCATCAGAAAGTGCTAGCATCAACAACTGCAAAATACCCTATCACAAGAGCAGAAGTAAAGGTACTTACAATACCGTCAGGAATACAGGGTAAAACTTTAGATAACATATTTCTTGGACAAGTACCTAAAAGATGTATAATTGGTTTTGTATCAAATTCATCGTTTAATGGTAATTTTGCATTGAACCCTTTCAATTTTCAAAATTATAATATGAACTCTTTTAGTTTATTTGTAGATGGTCATGAAATTCCTTCTAGAACATTACAACCATCATTTAGTTCTGGTTTAATAGCATCAACATATCATACTCTATTTTCTGGGACTGGTATTCACTTCCACAATGAAGGTAATGCAATAAGCAGAACCGATTACGGGGAAGGTTACTGTTTGTTATGTTTCGATTTGACGCCTGACCTGTCAGCCAGTTCTACCTCACACTGGAACCTTGTAAGACACGGAAGTGTTCGGATAGAAGTTCGTTTTGATAATGCCTTGAGCACTACTATTAACTGTATTGTGTACGCTGAATTTGATAATGTTATTGAAATAAACAAAAATCGTGATGTATCTGTAGATTACAACAGTTAAAATAAATATAAATACAGTGAAATTAACAATTAATCTCATTTCTTCTTAATCTGTGTTTGTAACATCATCGATGAATGTATACATATTTTATTTATTATGGATACTAATGAAATTCAATATTGTATGAAAAAAATTAACCCTAGATTTAAATCAAATGTTTTTGCTGCTAACCGAATCCCTATTTGGGTTGCTCGTCCAGTTTTTATTGTAAGCAATTTGGACCCTGATTCGAAACCAGGTTCCCATTGGGTTGCAATGCATATTGATGCTAAAGGTGTAGGGGAATACTTTGACTCATTTGGTCGGAAACCTACTGGTTATCATAAGTTATTTTTGAATAGAAATGCAAAACGGTGGTTTTATAACCAAAGACCACTTCAAAATCATTTTACTTCAGTTTGTGGCGAATATTGTTTAGTTTATTTATATTTTAAGTATCAAGGAAAAACTATGAGCGATTTATTGAGTTTGTTTTCTGAAAATTCTCTTTGTAACGATTTAATTTTAAGAAATATGTTTAAGTCAATTTTTGTGAAATAAAACAATATATATATACTAAACTGATTTTTTTTATTTATAAATAATACCTTAATTAAACCTTATTTACCTAAAAATAGTGATTACATTACAACAAATTTTTTCCTTAAAATAACAAACGTAGCTTAGTGATTTTATATTAAAGGGTGGAGAGTTTTATACATTTGCAAAGGGAAATAGATCAATATGATTAGGCTACAAAACAAATTACAACATGTGGTTATAAAACGAGTTAACAATTTTGAATAACAAAAAGTTGTTGTTTAAGCAGTAAGAAATATATAATACTAGTAGTACACAAGGGTATGTTATAAAATATTATCTAATGTCTTATATAATAAATACAGTTTTAACCTAGTATTAAAACTACACAAACACTTAGTTTACTTTTTCGTATTGTTTATAAAATATTTCACGCACGTGTCCTTCGAAGCTATTTCTTTCGTCATGTTGTATATAACATCACGGACAGTCTCAAGCTGTGGATCTTGCTCAGTTGAGATGTAAGATTTTAATCTCACATCGGCGTGCTTCCAGTGCTCTTCTGGTGCGATGTTCCTAACTTTTTCAAGATCGTATATTTCTATTTTAATAAGGTGTGATGCATACGCAGCATCGTCTTTACCCGAAGATAGGTAAGCAACACCGGTATGGGAACTTTGCGACACACTGGAAGATCTCTTCACTGGTTTCACTTTTTTCTGCGGTTTTTCAAAGAAACTCTCGATACTATTTGCAGGACGTTTCTTCGCTATGGCTTGTTTCACTTTAAAACCGAGTGTGCCTTCTTCATCACTCCCTGAATCATCATGTTCAGGTTCAGGGTAATAAAAATTCTTGAAAGTGTTTTCCGTGAACTGTAACAATATTCAACAATAAGTTATACATCCGATTAACACACTTAACAAGTAACACGATGAACACAAGTTACAGAAAAAAAAAACACTGTTAAACAAATAGTACATAAAAATACTACATACATATTTTATAAAAAATAGTACATACTTACATTTGCCATTTTTTATAAGCACTGTAGCACGATTCAACACTATGTCACTGTACACTGAGAGAGCTCTGGTAACAAGCACGACTCGGTTCTGAATACTTATAGATCGTCACTGTCCATCGGCTTTTATAAGGATGTGACAATAGATTACCGTTAAAATCACAAATTATTAAAATCACGTTTCGACTAGTTTGTACCGCGCCCAACAGCCACCAACAAACAGTAATAAAATTTATAATAGACTTTCGAATCTTTTGATGATTCGGAGAAGAAACCTGTCATAAATGGGGAAGGTGTTGCATTGTTAGCGTAGGGCGTTCTGTAAGTCTTGACAGAGCTGTCTGAGCGTCCTGGGACCTATTCCAAACGCTCTAAGTAGGGGGCTATTTGTTTTTTTTTTTTTTTTTTTTTTTTTTTTTTTTTTTTTTTTTTTTTTTTTTTAGGTTTGGTGGTCCGCCAAATCCGCCCTGGATGCCGCCCATCAGGCCCGTCCGCCCCGTATCGTAGTATCGGCGAATCCCTACTACTGCAACTGGCTCTAACATTTAAAGCCACTTTTTCAAGTTCAGAGAATATTAACATGTAAACGAAGCCAATCGCAGTCTGCAAAGTTGCGTCCCCTGCGGCGAAACGGAACTTCGGCGATGTTTGCAATCGAATCGGCAAGTGCCGAGAAAAAGTAAAATTAAAAAGTTAGCGCGGGAGAATTTCTATGATTGTTTAGCGTCTGGATGTAAAGGGTAAAATGTTCGCGTCTTCTTGGTGGCGTCGGTAAGCAAATCGTTAGGAGTAAAAGTAATTTCGGTTTAAATCAGTTGTAGGAATAGTTTTCGTACTGCAAAAAGGCGTGGCGACCACACAGTCATTTGCGACCAGAAACTGAATCTGAAAATAATCTTTTGGACTCTTTAGCTTATGATGAATCTTTTGAACGCCAAGCTATAATGCAAATCACGGTGCCTCTGACGCCACAGCAAAAAAATAAAAAAGTTTGGGGCGCTGTATACTTGTAGCGTTTCGATCATTGAAATTTGGACGGCTGTGCTGTGGCCGACGTTGACGTTATTTTTCAATTTTCGTCTTTGGCTTTCAAAAGTATTATAAATGGGTGATTCCACGAGCGTTTCAACCGCCGTCAGTCCACTGTCTTAAGTACCTAAGGCTATTTTAGATCCGAGGAGATATTTAGATAAAAACAAATTAAAAGAGTTAAGCCCTAATATTGTTTTCAAAGAGGTTCTCAATTCAACTGTATATTTTTTTTACTAAACGTACGCTGCGCGTGCGCCCTCGGAGTATGAGACCGCATGATTAACAGAGAATATCGCGAGGTACTAATTCCGTCCGGGGCGTCCGCCGCCGGTCTGCGGCGCACAAATTTATGGGTAGGGCGTCCGGTGCCGAGCTAAGCCTTGCTGCCCGTGGATACGGCATTTAATAATGAAATAAAAGAGGGTAGGTGGAGCAGCTACTGCGGCAGACACAGCCAAGTGTCGAGTTCATTTACATCTACACACTTACGAGAACAAAAATATCTGAACACGACCCTATTGTTAGGAGCATAAAATCGTGTTCAGATATTTTTGCTCTCGTAAGTGTGTAGATGTAAATGTACGCAGCTCTCGAGACCCTAGGACCATGGGGACCGGAAGCAACTAAGCTTTTCAAAAAGCTGAGCTAATTGCGTATCCGGTCCTCTTGTGATCATAGGGCGTTCCTCGCACAGCGTATAGGCATTGTCATCCAGTGAGGTAACGCGGCCAGCCTTATGGGCACCTTACCCAATGATAGCGACCGACGTAATAGGGGATATAGGTACATATAGTTTAGGTCCCAATAGTTTAAGTTAGGTTTAATTAGATCATAAGTTTCATAAGGTTTAGTTATATACTTTTTATTTTATGTGTGTTTTTTTTTCTTTAATAGGTACATGAAATAATGAGATTTAATCTGCAAGTAGGACACAAGGGCACTTTTACATATCCGAGTCTACCGGTATTTCACAAGAAGAAACCACTGTTGAAAAGAAACGCCGAAAGAAACTCAACAGTCAGTAATTTTTTCGGAAAAAATACTTAAATATTACAGTAATATGAACTTAACCCAATGTGTATCTATCTTATTTATATTTTTATCATTATATCTTACTACACGGATTACGCGAATTTGTTCGGGGAGGTTCTCATAAGCTAACCAGTTAAATAATTATTCCTATTCTGATCACTTTTGCCCGTACTAACAATCGTGGTCGGGCCATGGAAGAGAATCATGAACATGACGTAAATAAATAAGTTCCACAGTAAGCTCTATAGTAGGCTCGTGTTATGGGCACTAGACGACGATAAACATACATAGATAAATACATACTTGAATACAAATAACATCCGACCCAGGCACAAATATTCGAGTTCATGACACAAATGCCCTTGCCGGGATTTGAAGCCTGGACCGCCGCCTCAGTAGGCAGCTGCTTCACCAGTGCTCCAACCGCATCGTTCTAGCTGTACTATTCTCAATACAAATCGTTTAAGCTGTCGCTACCGAGCACGGTCACGTCAACTCATGGTACAGAGTTGTGTTCGTGGCTCAGTGTCACATGCGGTGGACGTCCGTGAATGTCGCCCAAGGATTTGTGCCTGGATTTAGTCGCCAGTTATTCGGCTAATTGAAAATATACGCACTTGCGATGCGATTACGGTTATTCTGCTGTGTGTGTGTGCTGACGAAAAACAGTTGACGTTCGGTCGTTTTGGAGAGTTAGATCGGAAGTCACCTACACACATAAAAGCTTATTTCAATCTGACTGACTGTCGTATATCGTTCTAGGCGTATTTATTCTAAGGGTCACATCTTATTTTGATAAAACAAGTGCGTTTCGGACTCGCGCTCCAAGGGTTCTGTACAAACACTTCCCATCTTAACTGGCCAGGTTAAGATAAATTTGCACCTGGTATGTATGGCGCCGCATACAAATGAGGTGCAAATTTAACGCAACCGATCACGTTTGTTGTAATATTTATTTTATTCTGTTTTTATTATTTGTTGTTATGGTGGTAACGGAAATACATCATCTCTGAAATGTTTCACTATACAGTGGACATTTTCAGAGATGGACAGACTGGATGAACGGACTGGTGACAGGCGGACAGACAGACAGACAGTGGAGTCTTAGTAATACCGGTTTCCCGTTTTTTACCCTTTGGGTACGGAACCCTAAAAAACATAGGTACCTACATACAAATCAAACATAAGTATTGTATAGGTGAGATTCATCTTTCTAACTTACAAACATCTCTCTGCATGTAAACTTATACCACTTATACCACAAGAAATAAGAAATGGAAGCTCCCGAGTAGCATAGCCTTGTTCTCTAAGGCACAGGCTGCATTGACATAAACAAGCAGAAATAATTCAGCTGCATTTTAACGCGCGGGTGTAGCCCGCAAAATATGAGCTCTTGCATCTAGGGTTGCCACCGATTTCGTTATCGATACTACTAGAACAGCGTTTCTTAACCTTTTTTGTCCACGGACCCCTTAGGAAATCAAGCACACTTTTAAGGACCCCCTTAATAAAAAAGCAGCAATAAATAGCACGGCGTGCGTAGCGATTACGAGACTTTTGGTGGCATTTTTCTCAAATACACAATGAAATGTCGTCATAACGTCGTTATAACAGGGTTCGAAGTATCACGTTTTGGGCGGAACCACTCGAGAAAACTGCAAAGAAATTTCATACAAAATTGAAGGCCTAGGCAACGAAGTATTTTTTTTTAATATGGCGTCTGTTTATGAACGGGCTAAACTGCTGTGTTATATATATTTTTGAGTAGTGTATTTTTTTTTCATTGGATATGTTTGAGAAAAGAACTACATGCCTTAGTCGTGAAAAAGGCTTGCCGGCTTCGTATCACTATCCGTCTATACCTACTCACCCGGCAAGCCCTTCTTTCGCGGCGTCTGCGGTAATGTGTGCTATTAAAGGCTACTTATTATAAGGCATTTAGGAATGAGTATTGACAACGGAGTGACAGCTGATTGAATGTAAGAGTGAATATGATGTACGGAACGAATTAATGAGATGGACGAATGACAGATTGAAGACTAGACGTATTTTTTTTGAGATTTCACTTGCAACGAATAAGCCGGCTAAGAACTATATTTTACCGGTTGTTTGTTGGCGACGCAATTTGTCGAGGCGCGTGGCGACGCAATCACGCAACCAACCGCTGCGTGTGCGTTTCTAGTATACTGACGCGCGCCGATTTTGCGTGAACTTAGACGTCAGGTGGGTGTTCTAGTTAACTGATAGTAAGCCCGTCTTGCCCGAGATTGCGGGTCTTTTGTACTAAATCTTGTCTGGAAAATAGTTGGTCGACAACCCTGCTTGCATTTATCTCGTCTGCCGAGCCGAGATCATCTATTCTGCCGATATCTCGGAAACGAATAAAAAAATACCCTTTGTTATTCCATTCTCTGTGAGACGAGAAACTATGAAATTGTGAATAAATAGGACGCCAGCGGAGGAAATGTCGCTAAACAGAATAACAATTTATATTTTATTCACCGAGTAAATGCGGCGGTTCGAGATGGTTTGAGTTTGTTTCAATAATTTTAATTACATTCTTTGGCTGGCGTACTTTTATTGCACTTTTTAAATTTCGAACAGTTTATTTTTCTGTATTACTGTATTTTCATGGATTCAATTCGTGCAAAGTGTAGGAATTATGTTTTTTTCAGCCCACGCCCAATTGCGGTTTTTAATGGTAATAATTTATTTTATTGGTAACGACAAATTTTTGGTAACTGACGTTGGGTAAATGTCGATGATGGAACAGAGGAAACAGGATTAAATATTTCACACATTTCAAGTATTTTTGCAAAATAAAGTCAGAACTATCTACAGTCAAGTCATGAAAGTCATGTTTTATTACATAAATAGGATTCAGTATATATATTGCACAAGAAGGACGAAGGATTGAGCAGCATTTTGGTACCAGTAGTGTCGGTCCGGCCCAGGGATAGTGGCGCTACAAACAGTTTTCATATGGCAATAATGTGCATACGTCATATATTTTAATTATAAAACGTTAGTAGCGATTTGTCAAGGATTTGTTATCAACCAAATTTAAAACATTGCTTGCCGGAATGCTGCTCAATCCTTGGTTCTTCTTCTATTAAATAAACTTGACTGTCATCACTTTTAGTTTTGGCTTTATTATACATGTATTCACTTGTATCTTGGATAATCTTCAAACAATTACCCTATGGTTGACTGACTAGTAGCCATTAGGCATTAAGTTCGCCATTTGTACTGACTTTTGTTTTGTGCAATAAAATAAAAATCACTTGAAATTTGCAGAATATTTATTTAGTCCTGTTTCCTCTTTAATTATATCAGTGACATTCACTGACTTTCAACATCAGTTACCAAAAATTTGTCTGCTAGTAAAATAAATTAGTAGGTACCACTAAAAATACGCAATATTGCGTGGGCTAAATAACACCCTGCTGGGATAGCCCAACAAAACTTTAGAAAAAAAAATTAGAACAAGTATAGACTTGTTCCATATTTTATTTGGCGTCACTTGACAAAACAAAATGTCCCATAAGGTTTTTTTAGAATGGTCGTAGAGCCCCGTAGCATCTCGTAGCGGCGTAGCAACCGTCGTAGCGGGATGAGTTTCCTTATCATTATTTTGGGAATAATGAGTTCCATCCCATCATCCCGGGAATAATGATACAGCGGCCCCTCGCACTCGGCGTTAAAATATAATATACTATTTTATCATTAGCATTATGAGGGTGGAGAAAATAAGAAGTTAATAAACGGCGCGGCTACATAGTTTGTTGTGTATAACATCAAAAGCATAATTTTTACCCACGATGGATAAAAAAATAATAGTACATTACTGCAGACGCCGGGAAGCAAGGGCTTGGTGAGTTGGTATAGGCGGATAATGAAACGAAACCGGCGAGCCCTTTTCACGGCTGTCAATGAAATAAAAAAATACATCACTCGAAAAAATATAATTCAGCTGTTTAGCCTGTTGGCGTGTGTGTACATGAACATAGACGCCATATTAAAAAAAAAACCCTTTACAGTTCTCTCGAGTTGTTCCGCCCGAAACGTGATACTTCGAAGCCTGTTATAGCGCACGTTATGACGATATTTCATTGCATGTTTGAGAAAATAAATATTAAGGGACATCTTACACAAGCTAAGTCCCAAACTAAGCAATGCTTGTACTATGGGTACTAGACGACGATATACATAATATATAAACATTAAACATAACATGATTCAGTAACAAATGTTCAAATTCATCACACAAATATTTGCCCTGGCCGGGATTCGAACTCAGGACCGCCGGCTCAGTAGGCAGCAGCACTATAAACTGTGCTAACCACGTCATAGCTCTTGTAGGCTTGTGTTATGGCTACTATTAAGTCAAAGTCAAAGTCAAAGTCAAAATTACTTATTCCATTGACATAAAAATTATGCACTAGAATAAGTCTTAAAGCATGATACATGATTATTCTAATATTACATGAAACATGAAAAATATTGGCTGTTAGACGACGATATACATACATATATAGATAAATACATACTTAAATACATCGAAACATCCTCATGACCCAGTAACAAATAGTAGGGTTCATCACACAAATATCTTTTCTTCCTGGAATTCGAACCCAGGACCGCGGACTCAGTACGCAGCAGCCACTGCGCCAACTGTATCGTCAAATAAAGCATACGGTTGCGAATTTTCAGACAAATGTATTAAAAAACGTCGAATTTAGCTCCAGTTTGTTATAAAACGTAATAATACCTAATAGTTTAATTATTGTAGGAACGGCCCGACATGTTTCGAACTCGTATGGAGCTCTTGGTCAGGGACTGCTACCTGTACACAGTGACAAAGTTGCCGCGGCTGTGTAAGGGTAGCAGTCCCTCATGAAGAGCTGACAATTTCACATGAGTGTAAACCGCTTAATACAATAATTCGTAATAGTTTAGTTAGCACTTGACCGTAGATAGTGCAAATACAATTTAACTAAGCAATCGGAAGCAATAGCCGGCGAGCACGGGTATAATAGCAATTGCCTCATTAATATGTCTTTCCGAGTTTAGCAGTTAGTCGGCGAGCGATGCCGGCGCGAGCCACGAGCGGCAGAGGGCGGAGGGACCAATACAATACACTATTTTAACTATAGATAAGTATACGTAAAAATACTAGGTCGATGCAGAGTCAGCCACCGGCTAAGCTTGCACCATAGATTGAAGCGGTGTTTTTTTTTCTTTCGAAATTTTCTCTTCGTCACGACTTAGCGAAATTTAATTTGTGCATTTTAAAACAAAAAAATCTAAAATCGGTTGAGAACTCGCTGAGATCTGCGCATTGTCACAAAGTCCATTCGAGTCGATCCATGGGAGCTTCGCTCGCTTCGCTCGCTCCGATCCAATAATATCGTTTATTTCAGATCTGAAACGATCCATAGTAAAAGACTTAAAAGAAAATCATGTACTATGTTAGTAGATTACTAACATAGTACATGATTTTCTTTAATATAAATTACCTACAATTATTACAGAACAAAGTACACTATTGCGTACCCCTGAAGGAGCTAGTCACAGGGGCAAATAGAATAGTTGCTTTACTTTTTATTTTGTCCTCCCATTAGCTACTTCTACCCAGTGTTTGGTTACTATGGTCTGCGGGCGACAGAACCGGCGGTGGCAGCCTGGTCTGACAGGAGTATCCTCCACTGAGTACCCTATTTTTTCATTATGGCTTTCACTTCTAGCTGTTTTTAGACAGAGCTATTTCGCCAATGTCAACGTTTAGACATATCCCACATGAGGAGAAAGGTCGGTAAAATTTGTTTTTGTGGGTGAATATATCACGTAGGGAACCTAAACAAAAACATGTATGTTAGACGGCACAGATAACACAAGACATTTTGTACAGTTATCAATAAAAAGAGCGGGAAAGGGATGACAGTAAGTAAGGTATGCCAACATAATATAGGAAAGAGGAAAAAGCTTACTAGAAGACATAAAATAATTTAAAGAATGTGTTTTACAGTCTGATATTGTGGTCTTGTAAGTATTTGGGTGGATCCACTTTTTCTTGCTGTTATTCTGTTCGTGACCCAGGGGATAATAGTGATTACATTTCTAAGCAAAGTGTTGATAATTGTCATTACTGGTATTGACAGGAGATTAGTCTATATAAGAATGGGCTTATAACTGCTTTGTAATCAAAGCTTTTGCTAAACATAACCACGGAAAATCCCAAAACCATGCAACGAGTGGCAGAAAATAGTTGATTGACCCATTTAATAAAGATAGCAGTGAGGGAAGAGTCCATTGAAGTTAAAAGTGAATTGAAAGTAGCAGGCCGCGGGATACTCCTTGGCAGTACATCGTATAAAGAGTACGAGAATCTGGTGCAGGTGAAAAATATGTGATCTAGAGAACCTTCGTCGAAACACCACAGAACAAACGTGACCTAGACGAATTCGGCAGATAGTGGAAATGACCCATTTACTTGTTGAGCGAAACAACATACAACAAGATACTAATTGGAAGGGTATAATCCACCCGCTGCCGCTTATAGCTTACACCAAGTTCCTAATGGAAATGCACACTTGCGCTCGCTCGTAACTCGCCGAACGCTACAGCGACGCGAATTATACCCGCGTTCCCATTACCCGGCGAACGTCGCGGCGTATCGTGCGCGAGTGGAAACAAACTCGTGTCTATGGTTAATTAAACCGGGAGTTTTAAGACGGGAGTTGTGATGAAGTGGGTCGCGAGAATTTAACTAAAAGCGCATTATGCATCGCGGATAGTCTACGCTTGCGCGCACCTAGTGTTCAGTCATCATCATGTATTTAGGCTCTTGTCGGTGGAGTAATTTCCAGCTTATTGTACATTCCGCTTTTTCTTTTACGTCTTTATATAATGTACCATTTTTTTTCTTTTCTTTGCTCCATATATTCAAAATTTCTTTATTCAAGACAACAGTGGTCCATGATAGTCAGTAAACTTAAAACTAGGTTAGTTAACTATATAATTATTAATTACTTATACTACACTAATACCTACTATTCCTAATATATGTCCTTCTCGGTATTCCCCTCTTTTTAGGGTTCCGTAGCCAAATGGCAAAAAACGGAACCCTTATAGATTCGTCATGTCTGTCTGTCTGTCTGTCTGTCTGTCCGTCTGTCCGTCTGTCCGTCCGTATGTCACAGCCATTTTTTTCCGAAACTATAAGAGCTATACTGTTGAAACTTGGTAGGTAGATGTATTCTGTGAACTGCATTAAGATTTTGATGCAAAAATAAAAAAATAATAATAAATATTGGGGGCTCCCCATACTTAGAACTGAAACTCAAAATTTTTTTTTTCATCAAAAACATGCGTGTGGGGTATCTATGGATAGGTCTTCAAAAATGATATCGAGGTTTCTAAAATATTTTTTTTCTAAACCGAATAGTTTGCGTGACAGACGCTTCCAAAGTGGAAAAAAGTTGCCCCCCCCCCCTCTAACTTCTAAAATAAGAAAATGAAAAATCTAAAAAAAACATATGATGTACATTACTATAAAAACTACCAACGAAAATTGTTTTGAACGAGATCTAGTAAGTAGTTTTTTTTTAATACCTAACTTTGCAAGTTTGCACCTAATTTATATGGGGCGCTATACATACCAGGTGCAAACTTAACTTAAACACTTAGGGATGGAAAGTGTTTGTACGGAACCCTCGGTGCGCGAGTCCGACTCGCACTTGGCCGGTTTTTTTTCCCTTCTATTTTTCCTTCTATTATAGTCTTAATGTAATTATCGTGACGCAAGAGATGACCTAACATTTTTCCTCTCCTGTTCTCAATTATTTTCAATAAAGATCTTTTTCCGGTAACTAGGTGTTCAGTACGTCTAGCATAACTTTGACACGACTCTTTGTCGCGCGAGAAATACTACCTGTCACTTTCCTTTAAATGCCGTGCGAGCAAGACAGGAGATCCTGACTCGCGCTACAAGCGAAGTCGCTGCAAAATATGCTAGCCCTGCAGCTCTGATTTCGGCAACGCGGTTGGCGCAGTTTGTAAGCACCTGCCTACTGAGCCGGCGGTCACGGGTTCGAATCCCGGCCAGGGCAAATATTTGTGTGATGAATTCGAGTATTCGTGCTTGGGCAGTGCTTGGGTCATGGTTGTTCTATGTACTTAAGTATATATTTATCTATATAAATATGTATATCGTCGTCTAGTACCAATAAAACAAGCTTTCTGGACCTTCATTTGGTTCTCGATCGATTTTTGAGGTTGTCTGATATTTATTTTATTATAATTTATTCTAACTTTGTCCGGGCGAAATCAACGAGTCTATGAACACTCGTACGTACTCTCGCACCCGTAAGTACCTACATTGCTTTGCTTTGCGTCACGACCAATAGAATTGCGTTTAGCGACCAATTAAATGCACTTCTCATGTCATTTTTGCGGACATCAAATGATCTGTAGTGTATTCTGTGCATACGTGCTCCACCCGCCTTGATATATATCTCTTTTGGTAGGGAACTACAGCTATATGTAGGCTGTAAAGCTTAGTTTCGGCTAGTGCTACGCTCTCTCGATTGCCGTATGCACAATAAGGTCGTGGTGGATATAAAGGGGAGGACAGACGCTCAGATTTATGGAGACATGAGTTGTTAAATAATACATAGGTAAAGGCATTTGCTTATGTGCAGGTTTAATGAATAGTCAGTGCCTTTAGACGTAGCGTCTTATTGCGTTACGGCCGGGCTGTGCCGCACTCTACCTCTAAGGCCCAAGATAAAACAAACAAATAAATAAATAACACTATGAAACTAAAGTTGTGAATTTGTATTTATTTATTACGGGGAAAATACAATAGTTTGTATATACTAGAACAATGTCCTACAAAACTAAATAATGGTTTGTCTGTGAGAACTGAGAATCTCTATTACCAATATAATATGACATGAGGTTAAGTGATAGAGGTGAGATAATGCGTTAATTAGACAAGTAAATTAAAAAGGAAGTATATTTTACGGATGTAAGAGGTTCCGTGAAATACGCCAACTTTGCCTCCACAGGGAACTTTGCCCAAAACGCTACTTAAAAAAAGAAACGTTACTGTAGACAATTTCAAGATGATTATGGCAACACTACTATTTTTAGTGGAAAATAGGTTATATCTGTGGTATCACTGGGAATCACATTTGCGCGCAACTTCATTCCGTAACGTGTTGGGACTAGTCGAATAAGGTGCGTGATTTGGCGGGCCAATTCTAGGTGAAGTTCTGGTGTATTTTTTACAGAATGGGGAAGCCTCAGGTGAATGTATCTTATTGCTTGTTATAAAATAAGAACTGTAGATCATTTTTATTGTAGTTTGAACTAAACATACTTATTAAAACCGGAGTTATGATGGTGGGCAATGTTATCCAGTAACTTGCTAACCTATGAATGCCAACATTGCCCAGACTAAAAAAGGGTTAGGGTTGTCACCTTGTCGTAATTTTACCTAACTGCGTAAATAAAGGAGGGTTATGTATTTAAGGTAAGGTAAATTATATTTCTATTAAGCCGTTGTACTTTTAGCATTAGCTGCATGTCATGTCATGTCATGTCCATAAAACAAAAAAACATAGAATATTCAATCATGACAATTTTTATTTAGATTATTCTAACGTGAAGTAAAAAAATAACCGCCAAACTATTAGTATCGAATATTAAGCATACATTTTTCATTCTGATAATGGTATTGGTAAAGATGGTTTACTCAACCAAAAGTGACAACCCTGATAATTTCAAACTGCTTGATTTGGCTTGTATGGAGAAAAACAAAATACTTATGTAACATTGCCCACCCATATTGCACACGTGTTTGTACAGTTAAGACCAAGATATTAAGTAGAACGCCATTATTACCCCAGATTTTATACTGATCCTTATCTTAACGTTGTAGGGGCTATAGTTACGAAAATAATCGATTTGGGCAATGTTTGCAAAAGTTTAGATAACTTTACCCGAGGTGAAAATTGATAAAAAAAATGGTTAAATGTAGATTTAAAAATTGTTTCTCGTAATAAACGCATGCACATGAATACGATGGATGCGTTAGACAAAAAAAAACTTTATCTCGTCATAGAAAAAATGAGAAAAATTCGGGTTTTTATGAAAAAAGCGGGCAAAGTTGGCATGTTTCACGGTTCTAACTGAAATTTATTCAGAATATCTACAATCGATAATAAAAAAAACCTTAAATGTTAATGTCAGAAAAGTTTAGTCTTATCTTACGTTATTTTTAGTTACGAACGGGGTGTCGAGTTTATACAATACAATACTACAACAATACTTTATTGCACACCAACAAGAAAAATATTACATGAGAAATCATAAATTAAATAATGGTAGACAATAGGCGGTCTTATCGCTAAAGAGCGATCTCTTCCAGACAACCTTTTATTTATATTATTATTATTATTTTTATTTATTTATTATTATTTAGGATCATTAAATATCTCGAAATATATAGTCGAATATAAAAATATATGGATTTTGCGACGGATAGGGGAGATAGTTGAGTTCTGTTCGAGTCCGGGCTTTTATTAACTTCGCTATCAAACCGTTTTTCGAATCAAACTTTTTTTAAACCTAATCAACGGTAACAAGCAGATCAACTTCTATCTATATAAGCCATATGACTTATGATAGAAAGTTGAAATTTGGTATGAGTATGTGTATGTATCACGCCGACAAAACGGTAAAATAAAAACAAAAAATATTTTTTTTGCGTACCTCCCGAACACCTAAAGTGGGGGTAATTTTTTTTTTCGTTCCAACACTAGTGTGTGGGGTGTCGTAGGATAGGTCTTTTAAAATAATAGGCGCCTTCAAACATAATTTTTTGGTAAAGTCAGCAGTTTTGTAAATATTCGCTCCAAAAACAAAAAAAAATGTGTCCCCCCCCTCTAAAATTTGAACCACGGGTTTAAAAATTATGGAAAAATTCATGAACTTGAGATTTTTTAAGTACTTTCAATGAAAACTATATTGAATAAAATCAGTCGAGCCGTTTTCGAGTTATCGCAAAATTTCATAATTTTCTTTAAAATGACGTAAGTGCCGCGCGGTGTCCTTATACTTCGAACGTTACACATATTAGTTATGTGCCATACTGCATTAAAACATTCTGTTCAATCTGGCGCGTTTCATCGATAACTTCCAGAAGGTAATAAGTAATTACAGTTACTTTGGCGTTTACAACCTTTTTTATAGAGCTTGAAATCTTTCTCGTAATTGAAACCTCGGGCTTAAAACCGCTGTTTTAAGCCCGTCTATTTTGAAGGATTGGCAACTACGGAACCCTACACTGAGCATGGCCCGACATGCTCTTGGTCGGTTTTTTACCCGACTACGGCAAAGCCAAAAGGAAGGGTTATTTACCTATAAATTTGACTGTGTTTAAGTTATAGTCTTTTCTCATTATCTATCATAATCTGTGACTCTTAATCTAACTAGTACCCATAAAAAAAAAATTATGTTTCGAAAATGGAGGCTTCTGCTTTAATTTACTTAATTTTTCTTTCTTCAGTTACTGTTTTAGCTAAGGCATTTACTTACTGTGTACCTTTAGTGAAGCGGGGTAGAGTCGGGAAGAGGCCCGTCGTTTACGTCGAATGCCTCGTAAAACTACCGGATGTACGTTAACGTAAATACTCCACTTTAGTGCGCCCGCTTATAATGAATTGAATAAAGGACAAGGCCCGGCCAGGGTTCCGTGAAGAAGAAAAAATAAGCTCATGGTTGGTTTTCGTGTATGAAAACCAACATGTTAAACGTGCATAAGCTCGTAATTTAAGATAAGAGTATTATAACCTAAATTCGAAATTTAAAATACCCCCGACCTAAGTAGCTGTTCATTATGAGACGCTCATTTAATGTTTTGCATAAAAATGGTATTAAACCTGAAAAAAATAAATCATAAAGTTACGAATTCAAACCTTCAATATTTCCTGAGATCCTGTCACTTGTTTCAATCAAAGCTGAATATTTTGGAAACGGCTGCGGTTTTTTCAACAAACATAGCTTAGAACCATCTCAACTGGCAAGGCTTTCGACTTAAACAGACCGCATGCTAATGTATTAAACAGTTAACAACTTAATCTAGTAATATTATAATGTTATCTTACTTGCTAAAGAACAAAAACAGGTCAAGTGCGAGTCGGACTCGCACACCGAGGGTTCCGTACAAACACTTTCCATCCTTCAGTGGTTAAGTTTGCACCTGGTATGTATAGCACCCCATACAAATGAGGTGCAAAGTTAACTCAACTAATCCCGTTTGTTGTATGCGAGCCCCCCTTAAATATTCATTTTATTTTATATTTAGTATTTGTTGTTATAGCGGCAATAGAAATACATCATCTGTGTAAATTTCAGCTGTCTAGCTGTCACCGTTCTTGAGATACAGCCTGGTGACAAACGGACGGACGGTCTATAACAAGTTTGTTGTATGGGAGCCCCCCTTAAATATGTATTTTATTTTATTTTTAGTATTTGTTGTTATAGTTGCACTAGAGATACATCATCTGTGAAAATTTCAACTGTCTAACTATCACCGTTCTTGAGATACAGCCTGGTGACAGACGGACGGACGGACGGACGGACAGCGAAGTCTCAGTAATAAGGTCCCGTTTTTACCCTTTGGGTACGGAACTCTAAAAATTAAATGTGAGTTCTCAACAAAATTTACATAGCCTATTAGATTAAATAAAACCTATTATTACCTATACCTTCGGGCTTATCGTGTCGAAAATCAGTCTTTTCACGGCGGCAATTTTATGAATTTATTCCGTTTAAATTTTTAAATATTTGAACTTATTGTCAATTCATAGCTGTATGAATAACAGAGGCCTAATGTCTCGATGATGATACTTTCATCATTATCATCACTAATTGTTGTTATTGCCAGTTTTCGACTCAACAACGGTGTGCCTGTAAGCAAAACAAATGTGTGGCAGAACCATGGACCATTGATTTCTACTCGACCTTGGCCGTCTTTTTTACCCGCGGCGATAAAGCCCTGTTCTCGATGTTTATTGAATGTGCCCGTCGATTTATGCGGGCTTCGATTGTTTTGGGATACCTTAAGAGACAGTATTTTTGAAGACTTTTTACGTCCTTTTCCGGTTTTTGTTCGTTACGGTACGACACTAGGGGTATGTCGCATCACTAGTCACTTTGACATTTAAGTACCTATAATAGACCATGCACGAATAGTTGATTTATTTACAGGCAATGATAGTTTATAAGACATCATTGTATAACAGTATAACAGTTAGTAAACGTTCTCGTACTCTAGAAACTTATCGTTTTTGCGACAAGCATAATTATGAAGAATATGAAGGGTTTATTATGACTTTAAATACATAGTTCGTAGAGATTCAAGTACGGCAGGGTGAACAAATTCTTTGACCATGTTTTTCCATTTTTTTTCGAACCAGAATTTTTTGCTCTATTTTACCATAACGAGGCTTAAACTAGCGATCTTCATAATTTTTTGTCAAATTAAGGGTTAAATCCGTTTAGGGCATAGCGGTGCCGTGAGGTGTAACTCGGGAATTTGCTGCTCCGCCATTTTGAAAAAGTTCGTATCTAATTTTCGATTAACAAAAAAAATTATATACATACTTACTTATCAAACCTGCTCACAATATTTCAGGAAAATCGGTTGAGAAATGTGGCCTTTAGGCGAGAACTGCCGGAAATCCGAACATCCGGACGTAATATTTTTTTTTGTTATCAGTTCAATTAAACAATCAAAATTATTATTATTTTCAAAATGTAAGTGAATAAAAACGTACATTATATTTCAGCATTATTCTACTCTTCATTAGCACCATAGACAACATAAAACTTTTCCACCTAGCGGCCATCAAGCGATTGCACGGAGCATTCGTTCGCAGTTTAAAAACTTAAAAATTGGGTGCTTTCTGGCGGCAGCTCTCCGCTCGACTAATTTCCCATGAGGCGGCGACGCGCCGCAAACGGCCCCGATAAACAACCCAGCGAGAATAAGAATTAATAGGCCCTAGTATTTTTACCGCCTTAAAAAATACCCAGTCCACCTGAGCTGCGTTCAACCGTTAAACTTTGTAAATAATTGTCCCGAACAAACGTAAATCAGGTTTATCTTAAATTAAAAGCTAATTCACTTTTTAAAGGGTATCGCGGCGTTTTAAATTCAGCGGAGGGAAACTATGTAAACGTTTGGGAAGTTCGAGAAAATTCCATGTTTAAAAATGTACAGAAGTTTTCAGACACGTGTTGGCGTTTTATTTGATAAAACAATTCATAACTTAACGTTGAGAGCCAGCCAAAAGTTGTAGGATTTAAGAGAAGATAAATACGGACGCCAAAGGAGCCTTAATAGATAAGAGTGACGCTCTTGCTAGTGCCACTTGTGCGCTCTTAATAGATAGTACTAGTCTGTACTTCTCCCAGTTTGTCTATTTAAACATAAATATGTTCAATGCAATAAAATGCTCGTCACATTCGTCTCATTCTTATTTCGTTACCTTTTTAATTTGTCATCATTGCTATAATACGAGTTTGGCATGAATTAATATTACAGTTTTAGCTTTGCCAAAAATCTTTCGTATGTCCGGATGATAGGATGTTCGGATGTCGATGTTTCCGGCTGTTCTCGCTTACGAGCCGCATTTCTAAACAGATTTTCGAAATTTTGTTCGCAGGTTTATTGAGTATGTAGGTACATAGTTTTTTTAATTGGGTATGTTTCGATATTTTTCAAAGTGACGGATATTGGGTTGAAAACGTAAAAAAGTAAAATTTCAGCTTACAGAGCCAACTTAGTATGTACAACTAACAACGTAAGATTACTTGAGAATTAGGACTTAGGAGTAGGTTCAGTCGAGAACTATTAAGGACCCACTTTGAACCTTGTCATATCGACACAAGGTTTAAAATCTCTAAATCGAAGTTCTTGACTACACTACTGCCGAGTTTGCTATTTGCTATTAAGTTCTGTTCTAAATGCGAAGACAGTGGGTTCTGAATTGTACTGAGCATGCAGTTAAGTATAATCCAGTTGAACTAAGTGTGTACCTCGTTTGTATACATTGCCATAGGAATCGAGTGTAAACTTAATATTATATGTCATCGTATCTAAGTATATGCATTTCTTAGAATTCTTCATATTTCGACGACATAGTGCGAAGAGATGACAGTCTGGAAAAGTTGATCGTAGTTGGGAACACAGATGGTAAACCAGCTCGTGGATGATCTTCAACCAGATGGACGGATCAAGTAAAGGACACGTCTTCCTCCAAGTTTACTCGGTCTTAAAGGGAAGCAATGGACAGGACTCGATAGAGGTACATCATTCACACCACGTGTAAGCTATCCAGTCAGACCATGATCCTCAGTCATAAGGGAACGACAAAAGAGGGAGAGAGAGAGAGTTATGTACCTATAATTATATTCAGTTCTATCTTAGACGCTCTCAGAACGATTACATGTCTACTCTGCACCTACTTACTTGAAATATCTTTGTTTGGCCTTGTGGTTGACTGGTAGAGAATTGCCATTTGGCATTAAGTTTTCCATTAGTACTGGATTTTGATTTGTGCAATAAAGTTTATATAAAATAAATAAATACACATAGTGTTGGGTTTGAATTAGGAGCAGTGTGGAACAGCTTTTCGTTTACTTTCTTAAATTATTTTTTCTTGCAACAGGGCTCATACTCGTAAATATGATACCTAATATTGTTCCTTGAAAAATTGTTCTTTTAAAAACTATGTACATCGCAATCTTTGAGTGTCTAGAAAATCCTTTCCTTTCCGTAAAACTTAAATACAGGAACCATTTATGAATATGTAGTCTAGGAAAATAATATGAAATTAATCCTAAGTTTTAGTATTCGGTTATTATTTCCATAGACAAGTAAGCTAATATCTCCATCCCCAAATTACTAATTTAAAAACTATGACCTTAAATAAATAATAACACCCCAATAACTGCTGTTACTTAAATAATCTAAGCTCTTTTATATATGAATTGGTTGGTCACATATACAGACAAAATGATATGAATGAAAATAGCCTATAAAGTGAAACAAATAATGTCTCATAATTTTTAATGTGGATACACCACAATTTTATTTTTCTTTGTGCTTTGAGTCATACTATTAACACTTTTTTCATAAATTATTATAACAAAACGTGTTTAATTTATTGCCTCGACGTATAAATTTGCATATATACACGACTATAGACTGTTCATAATATTTTTTCTCATCTCTATTGAAGGGTACGTGTAATACTCGTATATGCAGACTTGCGAAGATATTATTGGACTAACCGTGCACACTGTTTGCAGCTATCTGTACAAAATAAACCCCCACGCCATTTCACGCGCTTTTTACAAAACTATCAGCGACGTTAACTCCGTTTCCATTTTCCGAACAACGAAACATTTTAATTTCTTTAATTCTTTTTACGTCCGAAAAAAGCTCGCATAAGTCCCGGAGCAAAAAGTTAATAAACAAGACTTGGGCTTTAATTAAAAGCCAGGGAAGCATGAGCCGCGTAATTATGGCCGAAATGCAAGCTTACAAAAATGCTTGTACATTCGCCGTGGATTCTTGGGGATAGTGCGCCCCGGGGTAAGGAAAAAAGGCGACATTTTGCGAACTCGTAAAAAAATAAATAAATATAATCATGGCCAAAATGTAAGTTTACGAACATGCTTGTAAATTCTACGTGGATTCTTGGGGATTGTATGACCTGGGGTAAGGAAAATAGGGAAAAATATACAATTTACGCACTCGTAAAATGTTTTTTATTTGTTATAAGCAAGGGAGACCTTCAGCAACTTAGAACACTCCAAACACATTATTGACGTGTCTGTAAATTATCGTATCGATGGGAGTTTATAGTAATGTATAAAAATATAGTGTACAAATTCACTTTGAAATAACCAATTCACGGCGATTGATCCGCATAAAAGAGGACGATAGATCAATGAAAATAATAGTGAGTGCGTTAATGTCCTGAGATGCATATTACCTACGCACAATTCATCTAAAAATGCGTGGATCGCATCCTGCGATAGTAAGTAATGTAAAGTGAAGAAAATTGACGCGTACCTTTTTCATTCATCTCACATTGATAATAGGGGTTTAAAAGGTACCCGTTTTCTTTACCCTATATAAGTTCGAAATAAAATGCACAGCTTTCCCGTTTTCCATACTACGTGGTCAAGCAAGCGCCTTTTGTTAAAGAATACTAAATAATGCAGCGACTGACCGTCTCGCGGCCCCAGGTGACCAGGCCTTTTCACCAGCCCCGGGAAGATACACAAACATGCTTTCAGAGTCTATACAGCCCGTCAAATACTGTGCCTCTTATGCCGTATCTCTTACGATGGGGCAAGGTAAAACGCTTTCATAGGGAAGCAGCCCTCGTTTCAATGTTTTAGGGTGTGTTTAAGCATTTAATCGGAGCTACCTCACCGGCCTCAAGTGACCAGGCCTTTTCATCGGCCCCGGGAAGATACACCAACATGGTTTCAGAGCCTATACAGCCCGCCAAATACTGGGCATCTTAGGCAGGTAACAAACGGCAAATTTTGGCAGCCAATCAGACGCGAAGCAGTCGTGATGCTGGTTACACGTAAACACGATTCTGCATCGCTACTATCGCGATACAGTCACGTTTCAGCGTCGATACAGCCACGATTCAGTATTGATACAGTCGTGATTCAGCGTTGATACAGTCGCATTTCAGCGTCGATACAATTGTGATCCAGCATTGATACAGCCGCGATTCAGCATTGATACAGTCGCATTTCAGCGTCGATACAATTGTGATTCAGCATTGATACACCCGCGATTCACCTCCCTAACTCTTCCTACACCCGATGTCGCGCGAAACAGCCCCGTGTTAGTAGGAATGCTGAAACAATACAGTCGCATCGGTACAGAAACGATGCCGAATCAAAACAGCGCAACTGCATCGCTACTGTCGTGCGTTGCGAATGCGACAAACGGCCACATGTCGCGATTAGAGATGTGGCGTTCTCGAACACGGCGCATCTCTATATCTGTGGGACTACATTCTAGACATTTTCACTATTATTTATTTGGTTCTTAATACTTTAAAAATAATCGTTTGTAGTCGATAAATTATTTTTTATAACCCGTCTAATACTTAATCGGTTATGAAAATGAAAACTGATCGGTTACTTTATTTCCTATGGCCGGGGAACACGGCAGTGTCGTCATGCATATTATAAATTCACCATCAGGCAGCTACTAAACTAAGCTTATAGTTCGCGAATAACATTCCGAGTATCTATTCCTTAAAACCGTTTCTCCACTACATTATATAAATAAGTACTCATAAAACACGAAAATAAATTTCCCGTTATGATTATTCTCTTAATAAAATCGACGAAAGCCAGCCGAGAGGAGCGAGAAAATTGCCTTCTAAATATATATTTAGGAATATTCTTAAAGAAAATGTTCGCCTCACACCGGCTTGTATATGTTTAGTAAATTGAATAGGCACATAATTTACGTCTGAGCGGGCAGAAACTTATATACGGTCTGAGGTTCGATTTCTGGAAATTGGTATACAATTTGTGAGAGGTTTGGTGTTTGAAATAGTTTGAATTGATTGTTGGTAAAATTTGTTCAATAGAATGTTGCTTTCAAAGGAAAACGGTTGGTAAAAACTTGACTAGGCATATATAATAAACCAGTATTTTTTTTATGTTTCATTAAAACTATTGCTAGAAGAGCTTACATACACCGAATAAAGGAGAAGGTGAACGTCTTTTCGTACCAGGCTGTCAAGGAGAAGGCGCAAGAACGAGTTGCATGGAAATTGCTCCACCGACAAGAGCGTAGCTCTTAAATTTATGATGATGATGAAAACTACTGCTAATTAGATTTAAATGGGTCTGGTTTTCAAAACAACACTGAAAATATACGCACTGAGAACCTTGAATGAAAAAGATAGTAACGTCGTTGTCAACTTGTCATTGGCACAAGACGACGATATACATACTTACATAGACAGATAAGCAGTCATGACTCATGACTTGAGGTTCTAAAGTGGCCTAGAAATTAAATTGGTTGACTGTACCACAATTTACGCAAATAAACACTTTTTGACTTTGACTTTGACGAAAATATTTGCCTTGGATTCGAACCCAGGAGTCCCAGGACCGCCGGCTCAGAAGACAGCTGCACAACCACTGCTCGAACCGCATCGCCAAAATAGCATTACTAGACATCGAATTAAAATGAAACCAATAACAAACTTTTAAACAAACCCTTATCATGCACTATATTTTACTCAAATCTAAATCCGCAGACCAGTGAGATATGTCTTCGATAGCATTCATTAATCATAAAATGCAAAAGGAACAAACACAGCTTTCCCGCCGGCAATTTTTACCAATCTTCATAATTTATTTTCCCGTCCATTGGCGGTAGTGTTCCGATTATTTTGCAGTTCCATTTACCTTTTCCTGGCCGATGCAAAGGATGATAGTTCATTTGTTTTCCTGGAAAAATACGCCGGGTAGTAAAAATACGGGAAAGTTTTTAAGGCGCATTTTATTTGCACGGGGAGGTTGTTATAAAATTTTTGCTTATTTCTATCGCCCTCAAAAAAGGAAAAGCATTGTTGACAATCCCAAATTTACAGAGGGAATCGAGCCTTTGAAGTGTGAGGTGAGGCTTTGCCTCTATACCTATGTCTACCGTCTGTCTAATGGGATATATGTATTTAAGACAAAATTGACAAAATGGCTACATGAACATTGTTTTTACTCAGTTAAGGAATATTTAGACATAAAGAATATGCAGTAGAATTTAAATTATCATTATGTTCAGATTATTGTTATTGGCCTCAATAATTTTACAATGACAAACGTACAATTTGCATGCCGTTTCGGCTGAATACTGTTAACCTGCTATATGCGAAAATATTTAACACCTTTTACGTACGTATTCTAGCAAATAAACATTTCTTTCTTTCTTTCTTTCTTTCTTTCTTTCTTTCTTAGGAATTGTTCGACATGATGCCCACGGCCACTCGCACTGCTCGCTATCGGCAGGGCATTGATACTCACACACTGAAGCCTAAATGGTACAGAACGTACAGTTTCTTGAGCAATTTCCTACTGCGAAGGCTCCACATCGTGAATAAACTCCCTGCCGAGGTTTTCCCCGGGGCCTACAGCATGGGGTTTTTCAAAAGGGAAGTAAATGGGCTTTAAAGGTCGGCACCGCGCGTGTGATACTTCTGGCGTCACAAGCGTTCATAGGCGGCGGTTACTGCTTACCATCAGGCGGGCCGGCGGGCCGCATGCTTGCTTTTTCATCGTCGTCAGATAGAAACAAAAAAAGGACGAAGGGGCCATCGAAGCTCGATATGGAATAATGAGTTATTACACAAATATGTCTTAGAAATATCCAGAATATGTGTCGTAAATATCCGATATAATGCGGTATTGCTAAATTTTGGATATCGTAAGACCTCGATGAATTGAGACCATGGATCTTATTTATGGTTGCATGGCAAAATCGCTGAATGACATGAATACCTACGTCCGATACTTCATACAGAAACTACTACTTATAGAAGTAGTAGTTTCTGTATGAAGTATCGGACGTTTCTGTATAAAATACCTGTAATATAGATTACAGGTATTTTCTTACTTATACAGGGTCTATAAGTTCTCTTTTTTAATTTAATCTTCATTGCACGAAAGAAGGAACTTATCGTACAAAAGGCAGACTTAATGCCATGGGGCATTCTCTACCAGTTAACTGTTGGGCTAAGGAGATAAATTGTGGGCGGTGAAACTAACTTAAAACAATTTTCAAAACATATTATACATACTTAGAAAAATTAAAGTGAGATGAGCTGATTATTTTCGCCGCGGGTTCTTTATATTGAGCTACCAATTTATATTAAGCGGAACGTCGCTAAAATGAATATTCAAACTAAAAATTCGCGTATTAACTACTTTAAAGCCGACGTATTTGGTCTCCATTAAGCGCACAAGAAAGACAGCCGGCTGAGCATCCCGTTTACATCCACCTCATAGAAAACCGCAGAAATAGTGCGGCCGCAAACTACCGCCGCCGGGTTGAGGCGCAAGTGTTAGCGGGCAGCGATTTATCTGAACACTCAAACTTACACAAACTAAATTTACTATGATGACATTAATAGTATGCATCCCAAGTAGCAAACAAGCTGGAGAAAAGCTTATACAGCCTTTATTCAATTTAAATTACCAGTATAAGGGCTATATAAGCGCGTCTGCAGCTTGTTTGCTAATACTTGGGATGCATCAAGAATATTTTAATATAGATTGTAATACGTGTCCTAACTAACCAAATCAAATTATCATAAAAATAACATACTTACTTACCGTAAAATTGAATTCATATAAATAATCAATAAGAATGCTACCTAGAGAATAAGTTTTGTAAATTTTCACATGCCGTAACGGCCGAATATACCTATTTATTCGGCATTTATGGTATTGTATATATTTGAACCTTTGTTCAAATTTTTTACTGAGATAAGCTGTTTTTTTTTGCAGCACAGTCTTTATCTTGAGCAACCAATTTTTAAACTTTGCTAAAATGAATATTCAAACTAAAATTTCGCGCTTTAACTACTTTAAAGCCGAGGTATTTGGTCTCCATTAAGCGCACAAGAAAGACAGCCGGCTGAGCATCCCGTTTACATCCACCTCATAGAAGAACCGCAGAAATAGTGCGGCCGCAAACTACTGCCGCCGGGGCTGAGGCGCAAGTGTTAGCGGGCAATTGAATTGAATTGAATTGAATTGAATTGAATTGAAGCTTGATTTGGATCAACAATTGCAATGATGAAGTTACGATGCGGAGTTATGTGATGTGATATGATATGCAATAAAAAATATTTGACTTGTTGCATATCAACAACGGCATGGAGGCATTCAACGCTGACTTGCTACAGAATATATATAACTGTTTTACAAGGGTCTCTCTTATACATGGGCGCTGTGTCCCGTTTCTTACTCCGCACCCAAAGCCCCGTTCGCCGAATATATAAGTGTCCCCCATAAGTATCCCGCATATAATTACAGCTCGTCGCCCTTACCTGCTGTCTCTATTAGCTATATTCTGTCCAAAAAAATATATACAGAACATAGCTGTTTTACAATAGTCTCTCTGGCAAATATAAGCCACTACCGCTTGTTCCTTGCTCCGGCCCTTAAGCACCGTTCACCGAATAAATAATCCTATAAGTAGGCGCGCGCTAATAATTATAATCGCAGTTCGTCCTGTTGTGGCGTTGTTAAAGAATATACCTGGTATACGGGTGAAGACCAAAAAGTTTCCCACCTTAACTCACTCAATTAATATTTGCATCAATGTCTCCATTGTGCGACGACAATAACATAACCTTAAGGCTCTATTGTATCGCTAATTTTTGTCGCACAACGGAACTTATTCCAATCGCTATTTTTTTTTTCTAGTTTTTATTATTTCCTAGTTTTGTATGGCTAACTACGCCTTAATTTCGTCCAATGTTTTGGTCCTAACCCATACAACTGTCTCTCTTATTAATATTAGGCCGCTGTCTCTTGTCTCTCGTACCGCACCCTAGGCCCCGTTATCCGAATACATAATCCCATAAGTATCCCGCTAATACAAACTGCAGCCCGTCGTCACTCACCTGCTGTCGCGTCACCGCAGAATATACCTGTTTTGCTCCGTAATGAAATTATTTACATAGTGGATTAAAGGAGACTTCGTAAAATGATATCTTATTTTTACTTTTATTAACATGCATAGAGCTAATGCGTTAACACTTTTAAATATGTTTAGTGGTAGCCTGACTCTATTCAGCATATCTAAAGACATGATATGTCTCGGTACTTTAATTATGAAAGCAAATGTCTTTATACTTAAGGTATACATATTTGGTTTTAACTGAAATACAAGTGAAACTTTTAAAAGAAAAACGTGTTCCCGTCCAAACCAGGTTTGTGTTGATTTCTGGTTAAGAGCATACATTTGAATAACCAAGCGAAAATAATAAAATTAATCTAGGGAAGACACGAACCCAAAGAACCATAAATAAAACTGATATTACACAAGAAAAGTCGCGTGAAAAAGCCGTTTGTCGTCGTACATGAATAAGTGCTTTCCAATTCAGCTACACATAAAACCAGTTAGCCGAAGCGTTGACAACGCAATATTCGGCGAGTGATGGAAAGGCGCGTGTTTTTTTGCCCTACATTTACCCCACTCAAACTAAACGACGTATCTCAATAGGGGAACGGGTTGGTTATGCTTTTTTGGAGCTGGGCTATTTGTAGAGTAATGGCGGCATTGCCCCCCCGCGGGCAACGAAATGACCGATTTAGTGTAAAGATATCGGGAATTACAAACAACGACGGGTGTTTTCAGCACTTTCGGAAATGGACGCAAGTTTTGGAGTCAGGCGAAATTGGTTTCGGACAGTGATAGTGAAGATAATATTAAGTAATACGGGTAAAAAAAGTTTAGTAATACAGACCCAAGTAGCAAATAAGCTGTATAAGCACTTATACAACCCTTATACAACTAATTTAAGCTGAACTGGGGGTAACTTCAGATTGTAGGTAATTGTATCCAATATTTATCAAGTTATTGATATCCTCCGATTAAATAACAGGCTAAGTACTTATATTATAAAGGCGAAACTTTGTAAGACTGTTTGTATGTTTGTTGGGTACTTCTTCACGTTAAAAGGGCTAGACGGATGTGCATGAAATGTGGAACAGAGATAATTTATATTCTAAAGTGACACACAGGTTCCTATTTATCTCGTTCTCGTAGGATGGTGTATATGTTTTAACGCGAGTGAAGCTGCAGACAAAAGTTAGTAATTAAGTATTAAAGTTAGTTATTAAAAAAGTATTATAAAGCTCAAAAATGTATCGTAGGTATGACATTTTTTATGCTTCATCACACCGGGTTGAGATTGGGTTGGATATCAAAAAACGGTTTTTATTTTACCCCATTGCGGGAAGACAAAAGGAGGGTTACGCGTAAGAAGTAATTTGATGGTTTTTAACTCTGTTTCTATTAAATAGTCTCTACAATATTATCTGATTTGCTATGTTTTTTTTTAATTTGTTCTGTATTTTTGTCGTATATTTTCGTACACCATGCGGCAAGACGTAGCTGTACTGTTTATTATTATTGTCACCTTATCTACCTATGTTTGACAAAATAAACGTATTCTTTTCTACAGTTCACATTTTTTAATAAAAAAACTTAGTCCATGTACGTTACCTACGTTACGTTTTCAACCCCCAGATTTCCGCTATTTTGATAAATTTCGAAAAACTGAATCGACTAAAGAATTCTATATGCTAGCTCTCGAGAAGAGCTTGAAATCCGGACATCCAAATATCCGGATTTACGTAATAATTTTAAGCCAAGCCAAATCGGACACGCTTCGCTCGCTGTACAACATTCTCAAATTACCCTGAACTATTCAACTTCAATAGCCTACAAACTTCTAGGTTTTTCTTTTACCAACTTGAGTTGTTCACTTAATTAGTTAGTGAGTTGGTAACGAGCGAGTAATCAAAGAGATAGCCTTTTTAATCTGTGATTGGCTTTGTCAGTGATGTCGTAAGTTATATTTCCGCCATTAAAAAGAATCGAGTAACTGAAGCGACTAAATCTTTGTACTTATCGAACCTGCATCTAGTACAAATGCGACACGCGATTCTTTCTCGCGCGAGAAATATTACCTATCTCATTTTGCGCTGTACTGCGAGAGAGTGACGGGCGATGCTGTCGTGCGACAAGAGTCGCGAAGCGTAGTTGTGCTAGGCGGGCTGGGGCTGCTCACAAAATTTCATCAGAATCCCTTGAGAAATACGAATATGACCTATAGGGAAGAACAGCCGGAAAGCGTCTGGAGATCCAAACGTTCTAACATACGAAAGAATTTTGGGCCAAGCTGAAACGAAGACGCTTCGCTCGCTAGGTCAGTACAGACAAACAACCATGACCTCGGCCCCGGCTCATACATTCACGCCCTGGCCCGGGGAAAGCTAACTCGTTTACCAGTGTCCTGGACAATTTCTTACGTCACACCTCCTTAGTGTCGTCACTGAGGCCTTATTCCTTTTAAAATGTTGATTGTTTTAGACATTTTTCTCTATGATCAAACATGTTTCTTAACATATTATCGATGTTACTAACCTAGAACAGGGTTATGGAGATTTATTGGTGTATATTTGAAACTTACAGTTTGAATTTTTCATTGATAATTTTTGTTTCAAAAACTACTCGACAATGACAAAATTCACGCGGAAAATACGTTTTTTTCACTTATTTTCGACTGCGCGCAATGAAAACATGAAATAGCTATGTTACTACCTAGATCCCGCGGAAAAGTATTTATTCACTTCAAAAATTTGGTTGAAATCATCAATATATTTGTCAAAATACGAAAAAAAATAATTAAAAGTAATAAAGCCTCTTAAACACGGTGCAAAGCTACAAAGGAATAAGGTTTGTGTGAAAGAAAAAAAAAGTGCACGGAAAATTTTGTAAAATCTCTAACTATGAAAAGTAAGTGATAGAGAGACAGAACAAGATAGACTTAGGAAGATACAGATAGAGATAGTGGGAGATACGCAGAAAGCATTAAAAATAAAAATACACAGCAATGACTACGGTCATTTATTCACGCCCTAGGCCGGGAAAGCTAACTCGTTTTCCAAGTTTCCTGGACATTTTCTTACGTCACACCTCCTTAATGTCAGCGCTTAAACACGGTAAAGACTACAAAGGAATAAGGTTTTTGTAATAGAAAAATAAAAAAAGTGCACGGAAGCATTTGTAAGATCTCTAACTACGAAAAGTGAGTGATAGATAGATACCAAAAGAGATAGAGATACGAAGAGACTGACGGAACAAGATTAAAATAAGAAGATACAGGTAGAAATACAGGGAAACGCAGAAAGCACCAACAATAAAAAACACAGCGATGACCACGGACACTCATAACATTTCACGCCCCGGCCCGGGGAAAGCTAACTCGTTTACCAGTTTCCTGCACTTCAAGCACAACTGTAACACACGACTCTGTCTCATGCACAAGAAATATTACCCATCTCTTTCTTCGCTGTACTGTGAGAGAGTGACGGGTGATGCTATGTCGCACGACAAGAGTCACAAAACCTAGTAGTGCTAGACGGACTGGACATTTCTCGGCGCCTCGTCCGGAAGGAAGAAGGCACGCCAGCTCCAAGACAGGCAACCCAGGGCTGGACTGGACATTTTGTTTCGTCGCACCTTCTTAATGTCGTCGCTTAAACTCGGTGCAAAGACTACAAAGGAATAAGGTTTGTGTTATAGAAAAAAAAGTTAAATCTCTAATTATGGAAAGTAAGTGATAGAGACAGAAAGAGATAGAAAGATAGAACAAGATAGAGATAATATATACATTCATTCTTCCATGCGTTCGACATAATGGGTCAAAAATAAAGAATAACAAATTTACGGGATTAAAACTAAAAATAAAACTAAGATTAAAATATATTCATAAAAGTAAGAACTCTAGGTAGGGTGCCCATGACGCAGTCAGCATTCCCACGCTGTATGGCTATGGAAAGCTTTTGCGCGAGAAAACTGCCATCGCGTGGGTCCCCTGTTGCCTCCCTCAGGCGCTTGCTGAGCTCTCTGTGGAGTCCGCGCGCACCCTGGCCCCACGGACCAAGTGTTTCGACGCCAAAAGCGATGAAGTCGTATTGGGCGCTGAGACAGCTGTATTTATTGATTTTGATCCGCTACCGCGCGTAGATAGAGATAGGAAGATATAGATAGAGAGGGAGGTAGGCAGAAAGCACCAAAACTAAAAACAAACTGCTCATTCATTTACGCTCTAGTCCGGGAAAGCTAACTCGTTCACCAGTGTCCAGACATTTTCTTATGTCGCACCTCCTTAGTGTCGTCGCTTAAACACGGTACAAAGACGACACAGTACACAGTCTAGACTGGTACCTACGTGTTTTGTGGAGTGTATATTGATTTGCTTTCAAACCCACTGAGAGAGTAACTCCAAAACTTCAAAATTTTCTAACGTTGAAACATAAGCGGAGCGTGAAACTACTTAAGCAGTATTAGGGTATTGGAAAATTTGGTTCTAAAATGCATTATTTCAGGTAGTAATGGAGATTTTGCTGTGAAATAGGTAATATTATTAATTTATTAGTAAACTTTTAAATGGATTTCATAATTTACTTCTTAAGTACAGAATTGATACATCTATACTACTACTCAAAGTCTAAAATTGTATTGAAATTCAGTTTTCGACGGAGAGTGGTCATTATTCCAGGACAAATCTTAACTGCGTGATACAGCACCATCTGTTGTTTAAATTTTCATTCTCCTCTCATGACGTTGAAGCAGCTGGACGAATTTTAACAAATTCTAGTACAGGGATAGCCGGGCAAAGAGAGAGAAAGAGATAGTTATAGGATACTGTTTATCAGACTATAGTAAAGAAAACAATAAATACGCGGAAGAAGTTGCATGCGTTTTTGAGTGCATCAATGTTTAAATGCCACGTTATTTTATATACCAACTCTCCTTTAATACCTACAGTATGACGTTAAAATACAAAATAGATAAATTAAAGATTTGAAATAACGTAATAAGTACCTTAAAGTGATGTTCCTTTCCACTGTTATAAGGAAGAGCAATGCCTCTTAGTTAAAGAGAGGTATCATACACTAATGTTACTGAAATTAGTGCCTTTCTTCTGTGAATAAATTTGGCTTTACAGGTACCTAATCCTCCATCATCATCATCATCATTTCAGCCATAGGACGTCCACTGCTGGACACAGGCCTCCTCAATAGACTTCCACATCGGCTGGCAGACCGCGAGCGAGGTAATCTTAAAATAGGAGTAAAAAAAAAATTTTTTTTACCGACTTCTGGCAAAACACGTAGTTCAGACGAATACATAAAAAATAACAAATAATATTTTACCGAATTAAAATGGTAAATCAGCCTGTAAGTACTTATTAAATGGATCAGTTATCAATGTTCCCTAGGTAATCCCATGGACACAGATATAAAGGGAGTAAAAAGCCGTGTTTAAAGTAATAAAATCTCCCATAACCCGTCCGCAAAACTGGGAATTATCGCCCTGGTGGTCGCACGGGGTCATTACAGTGTCAAATGAAACCGTGATGTCGACTCGTTATTCAACGCGACAGGGGAAAGAGCTTTGTGGTAACACCCTGTAATTATTGGAACACCTATTTAAATTATTGAGTTCAATGTATGTTTGGAAAGGATCTAACAAAGTAGGAGATCACTAATCATTTTTTCTCAAAACTGGGCGGGAAAGTTGACTTTATTGACAAAAAATCAGGACGCGAAGTGCATAGTTTATGGTCAGTCAAAAATTAAAAACAAAACCTTGCCGGCTCAGTTCGCTCGACAATAATGTTCTATGAAATTCCTTAATTGTCGAGGTAGAAACTTTAAAAAAAGTTAAAACGGCCCTATAAAAAAGGCATAGTAGCTACGATTTATCGCGACTTTTTAGTAGCCTCGAATAGCTTATGGCGTTTTTGGAAGAAAATTACACTTCTACATTTATATAAAAAATAATAAAAAGGCGGCAATGCAACAGTATTGATTTTGACATACGAGTAAGCATAGTAGTCGATTTCTTGCACCATTCATGAGAAACTATATTTGTGAATACTCGTTATAATCGTTACGTGTACGCGATATAATCAATTTTTAATAGCCTATCTAGGTGTCCCTTAGCTGGGCAAAGGCCTAGCCCTCTTTATAACCTACCTAGGTGTCCCACTGCTAGACAAAGGCCTAGCCTTCTTTATAGTCTATCTAGGTGTCCCACTGCTGGGCAAAGGCCTAGCTTTCTTTTCTCCACTTAACACTTACACCCTATTATTATTGCGGTTATATAATCCATTTATATTGTTTTATGTAAAAACTCTATATTAAATAGTTAAGTACCTACTTATTTATAATAAAAATATAGTTTAGACTACTTAAACACACTGGGACTAGAAGAAACAACATTTTCTGCTGATTATTCTAATAAATACGGATTTATTTATAAGCATAGGCGAGTAAAGTCTGAAATCGGTTTGAAAGTTCCGTCCGTCAATTCTTGCTTATAAATATATCACACTATTATAAAGGCGAAAGTTTGTGAGTGTGTTTATGTTTGTTACTTCTTCACGCTCAAACGCTGGACCAATTTTGATAAATTTTAGTAAGAAATATTTGTATAGAATCTTTTTTATCGATTCTATATTTTTTATGTGGTAATACCACATTTTTATTTTTTATAAATAATGACACATTAGGTAAAAGCGGTGGTAGCCTAGTGGTTAGGGCATGCGACTTTCAATCCGGAGGTCGCGGGTTCGAACCCGGCCTGTACCAATGAGTTTTTCGGAACTTACGTATGTACAGAATGTCATTTGATATTTACCACTCGCTTTTCGCTGAAGGAAAACATCGTGAGGAAACCACCTAAGCCCAATAAGGCCTAGTTTCCCCTCCGGGTTGGAAGGTCAGATGGCAGTCGCTTGCGTAAAAACTAGTGCCTACGCCACATCTTGGGATTTAGGTAGCCGACCCCGATTGAGAATTCATTCTCAAAAAATGGGACAAAGGCTAGGAGGATGATGAATGACACATTAGGTAAATTAAGAAAGAAAAATTTTAGTAAGAAGTTAGCTGACCCTGGCATAACAGAAATAGGCAACTTATTATCCCGAAAAAATTAAGTGTTCCCGCTGGATGAGCGGGAAACACCGGGTGACGCACCTATATCCATTAGGTTAAAAAAATTGGGCAAGTGCGAGTCCGACTCGCGCATGAAGGGTTCCGTACCATAAAATTACTAGCATATAGCCGGTGAAATTACTAGCATAGAGGCATTCTATCTTCGTCCTCCGGGTAGGCAAGCACTTGTGACTCCTCTGGGGTTGCAGGTGTTTATGGGCGACGGTAATCGCTTTCCATCAGGCGATACGTTTGCTAGTTTGCCCCTATGACATAAAAAAATATAAAAAACAAAAAAAATAAAACAAGTTTGTTGTATGGGAGCCCCCCTTAAATATTTATTTTATTTTATTTTTAGTATTTGTTGTTCTAGCGGCAATAGAAATACATCATCTGTGAAAATTTCAACTGTCTAGCTATCACCGTTCTTGAGATACAGCCTGGTGACAGACGGATGGACGGACGGACGGACGGATGGACGGACAGCGAAGTCTCAGTAATAGGGTACTGTTTTTACCCTTTGGGTATGGAACCCTAAAAATCAACACCCCTTTTACATGATATTAAATTTCAAGCACACTTCATGCACTAAGTGCAAAGTTTCCAAACTTGAAACAAACTGACTTCATAAGGACATACAAGCCGGCGGCTAAACCTATACACGCTGTGACGTCATTACGTGCCAGACACCTCACCGGTCACAGCAACCAGCTTACCTATATCACCACTATATAAATGCAGTCAGTAAAGCCAGTGATACAACCAGTTTAAGGGTGGTTTTTCATTCGTAAGCTACACCCGTAACGTGGTTGGTTTAGCGATAATCCAGCAAGGCAGGGCTGTCGCTGTTTATTAAATTTAATTAAAGTTAGTGAAATACTGGCTAAGTTTAGGGCAATAAATATGCAAGTGAGATATAAGGAGATACTGGGTTAATGTTATGATTTTGTTGATTTCATTAAGTGTTAAATTGTTTGATTTGATTCTTCGACTTCTTTGTGGTGTTGGGAACATTGTCCTTGGAAAATTTGTGCACTTAATGTAATTGGTATACAAACTAATATTTACCACTGTCAATTATACCTATTTATTTTAAATTCATCTATATATCTGTCAGCCACAGACGTCTACTGCTGAACATAGGCCTCCCCCATGACTCACCACAAAGTGCGATCCTGTGCAGGCCACATCCAATGATTCCCAGCTACTCTCACGAGGTCATCCGTCCATCTAGTCATGGGCCGACCCACGTTGCGCTTTCCTATACGTGGTCGCCACTCTAGGAGTTTGCTGTTAAGATAAAATCCATATTTTACCATTAATATGTGCGTCGCTTAATTACGCCGTTGGGTTTGGAACCGCTTTTAGTAAAAGGATGTTTTAGTTAAAAGGGTGTTACTTTTTTATGCTATTAGCATGCTTACCCGGACTATGTTAGCCGAGTGGATATTTTAGTTTAGTAATAAAACTCAAATGTTATGTATGGGTTGATCTATAATTACTTTTCTACTATAAAAATCGCTTTGCAATACTGAACGCCAAAGCAATTAAAAGAAATAGTGGCAACCCTATGCTGTTGTCATTACATTAAAAAGCTAGTGACTCAACAAGTCTGCCGGCACATAATATAAAGTTCGCTCCGTCTTGTATACAGCTACATACACACATACATGCATGCAGGGACGAGCCCGAAAACCAGCGGGCACCGGGATTAAATGGCATTTATACCAGCGAAGGTGGGAATATGCTGGAAATTCTAGAGTTATTTTAGTAAAAGCATACATATAAATGAAGATGTCTTTAGATATTACTTGGAGCGGACGGTATATTGGTACACTCTGGCCGCAAGTTCGTCTTCAAATTTTCATAGAGATGGTGTGCACTTGCCACATGGTACTGTCATTTGCAAATTGCACACAAAAATGGAACAAAATATAAGACCACAGAAGTTTCTCCTATTTGATTTTCGCAATAGCCGCCTTAGAATAGTTTTGTATTGTATAGATATTTATTGTGTAAACTGCGATGCAATTGATCATGGGGCAACGCAATCGACTGGCGTGTATGTTTCGCTGCTACTTGCTACGGGGGCGAGCCGCTAATGACCGAACAAAGGTGGAAAGCGGAGCTTGTGTACGCTGGTGGCACGCCAGCTATTGAGACTGCGCCGAGCGTTAGCGACTGAACCATAGAGCGCGGGGAATGCGAATTAGATCGGCGCGCGGCCGCAATAGTAAAAATGTATGGAGAATCAAAAGCACTTTTTGATAAATCTGGACCATTAATATCAAACAATAATTGAAATATTTGATGCGGACAAATAATTGTAATGTAAACATTCATCTTTTTTTTGAACTGAAATTCAGAATAAATTTTCATTGTTGAAGTATTAAAAAAGGCCTGCTTACGATTTTACAGTTTTCGTCCAACTTCACTTAGTTTTCTAGGGTAAAATATTAATAATCTTATAATTTTTCCACGGAGAAGTTGTTAACACATTCTTTGAAGTGCTATATATAATTATAGTTTAGAAATGGATTAAACAACTAGTGTTGACGTTGTCTACTTAACGGCAACTGCCTATTTTTCACATTTCGCTCGGCGCAGTCTTGTAAGTGCGGTGTGCCATAAGCCCGACTTGTGTGCATATGAAGAGTTCCCTTAGTTATAGAAAATCTGCGACAAACTGTAGTGTCAATGTCTATTTTAACGCCTAAGTAAGAGGCCTTACTCCTTTTAAAATTTGTTTATTTTTTCATCATCATCATCATCATCATCAGCCCGGAGTCGTCCACTGCTGGACATAGGCCTTCCCCAGTTCGCGCCACCATACCCGGTCCTCAGCTTTCCGCATCCAACCGCTTCCCGCCACTTATTTTTTCATATTATGACAAATATATTGATAATTTCAATTAACTTTTTGAAGTGAAAAATAGTTTTTTCTGAGTTTTAGTCAAGAACATAGCTATTTCACGTTTTTATTGCGTGCAAGTTGAAAAAAATTATAGTTTTCTGTGTGAATTTTGTCAATGTCGAGGTAGTTGTTGAAACATAAATTGTCAATGAAAAATTAAAACTTTTTAAATTATACCAATAAATCGCAATGGCCCTGTTCTAGGTAGTGACACTGATAATATATTAAGAAACGTGTTTGATCATAGAGAAAAATGTCTAAAACAATCAGCATTTTTAAGGGATAAGGACCCTTAAAGGATAATTTTAGCTATATATTTAGAACACCTTTTTTATCTAATCTTCGACATTCTACGACAATTTGTGTACCGCCTCAGCCGCAGTATAAGTATGAAAGCGTCCTTACGCCTTTACGTCGAAGCATCCTCAGACCATAAGGAGTTCCTTTGAGTCTGCCAACCTGACTTCGTTAACTTCTTGTCTCCGGCTGCCAAACGCCATGATTTTTTGCTTCAAGCTCGCGAGCGTTTAAAGATCTTTCAGATTTGCTTAGTCGACGTTTGAGAGATTTAGCGGGGCATCGCAGAGAGTAAAAAAAAAAGGCATTAGATGTTGGCCTTTTTCTGTCTGGCGCGGTTACATGATTAATATCTGCTCGTTTGGAAATAAGTCTGAACTACAGACTTAAAAAAACGTTACTTCTATATACTTGAGCTAGAAACTCGTCATCAGATAAAAATGAGTTTATTGACAACAGAAATCTTTAATCTTGCTCTTTATGCTCTTTTTCTTCTCGTGTAAAAAGACTTTTTGTACAGAGATAAACATTAGTCTTACTTTCGCCCTCTAATTCTATGGTAGTATAACATCTGTAGGTACTTTTCTATATTTTGATATGGTAGTCAGGTTTTTCCCGCTGGCACGCTTGTCTCAAATTACCTTAGTTAAATCCATCCAGTCGTGTTGGTATGATGAGGTTGCGCATATAGGTGATAGTTGACATTGTTATCAATGCCTATGCAAAACAAAAGACCTAGCCCCATAGAAAATTGGTTTACAATATAATTTTCGAGTTCTATAACTTATAGCAGTACAGATTATTCCAAGCTATCATTTCATTTTGCACCAACAATTCCAGTAGAATATTACCGTTGATATTGGTACCACTTTCTGGATATTGCCTAGAAACTCGATGAGTACCTACGATTGAATCAAACGTAAGAAACTAATTCGTATGGTAATACAAGTAAGCGCTGGCAAGACTCGCTGAGCTGAGTACATTTGCCCGTTCGCAACGGCCATTGCCCAAAAAGGGGTGCCCATTTTTACCTCAATATCGGGAGTGTTTTCTGTAAAGTACCACGGGCACTTTTTCCAAAATATTTTTATGCTAAAACAGCATTATTATCGGTAAGCTGGGCGCCAACTTTCGTTGCTAGGTGATGGCTCTTTTTTAGATAATAGAATTCCTAATAGAGTAGTTAAATATAAAAGAAGGGAAACCTAGAAGAACATATGTGCCGTTTTCAACCAAACTTTAGGGAAACATTTGCTCCTTCAAGTTTTCGTTATTCGTATCTCGACGAATGTTGGTTCAGCGGGCCTATGATGGTTACGTTTATCACGCGATAAATAAGTGACAAAGCATCGACAAATGATTTGTCACTTATTTATCCCGTAATAAACGCAACTATCATAGGCGCCTAGAAGATGGTTTATGGATGTTATTGTTGTGATTTTCTTATGAATCCAAAAGACACTTTGGAGTTTTCTAGTTTGGTCACAGTTAAAGTTCTAATAAATGTCCGTGATATGTCCGATGAGTAGCATAAATATCAATCGAATTAGGCAGTAGTTAAGTTTTTACTCCAATAATTTTGTCAAGTAGAGAAAAGACTAATGTCTACGTTTATTCAGGTGAAATATCCGCTTTAATAAATTTGTTTGAATTGAATTCTGATTACGCCATCCTCGATTATCAAGATCTTCCCCGAATTCTTCATCAAATGAGGTTCCGTCAGTATTTTTTATTCCGGCACAGGGCGGTTAGTCAAACGTGATCAGATTACCCGCCAGTTCGCGCAAACAATTTTATGGCAACATTTATGAGCGTATACTCAAGGCCTGATACGCAGCCTTCATTCCAACCTATAAATTATAATCGAAAAGAGGCCTCTCGAATAGCCAAAAACGTGGAAATTATTGCGATACCCCCGCCACCCTGACAGTGTTGCCCCGCTATATTTTATTTATACCTTTTACGAGTGTTGCCTGCCATAAAAAAAGTTTTAGTGAGTGTTGTAAAAGTAAAGGTCCTTTTTGGAACATAGCGCTGATAGGTCTGGGATGGAGTGTTTTATTAAATCAAGCGATTGTGGCTCGTAAAAAATCGGTAAGTTTCGGTTTTCCCCATTATAAATCATGGGTGGCCGGGTAATAAAAAAATAAAGATATTTTTTCCGGTCGCAATTTTTTGCGATTTGAAAAGCCAAATCACTTAATTACGAGTTCGCAATCATACGGTTACTTCCCTACATTTGTTTTCCGAAATGCCTTCACATTTTGTTTTTGGTTTCGATATCATTTCAAAGGACTTCTTGGACCGTGGCCAGCAGTTTTCTGTTGTTTGTGTTGCAAGATTCGCCGTCATTATATATTATATTAATTCGATGAAGGCAATACATCATTAATTTTTTATACAAGAGAATTAAGGAATACTTAGTTTCAATTTTTTGCTGATAAATTAAAGGAGTTAGAAAAAAACATAAAATATAACTATTAAACATTTAGCTATATTACAATTCAACGGCGAGAATTATCCAATAAGACCGTTGGCAGAACGTAAATTAATCTCCGCCAAATAAAAACCCAAGTGACCATAAAAATAGCCGTTCTAACACACAGCCAATAGGAATTGCCAAATTAATTTTCGAACGCCGAATCATATTTTCAAATCGACGCACGCCGTATTTTTTTAATGGCCACCTTTTTAATTTGGGTGTTTTCACAATCCTCAACCGGGCCTAATGACCGCCGCTACGGCATCCAATATGAGTTTCGTGAGCGCAAAACACCTATGAATAAGCATGATTTACGACGTTATAAATTTTCAAACCGGGACTTTGAACGGAGTGCTTCTCACGCCATATTTCAAAATAATGTCCTCATGTTTAGGCTTTGAATGCTTGGATGTCGACGTACATATTGCAGTTGGGTTTTTATTAAATTTTGAAGACGCACCCTTGTGTAATTTAGGAATTAGAATGGAATAAACAGTTTATCTTAGCCGTGTGTTGGCAGTAAAAGGGGTGCCCGTTTGTGCAGTGGTGTTTTGTTTATGGTTTTATCGAAGGGTCATGAAACGGGGAGGATTCCGAAGGATTTTTATCGAGCAGATAATGAAGGGGTTTGGACGCCTTATGTCAGACATGGGGAGCCTTTCTTGATTTGTGTGGAATTTTCTCGTAAAATATTTAATAATGCCATGATATATATAAAAACTAAATATTGTTTTTACAGCATCGTAAATCTTCACCGTTTCAGTAGACAGACGACTATTGCTGGACGAAGGTTTCAACTTACGGGTCTTCCTCTGCCTACATTCAACTATACCTTCATCATCAATATCATCATCATGTGATCTTCTACGGATCGTCGTTGGTGTACCTTGTTCAATACTTTCTTGAGATCTTAAAAGTTCGTGTAAAGTTTTAGGAGCCTTCCGACGCTACGTCATCCGTCACCGTCCACCATTCATGAACATTCCTACTCTTATTGTCTTCAAAGTTATATGATCACCATTACACCTTCGTCCACTGCTGGACATAGGTTTTCCGTATAGTTTTTCCTGAGTTGTTTGATCTCGTTTATTTTCAACCACCTTATTTTACAATTTAAACAAATGATCGAAATATTCCGACATTCGGAATCACCGAAGTACACCTTTTTTAAAGATTTTTAAATTATATGTCATAATTACTTAAGAAAACAATCAAATTCGAAAATGCGTCATTAATTTAAGAGAACCCGTTCTTAAGAGGCCTTTTTTATTTTAAAATGTATTTTTTCATATTTTGACAAATATATTGATAATTTCAACAAACTTTTTAAAGTGAATATACTTTTCCCTGAGTTCTAGAAAGTCACATAGCTATTTCATGCTTTCATAGCGTCCAGTCGAAAATAAGTTGAAAAAAAACAGTTTTTAGCGTGAATTACAGTCACTTTATCCTACCTTGCGTGAGTACCTCTATAATAGACTATATATACACCATTAGTTAAAATTACCATTAGTTAGTATTAGGAAAATCGTTATAATAAACCTGTGTGTCGTAGTCATAGTCAATGTGGTCAAATATTAGCAAAGTTGAAAGTTGGTCTTTTACTGGTGTTCCGATCCTAATTAAGTCGTTTAAATACTAATTCAATCACAAGCGTTATGCTTACTACTGTTTCGACACGTTAAATTGAAACTAAAACATGCGGGTATTCTAACTTCTAAGTGATTCGCTAGAGAAATAATTTAAACCCCTACAGAAAACCTCAAGGGAAAACATCATCCTAGCAAGCGCAGCTGCCAGACGAAACTAGTTTAAAAAGAATATCAAATTTCCATACGCAAATAAATCTTGTTTGGCGTCGTTTGCATGAGGGCTAAAGTAAAGTACATGCCGGCACAGGAATGCTTAAACTACCGTGAGGTTTTAAGGCTCCTTATCTGTCCAAAATTGCTGATTTTCTTAATGATATAACATGTTTCTTAACATAATTATCAATAATATTTTCTTCGGTTTCCGCGACTGTCACACATTTAAATAAAACAATTAAAACGGATTATATCGCGTATATTAATTATTTGAGCCTCCCTGACGTTTCAACCTTTGACAACGGTATCTGTAAAGGAACTGAAACGTCAGGGAGGCTCAAATAATTAATATACGCGATATAATCCGTTTAAATTGTTTAATTTAAATAATTATCAATATTAATTACTTAGAACAGGGCTATTGCAATTTATTGGTATATATTTGTTAGAATTATTCACTGCTAATTTTTGTTTCAAAAACTACTCAAAATTCACGCAGAAAACCGTTATTTTTTTACGTATTTTCGACAATAAAAGCATGAAATAGTTATGTTACTAACTAGAACTCAGGAAAAATTATTATTCACTTTAAACATTTGGTTAACATTATCAATATATTTGTCATAAAAAAAAACATTTTAAAATGTATAAGGCCTTAACTCTAAATGATGAAAAACGCCTTCCAGGTGAACGGTTTTCGTGAAACGCCACGTTCCGGAAACGGCTCGAGATATCCAACCGTGTGTGATATGTCCTCGATAGTCCCAGTCACAGGCAATGATACTGCTAGGATTTCAATATACACGGCATCGAACACTAGATCACAAAGCCAGATCTGTAGCTACGCAGAATGCCTGGCGTCTTAATATCGCCACCTGCCTACGCCACGTGGGCGCGGGCTAAGGCATAAACTGACAGCGATAAACGATTTCAATATGCACGGCATCGAACAAGCACAAAGCCAGATCTGTCCCAATACCCGTTGCCGCCTGTGTGTCGTGCCCCGTCGTAAAGCCGCTCCTCTAAAGCGGATATTACCCGGCGGCGGATATTACAGGTACGCCACAGTGTAAACTAACCGCTTTCGTCAAACTGCCCGCTAACCGCTGCCGCCTGTGACTAGTGCCCCGCCGTAAAGCCGCTCCGCTAAAGCGGATATTACCCGGTGGCGGATATTGCAGGTACGCCACAGTGTAAACTACCCGCGTTTGTTCAACTCCCCGCTAACCGCTGCCGCCTGTGACTTGTGCCCACCATAAAGCCGCTCCGCTAAAGCGGATATTACCCGGCGGCGGATATTACAGGTACGCCACAGTGTAAACTAACCGCTTTCGTCAAACTGCCCGCTAACCGCTGCCGCCTGTGACTCGTGCCCCGCCGTAAAGCCGCTCCGCTAAAGCGGATATTACCCGGCGGCGGATATTGCAGGTACGCCACAGTGTAAACTACCCGCGTTTGTTCAACTCCCCGCTAACCGCTGCCGCCTGTGACTCGTGCCCCGCCGTAAAGCCGCTCCGCTAAAGCAGATATTACCCGGCGGCGGATATTGCAGGTACGCCACAGTGTAAACTACCCGCGTTTGTTCAACTCCCCGCTAACCGCTGCCGCCTGTGACTTGTGCCCGCCATAAAGCCGCTCCGCTTTAGCGGATATTACCCGGCGGCGGATATTGCAGGTACGCCACAGTGTAAACTACCCGCGTTTGTTCAACTCCCCGCTAACCGCTGCCGCCTGTGACTCGTGCCCCGCCGTAAAGCCGCTCCGCTAAAGCGGATATTACCCGGCGGCGGATATTGCAGGTACGCCACAGTGTAAACTACCCGCGTTTGTTCAACTCCCCGCTAACCGCTGCCGCCTGTGACTCGTGCCCCGCCGTAAAGCCGCTCCGCTAAAGCGGATATTACCCGGCGGCGGATATTGCAGGTACGCCACAGTGTAAACTACCCGCGTTTGAGTAGGACACACGCAAACACGTATTCTTATGCAGTTCCATTTGAATGCCAAATAGACTGGCTATAGTAACGTAGAAGAGGGAAATTGGACGAGAGAAGTCGAAAATTGGAATGCGTTTTTAGGGTTCCGTACCCAAAGGGTAAAAACGGGACCCTATTACTGAGACTTCGCTGTCCGTCCGTCCGTCCGTCCGTCCGTCCGTCCGTCCGTCCGTCCGTCCGTCCGTCCGTCCGTCCGTCTGTCACCAGGCTGTATCTCAAGAACGGTGATAGCTAGACAGTTGAAATTTTCACAGATGATGTATTTCTATTGCCGCTATAACAACAAATACTAAAAATAAAATAAAATAAATATTTAAGGGAGGCTCCCATACAACAAACGGGTTAGTTGCGTTAACTTTGCACCTCATTTGTATGGGGCGCTATACATACCAGGTGCAAACTTAACTTAACCACTTAAGTATGAAAAGTGTTTGTACGGAACCCTCGGTGCGCGAGTCCGACTCGCACTTGCCCAATTTTTATATATTATATTGCGTTTTTTTCACTTACATGTATTACTAGATGCGCCGCGCGGTATTACCCGCTCATCCCATCGGAAGACTATTTTTTTTTCGGGATAAGGGTGTCAGCTACCTTCATACCAAAATTTATCAAAATTGGTCCAGCTGCTTAAGCATGAAGAACAACAAACACACATAAACACACTCACAAACTTTCGCCTTTATAATATTAGTGTGAATAATTTATTACTTATACCCGCGGGTCCGCTCGCGCACAAGGACGTCACGAATCACTTCACGTATTATAGGTATATATGTATCCGGGATTTATACAAACTATAATAAATAGCTATCAGTGCTTATGAGTGATTCACGCGAAACGTATTTTGTAAAGGTTTCTGTTAAATTATCATAATTATGTGTAATAATGTGTTTACATAGATAATTCTTCCATTAAGGTTGACTATCCACTAAAACGGAGCGGAGAAAATTTACTGATCAAATTGCGCATTCGTGAAGCCCACTTAAAATAAATGCGCCTAGATCGAGAGTCTTCATATAACAGATATGCGAAAGATGAAACCGGTTTTGGTTTTATGTGTGCGTGTCTACGAACCAATCAAATAATCAGTTTGGCGATTCAGCGAGTTTCATTGTATTTTTGTTGTTATCCATACTATTCCATACTAATATTATGAATGCGAAAGTGTGTCTGTCTGTCTGTCTGTCTGTTACCTCTTCACGCTTAAACCGCTGAACCGATTTAGATGAAATTTGGTATATAGATAGTTTCAGTCCCGGGGAAGGACATAGGATACTTTTCATCCCGAATAAATGTAGTGTTCCCGTGGGATGAGCGGGTAACACCGCGGGGCACAGCTAGTATTCAATAAAATGTACATCATAAAGACGTTTTGCGTGTGACGTTGACGTTGTGACAGATGTGTACACGGACGAAATTAAGCCCGTGAAGGACCGTGGCTTAACAAATTTGGCTTCCTTTCAAGCGCTGAACAGAATTCATCGGCCATCTTTGTTCATGTTCATTTCATCTCTTTTTTTTTTTTATAAGTCTTATTTAAACACGGTAGTCATGCATTGGTTATATTATAAACCAAAAAACTGATACTGGCACAAGCTTGCAATAATAATAAGCGCTGACTAGGTTTCTAGGCGTATTTATTCTAAGGAAGCCCAAAAGAAGTGCATTCAAATCTGAGGAATGTGATTGGTCCATATTACACGGCTCCTCTCCGCTTTAGTGAACAGGCAGCCTTAGGGTGCGGCTCCACTGAGCCGGGCCGGAGCGCAAACTTGCGGATGCGGAATCGAGCAATCACTTGAAGTGAATCGGAATCTCGGCTTCGCTTCAGTTTTGTGATTAGTCGATTCCGTACGTCTCCGCTCCGCTTCGCAGTGGAGACGCACCCTTAGGCACAGTGCGATGTGGTTTTGATTTACTTGTGTTTCTAAAAATGTGGCACTTGCATACTTTGAATATTGTTTGCTTTCATATTTCAACGACAATGTTAAATATCAATGACGACGCATAGTAAATAATGCAACAGATAAATCACTGGGCACACTTTACTGGGAGATGTATATTGTCTCCAAGTCCGTCACTAGAATACTCTTTACCTATACTATTAGAGATGTAAAGGGTCTCTATGCGTCAACATTAAAATACGATGGAATAAAAATACATAATAATAAGCTTAAGTACATATAGATAAAAAGAAAAAAAAACCGGCCAAGTGCGAGTCGGACTCGCGCACCGAGGGTTCCAAACAACAAACACTTTCCATCTCTAAGTGGTTTAGTTAAGTTTGCACCTGGTATCTATGTATAGCGCCCCATATAAATTAGGTGCAAAGTTAGGTATTAATAGGTATTAAAAAAAAACTACTTACTAGATCTCGTTCAAAATAATTTTCGTTGGTAGATTTTATAGTAATGCACATCATATGTTTTTTTTTAGATTTTTCATTTTCTTATTTTAGAAGTTAGAGGGGGGGGACCAACTTTTTTCCACTTTGGAAGCGTCTGTCACGCAAACTATTCGGTTTAGAAAAAAATATTTTAGAAACCTCGATATAATTTTTGAAGACCTATCCATAGATACCCCACACGTATGTGTTTGATGAAAAAAAATTTTTTGAGTTTCAGTTCTAAGTATGGGGAGCCCCCAATATTTATTATTATTTTTTTATTTTTGCATCAAAATCTTAATGCGGTTTACAGAATACATCTATCTACCAAGTTTCAACAGTATAGCTCTTATAGTTTCGGAAAAAAATGACTGTGACATACGGACGGACAGACGGACAGACAGACAGACAGACAGACAGACAGACAGACAGACATGACGAATCTATAAGGGTTCCGTTTTTTGCCATTTGGCTACGGAACCCTAAAAACAAACATAACCAAGCTTAATAACAGTGACTAGAATTTTACAAGGTGTACCTTCAATATTTACAAATATCTGGTGAAAAATAAGTGTAACGTTATTTAAAAAAATATATATAATTTCCTACAAACCAGTCAAAGAGCTTAGTCACGAAAATCCAACCGAGAATTCCAATGCCTTTAAAGGCTCAACAATTCCCTACCTACGTGCCTCTGCATCTACAACTTCATTCCTCCATCGCTTTCACTCCGAGATTCCAAAGTTGCAGAGCGAAAGAGACGGGACCAGTCGGAATTTTCTTTTTCAGTGATCCCCCGATGCTATTTCTTACAATCAGCCGGTAGTAAAATGCCAAAGTTATCGCGTTTTTCCGTGCGCGACCGTCCTTTAGTTTCTCTATGGTTTAATTTTTTTAAAGCGCTGGTCAGCGAATGGCTTGACATTGTTATGAGCGGTTAAAGTGCAACGGATTAATAATTTAAGTAATTGATTTTATATACTTTTAAATGTGTAATCGCATGTGAATGTTATATTATGTCCTTATATGTGTAAGTTTATAAGGGCTCCTTACGATCAACATTTGTTTGTGGTTCTATAGGTATGTTTTCTATGATTCTTACATAAAATGTCGATGCTAACTTACTAGTTTGGACTAATTAGGAAATGTATTTATCGGTTATAATATTAAATATTGAAAAAAAAGTGGAAATCCTGAAGTTGTTAACCTTTTTTTAGCATTTTTAACTTTAGTTTTTAAATTAAAAAATATAACATTAGGACCTGTATAAAGTGTATGCGGATAGGGGTTAAAGGGACCTATGATAGCTGCGTTTACACTCACACTCGTCATTTATTTATCGTAGGTCGTATAAATCAAAGTATAAACAAATAAAAAATAAATAAATATTAAGGGACAATCTTACACAAATCGACCTAGTCCCAAACTAAGCAAAGCTAGTACTATGGGTACTAGACGACGATACATATTATAGATAACATCCATGACCCAGGAAGACCCATATTCAAGTTCACCACACAAATATTTCCCTTGCCGGGATTCGAACCCAGGACCGCCGGCTCAATAGGCAGCTGCGCCAACCGCGTCGTGGTAGGTAATACCTTGGTAATACCTACCCATAAAATCTCGTCTTAAGTGTCCAACCACACTTTTCCTCAAGCACAATCTCAGACTGCTCAAGTGGGGATGCGCCTTAACAGATTCAAAGGGCAAACAGCACTTGTGCAATATTCCTGTTTGCGGCTTAAAGGAAACACAAATATTTTAAAATTCTATTAGGATCGCTGTATTTACAGCGTTCTGTTTTATTTTCGAGTCCAGCTGTACTAGATTTGACGGTGGCGCAAAGTTCAGTCTGTCAGCGTTTTTGGTGGGAATGAAAAATAATGAAGAAATAAACTAGTGCAGAAGATTACCCCACTTTAATTTGAATTGCCGTAAATATTACTTCTTAGAAATAAGTTTACTAGTGTTTAAGAAAATATTTATAAAGTTTTAATTTTATGGTCGACTGTACTCTTTTCATAAAGCGTGAGAAATAAGATGAAAAAATTAAAAACTCTACTGTCTTTAATTAAAAATTCTACTCTTTAAACTAAACAACATTATTTGTCAAGCAACTAAAAAAAAACCGGCCAAGTGCGAGTCGGACTCGCGCACCGAGGGTTCCGTACAAACACTTTCCATCCCTAAGTGGTTAAGTTAAGTTTGCACCTGGTATGTATAGCGCCCCATATAAATTAGGTGCAAAGTTAGGTATTAAAAAAAAAAATTATGGTTTTCGTAATTATTCCTTTATCTATGCTATAAGACGTTGCTTCGTACCAAATTTCAAGATTCTGAGTTCACGGGAAGCACCCTGTAGGTTTTGATTCCCTTGCAAGTGTCGAAAATTTGCAAATTAGGTGCAAAGTTAGGTATTAAAAAAAAAATTTATGGTTTTCGTAATTATTCCTTTATCTATGCTATAAGACGTTGCTTCGTACCAAATTTCAAGATTCTGAGTTCACGGGAAGCACCCTGTAGGTTTTGATTCCCTTGCAAGTGTCGAAAATTTGCGGCATAAACGGCTGTATCTTTTGATTGCGTTGGCTTAGAAGTTTGATTTTTTCACAGCTTCAAGGGACAGTAGACCTGAGTAATTGATATAAATTTCAGCTTCATACGTCCACGCGTTCCTGAGAAAAAGGGTCTTGACAGACGGACAGACGGACAACAAAGTGATCCTATAAGGGTTCCGTTTTTTCCTTTTGAGGTACGGAACCCTAAAAAGGCAATTTTCCGATATTAATTATTTCAACACCGTTCAGCATTGTCACAGTTGTTACACTACACTATTAAATATCATACATATATTTCGTTATACATTTGCTGCTTTGAAAAAACTATATTTTTTTTCAAATTATTATTAATTACAAAAAAGTAAATTCGAAAAACATAATTGTGTTTAGGAATAAAATATTATTTAATACAAGTTATTTTTAAAGTCCTATGTAATATGCAAGTTATTTTTCAAAGTTCTATGGTAGAATCTATGTTAATAATTTATTGCTCCTATTTCAGGACACACCCGGTATGCAAAGTAAGAAGTTGTCTAAACACCCGTAATTCTAAGCATAAAAAGTACTCGCCGTGTGCTCGTAACTCGAGCACGCTAAAGGCCATTTCATACGTGCAACGCGTTACGTGAGTCGCTTACTGAGCGTGTGGCGCCGCCCTTACGGCTGTACGGAAATCAACCGGTTTAGTGCGTTTTACATTGAAACTTAATAAGTACATTATATACTTAGGGTAGTGAATGGAAGTCCCAGATCGCAGGTGTTTGTCAGAAAATATGCGATCTTGGGCATTACTTATAACCAGACCTCGGCGTGGGTGAGCTACTTTTACGTCATTAATGTCATATAGTCGTGTCTTGTAGATATTAATATGAATATGGTGTATCCACAAAGAAATAATAAAAGAAGACAACACTAAAATGATTAAACTAAAATGAAAATGCATTACAAAACGAATATTAAGCTTTTTTTATGTATTTGTAATTTTCTGTGCTATTGTAATGAATGACTATTACTTTTTCAATATTTTAATTTTTTCACGAGATTCGCTTTGGTTTTAATATCAATTTATAGATAGAAAAAGATCTTTCTATATCCACTGAAGTGAGTGGAGTGAAATTGTACATAAGAATGCTGTCCACGTCTGTAGCTTCCGAAATCTTTTCGGCATACTAAAAAAAATCTAAGTCTGGGTTTCTAGAGATGTCTTCTAAATTCAGACTGACAGAAGCAGATGAAGACTAGTTTATACAAAAAAAAATAGATCAATCGCGTTCCGTAGGTTCTAATGTTTTTTTATTGCGACGTAAACCTCGTAGCAGAAAGACAGCCTAAATAAAATCATTTCATTCGTTTATGGGGCACGTGGGGCAAGGGCATGACAAGGTATGTCCATGTTATGCAAATTCTGAAAACAGTTCACCCACGCCGAGCTCTGCTTATTACTGCCGTGGTTTGTCTAAAGTTTTGTCTTGCCTTGGACAGGAAGTGAGATTTTCTCGGCGGCAAATCCCACTTACGGCCCAGGGTGACGTAAGGACAGTTCTAGAAAGGTTATAATCATTTTAAGTAAATTAATACCTAAATTAAATAATGTAACTTAAAAGTTTAAAACACCCGCGACAATAGTAGCTGCTTATAATGAGACCCTCATTCAATGAGTGATATATTAAATGCTACTAAAACTGAACATTACTACAAATTTTGGAATTCTTAACTTCAATATTGGCAGAGATCTTGTCACTTGTTCCAATTAATGCTGAATATCTGGGATACTACTGGTCCTATTTTTACCAAACATAGCTAAGAACCATCTCGACGGATAACTAATTCGATAAAAAAAATGCACTCAAATTGTTCCATCCGTTTGGGATCTATGATGTCACAGACAGACACACAGATATACAGATACACATGCTAATATAATAAGAAGTAGGTTAAAATCATCTTGTAAGATTTGTTCACATCCATCACCTAATACAAAGTATGTAAAAAATTACCACCAATTCCAAATAAGGCCTACAGAAGAGCACAATGAAAAATTTTTTTTTTTATTAGCTTAATCGAGCATCCCATTGCCGGGTAAAGGCGGAGACCTTGACTTCCACGACTCCCGATCAGATGCCTCCTCCAACCAGCCGCTGACGAACGTGTCCCGATCGTCCCGCCATCTCCATCTAGGCCTGCACCGCCTGCGCTGCCCATCTAGCACCCACTTAGTAGTTACACTACAATAGCATTGATTTAAATGATGAATAAAAAATTAAAGTAGTTAACTTATTTAACCTTCAATAAAGTATCCTAATATTGCCGCTACACTATTATTATAGGACTTTATTTTTACAGACAAAAACCAATCTCCCAAAGAGCAAAAGCAAAAAGCCGGAACGGACCGATCATAATTTCCACTTCGTCACAACAAAACGCGGAATATTCATCAATCCGCAATCAGCGGGTAAAAGACTGTCGTCTCGATTATTTCCGGACGCGATTTACTACCGGCCCCGGATTGCTCAATTCCTTCCAGGGTAGGATGGCGCTTAGTTAAAGCTAAGCGATAGATATAAAAATGGAAGATTATTTGACGAGGGGCTAAAATAAGCCGTTAACACGAAACGATTATTTAGACGAGATAGCATCTAGTGGACCCATGTGGTCCAGAAGAAATTCAGTTGTCTTTGGTAATTTTTGTGTAGCCTATTTATGATTGACCGACCTGCAAATATTTTCTCCGCCTATAACAGCTATTGCTTTTTCAACGAATAGAAATTGAGTACTCAAACAAGGAATAAATAAAAACCGGCGGACTTCCATTAACATTCCTTCCATCCAAGAGGTAACGCCGCCAGCGTAATGGGGACCATGCCGCAGGCAGATCTGCCGGATGGGGTTTTCTTTTTAACTTTATTGCACAAAACAAAAGTCAGTACAAATGGCGAACTTAATGCCTAATGGCATTCTCTACCAGTCAACCATAGGGCCAAACAGAGATGCTTCAAGTGGGTGAAGAGTAGAAAATTAATCGTTCGGAGAGCATCCAAGATACAAGTGAATACTTGTATATTATATAACTTAACTACCATAAATACAACGATACATATATTTACATACTATAAGATGTATATTATATATAATATAATAATAAATACGATGAAGTGTCTACTGCATAGGATGAGACATTATTCGAGCTCTTGTTCTTCTTCTTTTTCTTAATTTTTATTTTATCCAATAGCCTTTATTCTTAGTCTTCAGGTATCCAAAGCCACTGGATCACAGCCTTTAATCATAACGCGTCCGAGCACAATGCGACATAGAAACTTTATGCCAAATTATTTGATTTTTGGTCCCTTAATCAGAGCCTTAACTTAACCACAGAGTTGGTAGAACTCCTCCTCCTCAATCGGTCCCTCAATGCTGAGGATCGTGACTCTGGCGACGTAGTCTACCAAGAATTACTCCCCATGACGCTCAATCGGTGCCTTTGTGGATGGGCTGCATTAACCGGCATGTTGAGGCACTTCGACACCTGGTTTACCCATCGTTTAGGGCTACGGCCTCTGGGTCTCTTGCCTACAATCGTACCTGTCGCCATCAGCTTTTCCAAATTGTCGGCATCTCGGCGAGCCACATGGCCAAACTACTGAAGTATCCACTGCAGACAGATAAATGAGAGGCGCTGTTTGTCTTCGAGATCAAGCTTTTTCAGTATGGACGCGTTAGTTTGAAAACCAGATCAAGGTATCCTTGGCATCTGACGCCAGCACTCCACCCATATGAATATGGTGTACCTAAATGAATTGGTTGATCTTTATTCTACTCAACAGCCTTTATTCCCAATCTTCAGGTATCCGAACCCACTGGATGACTGCCTTTAACCGTAACGCGTCCAAGCACAATGCGACATAGAAACTTTATGCCAAATTATTGGATTTTTGGTCCCTTAATCAGAGCCGTAATAGGCCCCTTTGTGCGCGCACGATTTGTCAGCGCGCCGGCATTGTGCCGGGGGAATTTAGTATCTATTGTGTGGTATGTAAAGTCGGTAATTTATAGAAGCTTTTGTAGTGTTGTGCGTCGGATTGCGTGTCTTTGTCGTGTTTTAATTTGACGTGTCGCGAATTCGTCGTTCGGTGCGGGGTTTATCGTCGGCTGCAGCGGGCATTCGGGATGTTTATTTAATGGGAATTGGGTTAGATATGGTGGATTAAGACGCAGTTTGTGTATAAATGGTTGACTGGTACAGAAGGACCGACGGCATTAAGTCCGCCTTTTGTACGATAAATTCTTACTTTTAAATGAAATAAATTAATAAAATAAGGCTCACACATTGGAAAAAATTACATCCCCTGAAGTGTAAATTAAACATCGTATTTATGACCGATAATATATATAATTATGTCAATTATTTATTTGTATTTGGTATGTATGTTATTTTTAAGATGAATATTCTTACCTCGCCTACTCATTTCTAACGTTTTTATATAATTTCGCTATCTAAAGTTTATCTGGACGAGATCGCTTTATAGCGATAAGACCGCATGTTTTTTACTGTATTGAATGTTACGTGTAACCTGTGTTTGTTTGTATTCATTTCCCGTTGAGGTGTGTAATAAATAATATTCTATTCTATATATTTGTCCATAGTAGAGCCATAGTTGCCTGACAATATATGATTCGAATTATCATTGTTTTTTAAGGAAAATTCTAAATATCTTTAATATTAATTGAATCATGTAAAAAAAAAGAAAAAGAGTTTCTTTTAATTAAAAACAAATACATAATTTTTATTTATAAGGCCGACCTAAAACTAAAATCCTGTTTTCCGTCAAATGCCTTGAATTTTTACGATCATATTGAGCAGTATTTAAAGTATAGCCCCAATAATATTTCATGATACTTTTGATGGGAAGCTCTTATTACTTCTAAGTATAATAACCAAGTATTTTTTCTAGCTGTTGCTTTTCCGAACAATAAATAAATATAATATCTCTAATCCAATTTACGAAAAATACGTAAAAGTAAAAACATTATTTCTTTTACAAGACTTTACTTCTGTAATAGTGTATCGGTCAATTAACCTGTTATCATGTTGACTTGAGATTAGTTTGCCCCTTATCATATAAGTTTTAGCTAACCGTTACATTTATGAAGCCCGTTCGGACCCAAAAACATAAAAATGAATGCGACCTAAAACTAAACATATAAAAAACTATGACCTACCGACCGTTGGTATGAAAACTAATGTTCCGTTCACCACAAATAATAAAACTACGGGTACAGTCGGACGTAAAAAACATTCGCAATTTGCTATATTTTTTATATTCTTTTTATTGAAAATAAAAAGAGGTATAAACTAAGCTCAGCGAGTTGCGAAGTATACCCATAAAGGGTTACGATTGTTATGTTGCCGTGGGCTTTTTATTTTTGCTTGTGAAATTATTTATTACTTAATTATGTTGTTGGATTACTTTGATAAATACCAGGAGTTTTCTGTAATAGGAGCAATAAATTAAAATATAGATTCTGCTCTTCGAATTGAACAATATTTGTTCAGCAACTTTAAAAAAAAGACAGTTTTCAGAATTTTATTATTTCAAACAAATTAAATAATATTTGCAACTAGCTGTAAACTAAGCGGGAAAACTACATTTATTCGGGATGAAAAGTATCCTATGTCCTTCCCCGGGACTGAAACTATTTATATACCAAATTTCATCTAAATCGGTTTAGCGGTTTAAGCGTGAAGAGGTAACAGACAGACAGAGAGACAGACACACTTTCGCATTTATAATATTAGTATGGATTAGTATGGATATGGATGTACGTCGTCCAACATTGACATTCCCTGAGCATTGACATAGCTGTCACTCTACTAATATCGGACATTTCGCAATACATTGCTTCTTTGTCTAAACATTATTCTACAAAATATCATTGAATACACGTCTCATTTTCAGAAGTTGCTTAACAAATGTTGTCCAGTTTCAAGCGAAGAATCTATGTTTTAACACTTTCGGGCCAGCACACTGCCAGTATGTCTCATAGGCCTAGCTAGATAAACAAATACGCGACGTCTATAGACGTTTTTCACCCGAAAGTGTTAATTTATCGCTCCTATTACAGGAAACACCCGGTATAATAATTAATAATTTCTTGATTTCATCCGCTCTGTTTCAAAATAAATGGCCGTTAGGATTATTCTTCGAATATTTACTCATTTGCTGAAAGGTAAACTGGAGGAGATCTCTAACAGGGATAAGTTCGTCTTTTTACATTTAAGATCTCTTATACCTGTTATTGTGTACAATAAAGTGTTTAGAAAATATATAGGTATGATTAATACAATGTAAGTGCTTAATTTTTTTGGGAGACACTGTAGATACTTTTATTTTCTTTGACTGTACACATTTTCTAACAAACGACTACTACTATGAGCGTAAACGGTCAATTTCCTCACAAACACAAGTTTTCATTAAGAGAAACATTAAAAAAGTTTCGTTATAAATTAGGATTAAGTATATCATAGGTAATAAAAAAGTTTTTTAATCAATCTGCGCGGCGCACGATTGTGCCAACTTCCGACTCATTTAAAAGATGGAGTGCGCCATTTTTTATTTCTTTGGCAAATAATAAAATGGCTCAGATGATAGTTCATGTAATAATCATATTTCTTATCCAATTCATTTCAATATAGAAATGTTTCTGTTATAAAATTGGATTTTACTATTTTATGGTTTAAATATTTTCTTTCCATTTACAGACACGAGTTATAGAAATATTTCATAGAATGCCTAATATGTACCTACAAATAAATAAAATACCGTCGATTAGATTAACTTAAGGCTGCCCGTCCACTGAAATGGAGCGGAGAAAATGTACATTTATATATATATATTATATACCTATATTTATTTTTTAACAATCTTACACAAATCGACCTAGTCCCAAAACTAAGCAAAGCCTGTACGATGAATACTAGACGACGATATACATAATATATAAATACATATATAGATAACATCCATGACCCAAGCACAAATATTCGAGTTCATCACACAAATATTTGCCCTGGCCGGGATTCAAACCCAGTACCGCCGGGCTCAGTAGGCAAGTGCTGACAAACTGAGCCAACCGCGTCGTCAAAATTAGGCTGCGTTCTACTCCGCTCCGCTCCACTCCGTTTCTGTGCACGGGCAGCTGAAAGGCCTAATTTATTAAAAGTAGATTCCGTAAAACTACCCAACTATAGTCCAATCATCCAACTATGGTCCAAAATAAAACTCGTTTATTTCTATTAAAATCCATATATTATTCTATTAGTGATTTTATACGTTTCTATTTAAGTTTGTTTAATTATGTTGTTCACTTTATACATTATTCGTTGTATAATTGGCGTTAACGAGTAATTTTCGGATTAAATTGGACCATAGTTGTGTGGACTGGACTACATTTGGGTAGTTTAACGGTTATTAAATTAATTCTCGATTTAAAAAAAAATACGTGGTGGTACCTACACAAGAATTCTAAAATAAAATGCTTATGATAGGTATATTATTGACGGCGGGAATGTCATAACTGTGTAGTTCAGTTTTGCCAATCTGTCCACAGAATTATAATAGTAGTTTATGTGACTCTACATAATGAAGGGTATTAAACACGAGTGTGGGTTTATGAAACGAGCCGAAGGCAAGTTTCATAATAACATCACACGAGTGTTTTAATGCCTAATTATGTACAGTTACATACACTACTTTATCTAGCCACATAGCATAAGCCTCCACGATGCATTCAGGAGTCTATTCTATTCTATTCTATTTTTTTTTTAAATGGCAACCGGTCACAGTTAAGCGACCATTACTGCCAATGTCTCGTTGCCAATCGCACTCGGCGACTAGATAGAGGATTGATACCACGTTGTACGGTGAGTTGATAAAATCGTGCTTTTTGTAAAACTAGTGATAGCGATTTACAAAAAACCACGCGGACTATCGGGCCTTGACCCAGGAAGGGCTATGTACGCTTCAAGTTGAATTCTTCATTAGCTATTCACACATTCGTTTGATCACTGCACAATACGCTATCAATACTACACATTGAACGACAAAAATGAATAAATAACGAACAACAAAACCTAAACGCATGCGGCCATCTTAAGTCACGGACCGGAAGTCCATTCAGGAGTCGCACAAAATCATTCAGGAGTCGCACAAAATTAATGGTGGTAATGAAGTTTTCTGGCAGCTGTCATAGTTATTTTTTTTTAATTTCAGAGACAAACTAGAGTCGGCCCCACGTCGGCCCCAACTATCATATCGTTCGATATCTTACTTACGTGTGACATTTTTCAAATTTGATAGAAAATTGACAATTCATTTCGAACTAAACGTCATCTCGACTGATGTTAATAAATAATAGTATCGAAATTGATGTTATTATTTAGCAATAATAACATTTTTACAGATAAGAAATTAGTGTACAGTAACAAAACAGACTATTTTTATGGTGGCCATAATGTACGGTTCTTGATCGCATCATGGAGGGTTTATGATATTTGGATAGATAAAAATGATAATTTTACCGAGTCGCAATTATCATGCAACTAGCTGCGCCGCGCGGTTTTACCCGCTTATCCCACGGGAACACTTTTTTCGGTTAAAAAGTAGCCTATGTGTTAATCCAGGGTGTCAGCTACCTTTATTCCAAAATTTATCATAATTGGTCCAGCCGTTTCAGCGTGAAGCAAACATACACATAAACACAATCACAAACTTTCGTCTTTATTTAAGATAAGATAGCCACTTTTGCATCGTCATTGAATACATAGCTATTACATTGGTACAATAGGAATAACATTAACACAAAAACATAATAGGTACACAAGATTTCCAAATATTTGCAATATTTCCGCAGTAATGCTTCGTCAAAAGTAAACTAGGTGATAAATTACATGAAAAATTATGATAATTAAAATTACTTTAACCATTTTAATTACAAAAAAAAAACTTTACCCGCGTCAGAAGCAAATACATAATATATAAGTAATACATATGTCAAAATGTACACCTTAAATTAACAATTTATTTAATACGTTTTCATTTGACTACTTACTTATTTATAATATTGTAATTTACAATCTATTTATCGATTCTTACTTATTCATCTGCATAATCAAGTTCTGCGCAGGCATATTATCCAAACTTTATCAGACGTGAAAAAACAGGCAAAGCCCAAATAAAAACCCTCCAAGCGAAACCTCTAACCCCATCGCCTCACCGACAAAAGAACGCTGTCACCGACAGCGCCAACCACCATCTTACGGCAAAACGCTTGAACTACATATTACCTGATTGAGTTACGTTTGCACCCGAATCCTACTACACTTCATGCAAACGACGTGCAAACTTAACTGAGCCGCGTAGGAACTTGCATTGGCACTTACTCCCTTTTTACTTTGAGTTATTGAGGCTGCGCCGCTTCAAACGCTTCGATAACCCAACGGTTTTATTTATTGTGTTCTTTATTCGAATAATTGGATCAAACCTTTATGAGAATTTGGGAGTTTTGCTGGGAAGATTTTTGCAGTCGAAAGAGGCTTTTGACGTGTCACTACCTCTATTAAAATTGCTCTTATTTATGGGCGGAGACATGAACATCTTATCTATACTATTATAAAATTCTGTAATTGTATTGAAAATCAGTTTTCTATCGAGTAGGGTAATTATTTCAGGAAACTCTACAATAGCTGAACATCCAAAGATGAAAGATGGTTTCATCAAGGATACTTTTTACCCAACTAAGAAGACGAAGTACGTATAAGTAGAAGTAGGTAGTGTTAGTATACCTACACATAGACAATGAATTCTGTCTAATTTTTAAAATCCTTTTTTGAACATAAGTATGTAGAATGTGGTCTACAATAATTAAAAAATCTAACTGATAATAATCACTTGTTTATAAAATAAGCGATACCTACTGACTTTAGCGTTAGCCCACGTCACCAAAAGATACTTATTGAGAGGGACAGAACAACTAAAAAACACCAAGTCACGCTTGGTGTGCCTATATTATTAGAAAAGTTCTTTCGAGTTCTCTATAATTCCATCATCAGACAAATCAAACAAAAGAAAGAATATTCCAAATTGGTTCAGCGGAATTGAGTAATTAATTAGGGAACATAGGGTCAGTGAGTACAGTAATATGTGAGTGTAAGTACGTATAAATAACATAGTAAAACATTTTGGGGCTCAGCGCATCGCTAACTACAAACAAGTTCAGGTCAAAAGTGGCCGCATCGCCCACATATCTCAAATGCTGGCATTCAAATTAAAACTGCAAATATGCAGGCTGACCTCCTAAAAGCGATGCTCCCGTTATATTGCTGTAAAGAGTCCGTATTGAACAGAACTAGCCAGCCCGGAACTATGTCCGCGTCTACCAGCGTTTAGCTCTCAACTTTAGGCGTCCTCGATGCACTAGTGTTTGGATCTGATATTATTAATGTTGTTATATTGCTGTAAAGAGCCCGTATTGCACAGAACTAGCCGGCCTGGAACTATGTCCGCGTCTACCAGTGTTTAGATCTCAACTTTAGGCGTCCTCGATGCACTAGTGTTTGGATCTGATATTATTAATGCTATTAAATTATTATTGCTGTAAAAAGTCCGTATTGAACAGAACTAGCCGGCACGGAACTATGTCCGCGCCTACCAGCGTTTAGCTCTCAACTTTCGGCGTCCTCGATGCACTAGTGTTTGGATTTGATATTATTAATGCTGTTATATTGCTGTAAAGAGCGTATTGAACAGAACTAGACGGACAGGAACTATGTCCGCGTCTATCAGCGCTAAAAACATCGCTATAGACCAAACTACTTTAAGTTTATTACAAACCGCGAGAATAGTATAGTATTAGTTGAAAGTGTTATATGACACTCCCCTTAATCCCAGAAAAATTATTAGCGGTGGATCTAGACCCAACCTTGCATGGTTCCCGACCCCCCCAGATCCACCTCCGAGTCAAATTAGGGAGCTTATCCATCACGTTCGGGCATCGCGGGCGCGAGCGCCCTGTGAATATTTTCACTCAGTTTGCTTTGACTGCCTGTGGATGGGTAGCGCGAGGACATAGACGTTCTAGAAGAGACTTATTTAATTAGTGATTTTTCTTTAACATGCAATGAAATCTCGCCATAACGTGCGTTATGACAGGCTTCGAAGTATCACGCTTCGGGCGGTACAACTCGAGAGAACTGCAAAGGAATTTCATACAAAATTTAAGGCCTAAGCCGGGAAGAATTTTCTGAGTTCATGAACAGGCTATAAACAGTAGAATTATATTTTTATGATGACAAATGAGTAGTGTATTCTTTTATTTTATTGCATATCTTTGAAATAAAAAACGCTATATACATGCCTAGCCATGAAAAGGGCTTGCCGGTTTCGTATCACTATCCGTCTACACCTACACCTACTCATCCGGCAAGTCCTTCTTTCCCGGCGTCTGCAGTAATGTCCTATTATCCTCACGTCACGAATAAATGTGTTTCTTTCTTTCTTTCTATACACAGCGGTTTTCTCTTCGGAAATGTCACCTGCTTTCAGATTTGTAAACTTTGTTAATATTATCGCTCACTTTATGCGTAACGCACTTTTGTGAGTGTGATAAAAATAATAAAATATAAAACAATAAGCAACTATAGCTCTCTCTGGTATCGCAGCGCTCAGACGAATGATCTGGTGTCAGTGCTGGTTTTCTATTTATTATCAAAAGTCTTATCTGACGAACTGGTTCTTTGCTATGTTTCGTGGAAATAAAACCAGTCAATTCCAAGAAAATTAGCAGTCGGAGTTCTATTAATTTGACTAAGCTCTTCCAGTATATTTTACTGTCTGCACAATGTAAGCTATCGTTAGTAAGCGGGTTAAAGTTAACTTCGGTTAGGGCGCATTGTTAACGGTTTATTGGCTCGGTTAACTCGCTCGCTCCGATATTCATGAATCAAATTATAGCTCAAGATTACGGCGGAGTTGAGATTAGCTGGATGGAAACACCACCTGAAATACCTCATCTGATACCTAAAGCAATAAGATAAGATAAGATAAGATAAGAATCATTTAATCAATTGGGATTCGCTGGAACCACTTTTGCATCGTCATTGAATACATAGCTATTACATTGGTACAATAGTAATAACATTAACACAAAATTATAATAGGTACGTACAACAAGATTTCCAAACATTTGCAATATTTCCGCAGTAATGCTTCGTCAAAAGTAAACTAGGTGATAAATTACATGAAAGATTATGATAATTAAAATTACTTTAACCTTTTTAATTACAAGAAAAAAAAAACTTTACCCGCGTCAAAAACAAAAATACATAATTATGTCAAAATGTACACCTTAAATTAACAATTCATTTAATACGTTTTCAATTGACTACTTACCAAATTCATTCATAAACTTAGATGTGCAAGGAAGAAATATTACTAGGTACATAAATCTTCCTGCAGCAACCGTGTCAAATCTTATAAATAAATAAAAAGTTAATGAAAAATTTAAGTAACTTATTTACATTTAAACAAATACAAATGTTAAAATAATATTATGGTCAGAATGAAGAGATTGATCAGTGAATGTGACCTGGCAACACTGCAGCAGGTGTCAAAGACTAAAAGCATTCATTAATTCACTCGTCCGGTGCTTGCACAATATTAAACGATAGACTGCCGTTTGCCATAAAAGTCAATGTGATATTCAATTAGATTAATAAAATTACTCAACACAAGATATAGGAGGAGTTAATATGAAACTTAACTGTTTGAAACGGAGGTTTGTTAAAAAACATCATCATGGAAACATACATCGGGCACTGTTTCATACAAAAAAGAAAACCGTTGAAGGTTTAAACACCCTCAACCGAAAGACGCTTTGCAGGGGTAAGTACGCAACTTTCACTTTTCTTATTACAGTGTAGTTATTCAAAATAACAATTAAAACTAATTGTTACATAGGTATTGTTTCTGTGCTACAGATGTTTCATTCACGACTAAAATACTACGAGGAAACAGAAGAATAACGAGTGGGCAAGCCCTGAAGGAGAGAAGATAAAACAAACACACACACACTTACGTCGGCAAGGAAGGCCAAGCGTTTCGATCATTCAAGTATTCTTCGACACTATAGTAAGCCTTTTGCAATAGACTGTTTTTTAGGTATTTTTTAACAATGTGTAATATTTTACTTTATATGCTTTACGGTTTTGCTTTTAATTGGACACTGTATTCCACATCGATACGCTATTGAAACTAAGCAGGCGCCATTATACACCAAGTTCTTGAAGACGCGGCGCCAAGGGAGCTGAGCTCGCTAGAACAATCGCGAGATTCGCAAGACATTGTCTCAACTACACCCAATCGCTATCGCGAAGTTTCAACACAATGCGAGAGCATATTAACGTTTCCTCGACGTAGCACAGAATAGATAATTGTACCGCATACTGAAGTTCCATCATAGAATAATACACTCCAGACAGTTCTCATCAGATTTTTGCGAAAGCCGCAGTAGAAATTTATTTTATTTGTTGATTGTATAAAATAAAGAAAGTTTCTCTCTTTAGGTTCGCCAAAGCTTTCGCCAAAATCGTTTTAGAATTTATTTCAGTAGTTTGAAATCGGTCAAAATTTTGACCAATTTTATGAATATCGAATTAAAGATATAAATCTAATCAGTTAGTCGCAACTGATGCCAGTGACTGGCTAAAAACGCGCGGTTAATTATCCGAACGCAACCGTAAGGCTGTATGAAGCAGGCTGACGCTCGTAGTGAAGTCTGAGAGGGAAATCAATGCTTTTAATTTGACAATATATTTCATCGATACGCTACTAAAATTAAACAGACGCTATTATACAACACGCTCTAAGAAGGCGCGGCGCCGAGGGAGCAGAACTCGCTAGAACAATCGCGAGATTCGCAAGACATTGTCTCAACTACACCCAATCGTTATCGCGAACTTTCTGCAAATGCGAAAGCATATTGACGATGTTTCCTCAAAGCACTGAATAGATAATTGTACAACATGTGACTCCTACCAAAGACCATAATATTAATCACTAAGATTTTTTTTTAAATAGGTATTAATTAATGCTATATTGATTTAAAGATTCTATCCATATCCATCTCCTTTACATGTTCTAATGTAATTAATTTAATCCATACTAATATTATAAATGTGAAAGTGTGTCTGTCTGTCTGTTACCTCTTCACGCTTAAACTGCTGAATCGCTTTTGATGAAATTTGGCATAGAGATAATTTAAGATCCGAGGAAGGACATAGGATAGTTTTCATACTGGAAATTATACCTAAAAAGATTGAAAAGTGAGTGAACATTTCTGTTGGGGTGCGGTGACCCTGTAGGAAATGTAATTATTAGACCAAAAGTACAATTGCTCTTACATTTGCTTAGGCGCTTTTAATAATCCCTTTTATCACTAGTTAAGTATAAAATGAATGAAATCGCAGGTGTAAATATCACGTGAAGTGTGATGTTTCAGCTATTACTGGTATGGTTGTTTTGGTAAATCGTTGCGGTACCGGAGCCAACAGTATCAGAACAATAACTTCTATAGAAGATCTATCGCTGAGGGACCGGCCCTCACAGAACAATCGCGAGATCTACGAGACATTGTTTCATTGACGACGCGGTTGGCTCAGTTTGTAAGCACTTGCCTACTGAGCCGGCGGTCCTGGGTTCGAATCCCGGCCAGGGCAAATATTTGTGTGATAATATTCGTGCTTGGGTCATGGATGTTATCTGTATACATATTTATACATATATTATGTATATCGTCGTATAGTACCCATAGCACAAGCTTTGCTTAGTTTGGGACTAAGTCAATTTGTGTAAGATTGTCCCTTAATATTTATTTTAAATAAGTTTACTATAATACGTACTATATAAAATTCTGGATTAGTATTGAAAATCAATTTTCTAAGGAGAGGGGAGATCGTCTTTTGTTTTGTGTGGACGCGCGGTGTCGGTGCCATGTCAGTCTGGCGACATCTGTTGGTCATGATTTTCTTTGTCCTCTCGTCACGCTGAAACAGCTAAACCAATTGTAGTTAAGGGATAGCTGGACATCTAAAAATGGTGTTACGATACTTTTTACCCGACTACGAAAAGAAAAAAGTTGAACGCTAACGAAGGACACCTCCTAATTGAATGATATAAAACTTAGTGTTACGTTTATCTACAAACATAAGTATAGCATCGTGCTCGTGAAGTATCTATAACATAACCCGTAACAGTTGAATCTCATGAACGTGTTCATAAACAAACTACTTAAACCATAAAAATCAATGACCAATGTACTCGTAAGTATACCACGTGAATCGAAGTTCTAGTTTGACTACTAGTTATAGAACGGTTTACGACGACACACAATAAAAAAAAGGTACTTTTTAATGAAAACTAAATAAATTAACAGAAGAAGCGACGCCTCGACGCAACCGCTCGCTGTGACACGGTTGTATGTAAATGAACACGGTTGCATTGTGGAGACAGATTTATGGCCGCTCGCCGCCCATGCGGGATCCAGAAGGTACGGGTTATATAGGGCCCCGCACTGTGGGTTATATAGGGCCCACAGTGCGGGTTATATACGGGCCACGCTACGCTGGAATGGCGGAGCTGTGAGAATTGAAATGGCTTGTTAACGGGATGAATTGGAATTGTTTGTAGATGTGGAATGTTATTATTTGACAGTGATTTCTATTGAATCGTAATATGAATAAAATAATGAGAACAAATTATAAGCACGCAGGGGAAGAGTATGTAGGGTTTTACCATATATTGATCGCACTTTTAACTCAACTATTATCATAGGCCCACAGGTACACTTAAAGATAAAACTCATTAAATATAAGATACGTCATTTCTTTCGCACCTTTATAAATACTCTTTATTGCACGCCTCAAATACACAAGAACAAACAATAACACATGAGAGATACAATGAAACAAACAGAGGTAGACAACAGGGTTTAATTTCTAACATTATTACTACCTTTTACCAAAATACTAGGATAAATTAACAGAAGATTCGACGCAACCGTCGCTACGACACGGTTGTATGTAAATGAACAAGGTTGCACTGTGGAGACAGATTTATGGCCGCTCGCCGCCCATGCGGGATCCAGCAGGTACGGGTTATATAAGGCCACGCTACGCCGGAATGCGGAGCTGTGAGAATTGAAATGGCTCGTTAACGTGAATAGGTGGGGATGAAACGGAATTGGTTGTAGAATAGAATACTCTTTATTGCACACCTCAAGAAGACAGATATACAAATACAGATGACACTTAACATTACAATAGAGGCAAACAATAGGCGATCTTATCGCTAAAAAGCGATCTCTTCCAGACAACCTTCGGGTAGCGGATTAATATAAATATGTGTAGATGTGGTATGTGACCTAATATTTAGAATGAAACAAAAAACATGTACCTACACTTTTTTTTAACGGTCACTTAGTGAAACCTACCCCTCAAGCACGTGTAGCCTTGAATTCTTTTAATAATAATTTAAAATATTCTTTAGACAAAATAATGTTAATAAACTACCTACAATACAATATTGGCGTTTAAAAGACGTTCTTTCGTGAACTTTTTAAATAATTAACTCGAAGGTACCGACGACTCGTTGTAAATATTTTATGACGAGACAAAATAAAAGGGATATTTTTACATCTTCTTGTTTAGGATGCTGTCACAGTGGCAGGCTGGCTGTAGCAAACTATATGTATATGACGACGCGTTTGGCTCGGTTTGTAATTCGTGTAATTTTTTGAGGTTCATAATTTCATTAATGAAAATACAGTTTAGGAATAGTGCTTATGTATTAACATTTTGAGGCTTATGAATCATATGATACAGTGAAGTCTTGTAGAAGAGGCTGACAGCCATTTGTAGGAAATCTGAAAAAAAAAATTGATTTAATGAGGTAAAATACTTATACTCACTTAGGTATATACAAAATGTTTTGCAATTTTACTTGGCACATGTTATATTAAAATATGAAATATTGAATTATATAATTATATTAGGATTACATTATTTAATTTAATTATTGAATTAAATTTTGGTGTAAATTTGAAATAATCAATCAATGAAACACAATACAAAATTAAAATCATGGTAACAATTTTGACGACGCGTTTGGCTCGGTTGGTAGACACCTGCCTACTGAGTCAGCGGTCCCGGGTTCGAATCCCGGCCGGGGCAAATATTTGTGCAAAATATTTGTGCTTGGGTCATGGATGTTATCTATATATGTATTTATATATTATGTATATCGTCGTCTAGTACCCATAGTACAAGCTTTGCTTAGTTTGGGACTAGGTCGATTTGTGTATAATTGTCCCTTAATATTAAATTATCAATATTACGTATTTTAGAATTTATTTTCGTATATTGGAAAGCGGACCTCAGGAGAGTGAGAGAAAGATATCGGCTAAAGTTTAGCAATTTTATCTTTTGACTGACTAGAATGCGTATTTATATATTAGAGTAATATCCACGCTGTTTTATTGGTTGTTTGTGTTTTTGTCATGCAATTATTTATTTATTTATAGAAACTACAATTAAATAAATAAATAAATATCGGACAACCTCACACAAATCAATCTAGTCCCACAGTAAGCTCTAGTATAAGCTTGTGTTATGGACACTAGACGATGATAACCATACTTATATAGATAAATACATACTTAAATACAAATAACATCCATGACCCAGGCACAAATATTCGAGTTCATCACACAAATACTTGCCCTTGCCGGGATTCGATCCCAGGACCGTCGGCTCAGTAGGCAGTTGCTTAACCACTGCGCCAACCGCGTCGTCTTAATTGAAAACTAACAGTATGTAACCAAAGCGTTTACAATGCAAAACTTAAAACTAGGTATACTTAAAAATTGGTCGAGGCCCTGTTTTATCTTTTTGCATTTGGCTTCGATCTAGAACGTGTCTTCATTCAAGAGATTTGCGACAGATGAAGCCACTTTTGGTTGTATGTGTGCGTGTCTACCAACCAATTATAGAGACTTGTTGCTTGAGACATTGACGTTGTGACAGATGCGGACGCGGATTAAACTAAGCCCGTGGCTAACCAAAAATGGCTTCAAGCGCTAAATAGATTACTAGGCGTATTTATTCTAAAGATGCGAGAACAAAAGCTAAAGGCGGAGCCAAGCACCATTCGTGAGTTGTAAGTCTATCTTGTTATAATCGTTATAACCGTTCGAACAAATTCAAATTTCGCGCCCATGTTTGGTTAGTACCATAGAAATAAGTTAAGTCATGTACTATCTGAACATGGGCGCGAAATTTTAATTCGTTCGAATGGTATAACATTTTGAAGTGGGCTATCATAGGAACCGGGCCATCTTTGGTGAAAAAACCTTATATCTAATAGTGTAAACAGTACCTTAAGCGTCTCTCGTCTAATATAACAATAAAATGCCAGGAACGCGAAAGGGATCGCAGGAATTTTACGCGCTGAAAATTATGTCAATTTTATAATGGCCGCCTTTGTGCTCACAGATAGAATATTTTGGGTTCCGCGGGATCACGTTAATGGCCAGTTTATCTTGGCAAAGACTCTTATATAACTGTTATTACAAAATTCTCAAATTGTATTGAAAATCAGTTTTCTTCTCGTTAGAAAACTGGAATTTCATTATCATTATTTCAGGAAAATACATTTTTTTTTTCAAAGCTTGAGAAGCCGGAAGCCTAATATGGCTGCATCCGTAAGTCAATAGAATCAGCAGGGGGTGGGGCTAACCCGCCGTGCCTGCCCGGAGAAAACACTTAGGTAAAAGCGCGATGCAAGATTTGTATGGGACTGTGGCGCCATCTGTTGGTACTTAATAAAATCTTTGTCCGCTCATCACTCCGAAAAGGTACTGATCGACTGAAAAGGTTTAGGATACTTTTTACACAACATCATCATCATGATCAGCCAAAAGACGTCCACTGCTGGACATAGGCCTCCCCCAGAGAACGCCACCATGACCGGTCCTGCGCCTCCCGCATCCAGCGGACTCCAGCGACCTTCACCAGGTCATCAGTCCACCTTGTGGGGGGGGGGGGCCTAACCACGCTGCGTCGTCCGGTGCGTGGTCGCCACTCAAGAACTCGATGGTCCCAGCGGCCGTCGGTTTTACGAGCGATGTGCCCTGCCCATTGCCACTTAAGTTTATCTAGTTTAGCTATCCTTCGGGCTATGTCGGTTACTCTGGTTCTTCTACGGTTCTCTTCATTTCTGATTCGATCTCGCAAAGAAACTCCGAGCATAGCCCTCTCCATTGCTCTCTGAGTGACTTTGATCCTTCTTATAAGGCTCATCGTGAGCGACCACGTTTCAGTTCCCTATGTCATCACTGGCAACACACACTGTTCAAAGACTTTTGTCTTAAGACTTTTTACACAACGGTGGGCGATAAAGAATAAAGTTTTACGCGGACGAAGTTGCGGGCAGCTTTTAGTATATATATATTTCTTACCCCTGCAATACACTACTCGCGAAGTTGACCGAAATATGGGTTTCCACAGCGAAGTGCCTCTCCACACTATCATGTTCGCCCAACTTCGGTCAATTTCGCGGGTAGTGTGGAGCCGCAATTATGATATAGGAGGCAAACGAGCAGATAGATCGCCTGAAGGTAAGCGAGTACCGTCCCCCTGCAACACCAGAGCTGAAAAAACTAGTCGACAGTTGACACTTGTCAATGTCATAATTTTAACGGTTTGACACTGACATGTGTCGGAATTTGAATGATTTGACACTGACATGTGTCGGAATTTTAATGGTTTGACACTGACATGTGTCGGAATTTTAATGGTTTGACACTGACATGTGTCGGAATTTGAATGATTTGACACTGACATGTGTCGGAATTTGAATGATTTGACACTGACATGTGTTGGAATTTCAATGGTTTGACACTGACATGTGTCGGAATTTGAATGATTTGACACTGACATGTGTCGGAATTTGAATGATTTGACACTGACATGTGTCGGAATTTGAATGATTTGACACTGACATGTGTCGGAATTTGAATGATTTGACACTGACATGTGTCGGAATTTGAATGATTTGACACTGACATGAGTCGGAATTTGAATGATTTGACACTGACATGTGTCGGAATTTGAATGATTTGACACTGACATGTGTCGGAATTTTAATGGTTTGACACTGACATGTGTCGGAATTTGAATGATTTGACACTGACATGTGTCGGAATTTGAATGATTTGACACTGACATGTGTTGGAATTTCAATGGTTTGACACTGACATGTGTCGGAATTTGAATGATTTGACACTGACATGTGTCGGAATTTGAATGATTTGACACTGACATGTGTCGGAATTTGAATGATTTGACACTGACATGTGTCGGAATTTGAATGATTTGACACTGACATGTGTCGGAATTTTAATGGTTTGACACTGACATGTGTCGGAATTTGAATGATTTGACACTGACATGTGTCGGAATTTGAATGATTTGACACTGACATGTGTCGGAATTTTAATGGTTTGACACTGACATGTGTCGGAATTTGAATGATTTGACACTGACATGTGTCGGAATTTGAATGATTTGACACTGACATGTGTCGGAATTTGAATGATTTGACACTGACATGTGTCGGAATTTGAATAATTTGACACTGACATGTGTCGGAATTTTAATGGTTTGACACTGACATGTGTCGGAATTTGAATGATTTGACACTGACATGTGTCGGAATTTGAATGATTTGACACTGACATGTGTCGGAATTTGAATGATTTGACACTGACATGTGTCGGAATTTTAATGGTTTGACACTGACATGTGTCGGAATTTGAATGATTTGACACTGACATGCGTCGGAATTTGAATGATTTGACACTGACATGTGTCGGAATTTTAATGGTTTGACACTGACATGTGTCGGAATTTGAATGATTTGACACTGACATGTGTCGGAATTTTAATGGTTTGACACTGACATGTGTCGGAATTTGAATGGTTTGACACTGACATGTGTAGGAATTTGAATGATTTGACACTGACATGTGTCGGAATTTTAATGGTTTGACACTGACATGTGTCGGAATTTTAATGGTTTGACACTGACATGTGTCGGAATTTGAATCATTTTACACTGACATGTGTCGGAATTTGAATGATTTGACACTGACATGTGTCGGAATTTTAATGGTTTGACACTGACATGTGTCGGAATTTGAATCATTTTACACTGACATGTGTCGGAATTTTAATGGTTTGACACCTACATGTGTCGGAATTTGAATCATTTTACACTGACATGTGTCGGAATTTGAATGGTTTGACACTGACATGTGTCGGAATTTGAATGATTTGACACTGACATGTGTCGGAATTTTAATGGTTTGACACTGACATGTGTCGGAATTTGAATCATTTTACACTGACATGTGTCGGAATTTTAATGGTTTGACACTGACATGTGTCGGAATTTGAATCATTTTACACTGACATGTGTCGGAATTTGAATGGTTTGACACTGACATGTGTCGGACTTTGAATGGTTTGACGTAAGTATGAAAAATTTTAACGGTTTGACACTGACAAGTGCCGACAGTCGTTTTTTTTTTTAAATTAGGTTTCAAAGGTAATTAAAGATCGCTTCAGTAAAATTTATTGCGAACTGCCGAATTGTCTATTAAAAAATAATATTTTGGAAAAAAAATTTTAACAAAAAAAAGAACCGACTTCAGTAAAACTAAAAATCCAAAAATAACCCGTTCAAGTACAGATTACATTTGACTCACCCTTTGAAGTCGATCCCAAACCACTGTTATTATATTTATATATTAAAGTTTACGTGAGGTTTGGCACCGACTTCAAAGGGTGAGTCAAATGTAATCTGTAATCTGTACTTGAACGGGTTATTTTTGGATTTTTAGTTTTACTGAAGTCGGTTCTTTTTTTTGTTAAAAATTTTTTTTTTCGCTTTTTAGTGATTCATATAAAATACTTATGGCGGGGTGATCAGGGAGGTCTTGAAGGAATGCATCTCGTTTTAATTATCTCCTAACTCCTAACCGTTAAGGAGTTGTACCTTCCATCATCAGTTCAGCATTGGAAGATGATGACTACCATATGCAAATACTTAAATAGTTTTAGAAAATATATGAAAAATATTATGACTGCCTATAAAATTTCAGGAATTCCTTCGATTCCTCATGGATCTCGTTATCCGATCTTCACCAAAATTTTATGGAACCAACCTTGAGATGTCTATTCATGAACCTAAAAAGAATTTTCCAAATCGAGTCATAAATGACGGAGTTATGAGGTAACAAACATAAAAAAAAAAATAAAAAAAAAACATACAACCGAACTGAGAACCCCCTCCTTTTTTTGAAGTCGGTTAAAAAGCCATGGTAAAGAAAAATTTATGATCTCCAGTTTGTAGATACTTACAAAATAGAAAAAAAAAATATAAAAAAAAAATGGTCTCAAAAATTTTAGTTGTATGGCTGCCGGTCACAAGTCCCTTCAACACGCATTTGTGAAATTATACAAGTGATTTCAAAAACTGATATATGAACGTCGAGCGTGGTAACTGGTAACCAGGCCTTGCCTTAGCTAGGTTCTCGATGTGGTCTTTGGTGACATGCAATGCCTATATTTCACGATCTTCTTGTTAATCCATTCGAGGTAAATGACAATACAGATGAACATATACGTAGTGTGCATAATGGGTCTACGCAGAGGTTTGTTACGTAGCGGAAAAACGTTGCTACGGGCTACGGCGTAGCACACGCACACGTAGCGTTTATGGGATTTGTGTGATCTTGCTTAAAATTTACACTATTCTCATGATATCTTTCAACTTTATACTCGACAACGGACAGTCTGGTTTTGTAATACACTACCGGAATATAAACAATATTTTTTTTAGATACGGTAGACAACAGGCGGTCTTATCGCTAAAACGCGATCTCTCCCAGACAACCTTTGGGTTATTTAAACGACAGTTTTCTCGCGTGATAATCGTTAAAGCCGCTTAAAAACTACATTTTATTGGTTTTGCGTGTAATATCTAATTCAATGAGGCGTGGCGACAACCCCAATCGACTTAAGTATGTGTGCCGTTACAACTTGCTACAATTGCTACAAACGAGCACTAAGGTTCTTATCTGGGTCGCATAAGAGCGAGCGAGACAGGTAAAAAACGCCAATCGCATTTTGACAGCTCACGCTGTAAGCTACTGGCGTATAGTGACCTCAATTTAGCGTAGATTTCCACGACATGAGGTTGCAATGTGATACGACGTTACATGAAGTTCTTTCAGTCCTCAGATGTATGACTTGTATGGCTGCCGGTCACAAGGCCGCCCACACGCGTCGACGAAATCATGCGAGAGAGAATTTATGGGCCCTTCGCGATCCACGGAATGTACCTTTATTTGTAGCGAACGACGTCTGGTTATGATTGGTGAACTTTATTTTTTGCCGGTAGGGTAGCGTAGGGGTTTAGAGGTCCTAGGGTTGCGTTGTTTAAGGACACTAACGATTCGTGATAGTGTGTGCGGTTGTCCGAGTTACAACTCCACGAAAAATTGCTGTAGTCTGTTTTAGGTCTATACAACATTATACATTCTAATAAAATAAATAAATATCGGACAAGCTCACACAAATCGATCTAGTCGCAAATTAAGCTCAAGAAGGCTTGTGTTATGGGTACTAGACGGCGACATACGTACTTATATAGATAAATATATACTTAAATACATAGAACAACCATGACCCAAGCACAAATATTCGAGTTCATCACCCAAATATTTGCCCTGGCCGGGATTCGAACCCGGGACCGCCGGCTCAGTAGGCAGGTGTCTAGAAACCGAGCCAAACGCGTCGTCATAAATTCTATAGAATCTGACACTTTATACTCTCGCGGTTTGTACTCATAATTAACACAAATTATAACGGGTCTAACGCGATATTTCTTATTTACCTTCATAATCTAACGTTTCGGCGGGGTTGCACACGCCGTGGTCTCAGATGTACTGTTGAAACAGCGAGTTGTTACTGGAGCTGTCGGCCAAATGTAGTACTACCCGACGAAATGTCTAATAAAACGGATGGGTAGGAAAATAAATGTTCGACTACCACCCATTTATTTACTAATTATTGTCACCGGTCCGACACACAACACTCACAACATCAACGCACAGATTCGAAGATATATCCCGCGGTTTAAACTTTTTAATCACTGGTCCCCAAGTTTGCGATAAATTAAAACCATCTTCCCGGTTGAAATTCTTTGGGTGTTTCTTGATTTCAATTGCTTCCCTTACCATCCGTGAATAATAGTGCTTTTCTGTGGAAAGAATTTTCGGTTTGTGCAACTCGATCCAGTGATTCGTTCCAGATGTTAACAAATGTTCAGCTATTGCAGATTTTTGTATTTGGCGATTTTTGACTGCTGCTATGTGTTCTTTCACCCTTTTCTGAACACTCCGCTTAGTTTGGCCAATATACGAACTTCCACAGCTACATTCTATTTTGTACACACCGGGATTTTGGAAAGGTATAACATCCTTTGGGCTGCGCAAGAAATAGAATCTCTTAAGACACAAGAGTACTATACATTACATTTTATTGGAATTTAAACACTAATTAAATGAGAATTTGAAAAAGCAAGGATTACATTACAAACGTTTCAGAATAACAGTAAACATAGACTAACACTAACAGGTTATAAATTAATGTAGGAATAATACCGTGTATCGGAACGCACCGAGTAACAGAGAGAGGGAGCGTGCGTAGGAAAGGGACGGGAGAGGAATGGCGGTTAACCAGGAACCTGTGCTGTGTGTGTTGTTACCGTTGTTACGTTTAATTATCCCACATTTTGGGGGCTCATCCGGGATTTGACAAAGTTAGGAGGAAAAAGAAGCTACTGTTATGAAACGACGTGTGAAGACTAACCTAACCTCGAAGGCCAGCTCGCCGGAAAAGTGGTCCGAGTGTGCGCGGCGGCTTTAGTAGCGTCGGGAAGAACGGCAGTGACGACGAAAACGACGGTGAAAGTGATTACTACGACGAAGACGACGACGACGTTATGGCGGAAAAGCAATCACAATCTCTTAACCTTTTACTCCTCGACGACGCTTTCCCAAAGTTCACCGGCACAGACAAACCCTACTCCGCATCAAAATGGGCACAAGGTATAGACAACGCCGAAATTTTTGGCCTCACACCGCCTCACACCGCAACAAAAGCTGTTGATTGCCAGACGCTGTTTAACACGTTCGCTGCGGGACCGAAACTGACGTTTTTTCGTATGGTGCGTTAAAAGGCCGATTAGCCTGTTACTTAAACTATCCAGCAGTGCGTTGTAGGGCTCATAGGCCTAGTAAGGTATTGACGGATATTAAAGACTGTAACTATGCGAAAACTTAAAATGTTCGATAACTACATATTATCAATATCATTAGTAGACAAGTTGGTTATCTTAGTGTTTGCCTCGCCCCGGGTTCATGATATTTACTTAAGAGGAATAAATATGTAAAGGTGCAAGGTCTTACAACCCGAAACCGCACTGAATAACAGGAAAAAATAGAGAGTTATTAGTGATGGGCAACAACTTATCGACATATTATTTATAATATCGTTTAATAAGAAATAGATATGGGCCTTATAGAAATATAACAAGCATTAATCGTTTCTTACATTCCACACATAAAGGTTATTTTTTACATTTTTACTTGTTTCTCGGCTGGTGCCCCACGCAGCTTTAACATCGCTTACATCATTTATTTGGTCGAGACATTATTAACGGCTTTAAGCCACATCAAAACGTACACAGACACTAGGAGATATTGAATTATGTACTATCGTAATATACGTCCATTCGCGATAATTACGTCACAGTCACAACACTAATCGGAAGTAAACAATGCAATCATCTACAACAGTGCGGGAGGGGGCGGAAAGACCTTGTAATCTATGATGGGCCTTTCGACCCGGTACCCGCAAGGAATCGAAAAATATATCAGCCAGTGCGTTATCGGGCCGAAAAACCTTAGCACAATCTTAATGCTTTATTGAATTGTCCTTAAGGTCCTAAACTCAAACCTATACTTGTCTCTTTTGTACATGCAGAAATACTCATAGTACAGCCGCCGCACCAGAGGAAATTCACCGTTTCTCACCTCCGCACAGAGTGGGAGCACATGCATCGGGTCTTTTAACCTTATATCGCAGCGAACGTGTTAACTGGTACGGCGGCCATGTGGTTACGAACGGAGAAGCCTTTTAAAACATACGACGATCTGAAGACCGCTATTCTCAAAGAATTTCCAGACACGACGAATACGAAATAAATACACGAATCGATGGCACGAAGAAAGAAACGTAAGGACGAGACATGTTATACTCCATTTCAAATACCATGGCCCGATGCACTTGAGTCGGTCATTAGGCATTAACAATAGGATTAGTGATAACAAAAGATACCTGGCCGGGCCCAGTACCGACGCGTGCCATTTTGAAGTGCTCCTAATTAGATAACAAAAGACAAACATTATGAGCCCTATTGTTAAGTTTCAAGTACATCGGGCCTTCGTATTTGAAATGGAGTATACACGTATATGCTAGAAATGAAAGAACTAGGCAAGAGAGGAATGGCGGTTAACCACGAACCTTTACTGTGTGAGTTATTACCGTAGTTACGTTTAATTAGTTAAATAAAATACTAAAAGTGGCAATCTGTGTTTCCCTTCTTTGTCAATATCCCACATTTCGGGGGCTCGTCCGGGATAATATCCCACATTTATGCTCTTTCTTTATTTCAGGGTTCCAAGATACAGGCTCAGCCTAGTTTGGGGTCCGCTGAATATCTCATGATGTATTATGTCCTTCGTTTCAATAAAAATATATCTTATTCATTTTAATATTTATTTTCCTTCAATCATTCTTAAGATCTCCTAGTCTTCTCCCTCTCTTTAAAATTTTCTTTCCAATTGCCCTGTCGTAGCAACTGTCCAAAAATCTTGTCCTTTCTGTTCTCAATGCTTTTTATAATATATTATTGTCAAGGTAAAAGATATTTAATACAGTTTTAGAAACCCGAAAAAATCATGAAAAAGCGTCCTTTTAGCACTCTATCAAATGAATTCTGTATTGCACCTTGCAAAGTTGAAAGCTTTTGCTGCCGAATATAAAATAGTACCATTGTCACTCACTATTGATAAAAGAACACATGTATTGTAACGCCCCTTATATACCAGGTATGTGATCACAATGGTGGCCCGTATTGGATGGGAAATTCCTTCCTTGATTTAACTGACGTCTGAAGTCGGGGGTAGACGTCAGACTGTATTATAAGTGTTTTTATTACGTACGCAAATAGAAGTTTTTTGTGGGGTCTGATATTGGAAATGCTTGAAATGTATCAAATTGGACAGGCTTTCATGCACGCTTCATGTCTTCTAACTGTGTTAGACAACTTGTTACATAAATATTAGAAGTTGTTTCGTTTGTAACTTTTTTTTCAGCTTAAGCGCTTTCTTGATGGAGTTTAGTTCTTTGCATTTGGAGAAAATGTAGGTTATTCCGACTCAAAATCCTCAGCACTCTTCATTCTATTGGAAGAAAAAAATGTTTTTATATTTATTTTATTGGGCCATACGAGCTAGATGATTTTTAACCAATTTTGGTACCAATTTAGTACAGCTAAAGATGGTTATAGGCAGGGATTGTAAAATGCGAGCAAAATCAATGGTAATGACGTATAACCATCAGTGACGACCTTAATAGCACTTCAATTAATTTTACTAGCACTTTACGAACCCTGGTAATAGGATACATTTACTCGATTATAATAAAGAGGAGTAGAGAGTTACGCTAACCAAATTACGGGCATCTACTATTTATTTACACGTAAATACCCTTATTATGTAAAACCTACAATACGACTATAGCGAGCTCATGCTGTTTATATTCCCAGATATGAAATAACAAAATCTCAGACCTAGCTCGCTCAAACGCCATCATTTCCATCGCCAGAATCCTCCAGTTTAGCATACCAAGCCGACTCAGGATCCGAGCGAAGGCGAGGCGCCATAAAATACTTTATGACGATCATAAACCCTCGCTATCTCGCTCACAGACGTAGATTCAGTAACAGTAACACCCTGTAGTGGGAAATGCCCGTTAAATTAGAAACCAAGCGAAAGTAACCGACTTTAATGCCATAGGAGCAAGGGTGCGTTTCTTGATTAGATTCTGATTGTGTGGTTCGGTTTGAACTATTTCAATGTAAGGGGTGATTAAAAGTTTTGTAATAAAAGTTACGGTCTTGATGTGTTTGGCGCTTTTAATTTTATGGTGGTAGTTGGTGTGATTCTGTTAATTAATGACGGTACTATTATGTGACGTTTGTAAATGTAAATGTAGTCAAGCCCATGGAATTTCATGTTTATTGCGTATATAAATTTGTTTGACTTCCCTTCAATGAGTATCCTCCTATATCCTTTAGTAGACGGCAGTATTTATTATTTTATTTAACTGATTATTGCTTTTCAGTTACGAGTGACACATGTACATAGGTTGCTAGATTGATACATCTTTATTCTCAATTCAGATTTCTAAGCAGGTAATTTACGGGTGATTGCCGTTCATGTACACATGTCTAGACATGTAGATAGATACATCTTTATTTTTAATTCAGCTTTATAAACGGGTTAGTTAGTCAACTTTGATAGAAAACATAGTCTTCCACATGAACATGAAAATTAAAACTGTCAAGCTTCCGAAACATCGTGATGTTAAATTAATTATTAATAATACATAGAATTCGTTAAATCAAAATCATTTCAAACCCAACCGTGATTTACTTTGTACTATTGGCTGAATTTCAATTTTGGGTGATATTAAATGTTGATGATGAAATGATGTTGATTGCTTCTATGATTTGGCCAATATTGTGGTCACGGTAATGAGGCGGTTAAAAAGCTCGAATAATCAATCTTCAGTCTGTCATTTAATCGCACTGATCCGTGATGTGTCCATTGGAAAAAAAAATGTACTCATTGTATTAAAATAATAATAAATCAATATTAGGGGCCTATCTTACGCAAATCGACTTAGTCCCTAACTAAGCAAAGCTTGTACTATAGGTCCTAGACGACGATATACATAATATAATATAAATACATTATTATAATTTATATACTTAGATAACATCCATGTCCCAGGAATAAAAAAATCGAGTTCATCATACAGATATTTGCCTAGGCCGGGATTCGAATCCAGGACCGCCGGCTCAGTAGACAGGTGCACTTCAAACTGCACCAACCGCGTCGTCAAACCTAAGATATCTAATTTAGTCATAAATCCATTAAAATGTGACTCGCCAATGTTACTTAATGCAAATCGAATAAATTAACGAAATAGTCATAATATTGGAAAAGGGCCGTGATATTCCTAATATCACAAACCCGAACTCGTTCCCACGAATTGAAAATTTATTAAATAAAAATACATTTCTAGAACATCTAGCAAATACTGACAAGTAGGGTATACAATTCAATATCCGATATCCGACTCAATTTAGAGTTGGGTCTCTCAACAACCAGGTAACGCCCAGATAACTATGTGTGTTTTATTAAAAGAGACGCCTCGAAAAACCGTTAAAAGTGTAAACAGCCCAAACCAACAATAAGCTCGCGTGCCAACAAAATAAGTTCGCCATACAAATAAATATTTGCGCAGCGAATCTCATCTTATCGGCCGACAGTGGCAGACTGTTCAAATATTGGAGATTTCATGCATCGCTGGTAAGTGTGTAAAGTGCTTAGCCTGACATCCCCGCTCTCTAGGACACTCTTAAGTTCAAAATAAATAAGTATGTTCATTCTAACGCGTTTGTTTCTTGAATTTTGAATTGTGTTATAGTCGGTTGGCGGTGTGTACGATCTCGTTATACAAAACAATACTATAGTGTGGTTTTGTACCTCATTATCGTTTGTCTTAAAAGAGAAGCGTGTTTCATAGAAAGGTATCATTTTGGTGGATTATTAAGTCTAAAGCCTTTGCCAAGAGATAAATATGCCTTAATAGAGGTTCGCTATTTGAAAAAAAAAACACTTTGGCGTGGATTTAGGTGCGGGTTTTTTATTAGATAGTATTTCTATGCCGTCGTTCTTAACTGTTTGTAAAACAGTCAGTACCTGGCTGTAACAAGTAAGGTAAACGTCCCTCTGCTCGAGTGTCCCAATAGTTGCCATCTTGAATGTTATGTCATTAGCAATAGACTGACAGCATGGTGCATATTATTATTATGGTATTAAGCATTACCGTGTCGAGCACATGGACGTTTACCTTACATGAAATCAATAAAGTTTAAATAAACAAACACTCTAATACACTTTACCTGAAACCTGTATCGTATCCGATTGCTGGCATTTTCTTTATTTAGTTTTCTTTAAATAAAAATAAAACTGAAAATTCGCTTCGTTAATCAAGTGCTAAGGACTCAACTCAGTAATAAAAGTGGCAATAAAATGTAAGCAAACAATGTGAGAAGAAAGCAAAGCGCAGTTACTGTTCCGAAGAACCAGATAATTGCCCGTGCTTGCCGAATAGAGGAGAAACGTCTTAAGGGTGTATTAAGTTTCGAAATGCTTGGTCGCGTTAAGCTTGCACCTCGCGTTCTGACTTTACTACTATTTATAGTCAACGTACAACATTGAATTTACATTTAAACGTTACAAAAATCTAGCGATTAAATTATTTGTTTGTTTACGGAAATAACAATGTGTTATTGAAATGAATATTGATGTTATTAATGATTTTGTTTTGCATAGAGGTGCAAACTTAACTCGACAAGGTGGTAGATTTGTAAGGCTGTCCTCTTTTGGAATTGGCGCTCCTGGCATCTAATTGCATCGTGTTCCTCGAAAGTACTATGAACAGTACTTGCGTACAATGGGTATCAGATGAAAAGGTTCACGGAAAAGTAATATAGTGTTTAAAATTGTCATTCGAGGTGGCACATTGCAAGGTACGAGTAGCAAGGTATTTAATGAAGTACTTTAGGTACTCGAGTGAATGTTTTTCGTTTTTGAGAAATCAAATTACTAATCTCAGTCCGTACCGATCGAAATATCGAATAAATAATAAATAAATAAATATCAGACAACCTCACACAAATCGATCTAGTCCCAAATTAAGCTCAAGAAGGCTTGTGTTATGGGTACCAGACGACGATATACATACTTATATACTTAAATACATTGAACAACCATGACCCAAGCACAAATATTCGAGTTCATCACACAAATATTTGCCCTGGCCGGGATTCGAACCCGGGACCGCCGGCTCAGTAGGCAGGTCTCTACAAACCGAGCCAACCGCGTCGTCAAATTAGAGTTATAATGGCGTCATCTTCCGAGTTACAAACACGCAACTATATAGTTGATTGGCAAAGTTTTCGATATTTTTGTGGTGGTGCAGCTGCCTAATACTGTACTGAGCCGCGGGCCCTGGGATTGAATCCTGACAAGGGCAAACATGTGTGTGATGAATTCGACGATTTTACAGTGGCAGTGGGCGGGGCACATTGCTCGTAGAACCGATGGCCGTTGGGGCAGAAAGATTCTCGAGTGGCGACCGCGGACCGGAAGACGCAGCGTGGAAGACCCCCGATAAGGTGGATCGACGACCTGGTTGGGATCGTGGGCAGAGATTGGATGAGGGTGGCGCAAGACCGATCGTTGTGGAGAACTTTGCGGAGAGGCCTTTGTCTAGCAGAGGACGTCTATCGGCTGATATGATGATGATGATGATGATGATAAGTAAGATTCAAGATTGATGGCCTAAGGTGCAGTCATACGTAAATATATATGTGTATCCTAGATGCTCTCAGTACTAATTACATTTCTGTTCTGTACTAACTTTGTAGTCTCCTTGGCCATTATGGTCAACAGACTAGTTGATAATGCCATTTTCCATTAAGTTCGTCGCACGTTCGTCGTACAGGCAGTTTTTGTTATTGTATTGGAAAGGCAGCGATTCCACTGTGCACTTAAAAGATGAGATGATAGAGAAGTCATTATAATTTATGATTCGTTCTGCTTATGATTTTGAATACCTTCGAACCTTACCTTTTGAACAGCTCATCTAACTGACTTTATTGGTACGAGTATCCATGCAAAAGGTCACTCACATCATATTGAAATACTTAGGGCGAACGTACAATACAAATATAGACGCCTACGACCCAAACATAGCCATATGTCCAATTCCTATTTCAATATTCAAAAGCTATGACCTCTTTACACCATGCTATACGTACTTATTGTAATGAATTACCATTCATCCGTCCTTACCCTCTAATCCCTACTGCGTAGTTGCTATAAACGATCAAAAATAAACCCACCTTCCTCAATCTTAAAGTCGGTGTTAGGGTGTCATTTTCGTAATCATCTGTTCAAGCAAAGCATAGTTACATATGCGTGTAAATAAACCTTTAAAAACGAGACCTTAAGGTTGAAATAGACGGATGTAACAGTACAGTACTAAGTCAAAAAGCCTTCGCGACAAAGTTGTTCGTGCGTTTGTTTTGGTTCTTTCGCCGTCGAGTTAAGATCGAAAAGGGTGTTTCGGAATGCACGGCGTGGGGTGAATGAACTGGTGGCCCACGTGGCTTGCAATTGCGCAGTTTTGAAGACCCCCTGCAGTAGGTTACGGCGTATATGGTAGGGTGAGGGCATTTGATGTTGGCAGTTACGAAAATATCATCCGTTTCTATTAGAAACTCGTGTTCGCGCCTTCAAATTATAATTTGCAATCTTCCAAAAAAGGAAGAGGTTCGACTGTAATGGGTGACTTTAAATCACGCGACAAGAACCACGCCATTAAAGTTTAGGGCGAATTACTCGCCTAGGTTATATTAAAGTATTCTTTATTTTCTCGCAGTCGAAGTAAAAACAGTTTAACACGTGGCTAAAATTATTATTATTTTTGTAGAAAATGTATATATTTTATTTTTATTAATATAAATTTATGGAACATGTAATGTCTCATTATTTTAATGTAGACACAATTTTATTTGAACCATTGACAAAAGATCAAAGCTTAAAGAAAAATTGAAAAAGGAGTTACTTGGTGGAAGAGACCGGGAATCGAACCCGGTACCTCTGGATTACCGGTCCAGCGCGTTAACCACCTCGCTACCCTAACTCGAAGTAACCTGACGAATTTTTCCTTACTGAACTTATTAGGTATATTATTTGTCCTCGATACCTATATCTTCACTAATTGTGGACCGATTCTCAAAATGCTTTTCTTAGCTGAAAGTGAGGTGGGCCTATTGTCACCATGTCGGGATCTAATGATGGGATCTCAGGGAAATTTGTTTTTCATGTACATGAACGGCTTGTACATGAATGGAGACAGGCAGTTGACAAGCTGAAGCGGAGTCACGATCCTCAGCAATGAAGGAGCGATGGAGAAGAAAACATGAACGGCTTAGTTTTGGCTTTTAAGTTTATTTTGAAGTCGGTTCTTTTTTTAAGTAATTCGTTTTATGATATGGTATTTTCTTCGTATTTTTATACCCAACCAGTGAAAATGATCAGGTTTCAAGACAAAAATTCAAAATTCAAATTCAAAATTCAAAATATTTATTGCATGGTTATGTGTGTACAAAGTTCTTACAATAATAGTTTAGGTTCTTCCATATCCTGCCTCACAGAGCCTGAACTTAATATCTAGGTATATCAGTACATGTAATATTCTCAATTCTTATTATCATCATCAACATTATATAAAATAGAGCTATCACACATTAATTATATCATAACTAAATTCAAATTATTATTATAAACATTATTAACATTAATCTTTCATATATAGCATTATATTATCATTATTAAATTTCACGTATTACATTATATTTTATGATATGTCATTTTTACACATAAGATATTTTATAAACAGGTCAACTTTCGAAAAATTCATTAAGGCTGTAGAAACACTGATTGATGAGCCAATTGTACAGTCGATTCTGAAAAGGTTTTGGGTGAAGTTTTTTAAGCTTAACTGGTAGTTTATTATAAAGCTTCACAGTTCACACTCATGACATAGTACACTTTTGCTAAGGAGTGCAGATTTCGAACTTGGACATTTAAGGTCGTACCCATATTTTGATTGCAATCTTTGAGTGGGGTTCCTTAAATAGAACATGTCAGGGTTATTTTTTACAAACTTGCAAACCTCAAAGATGTACAAACCCGAAAAAGTTAGAATTTTGTGTTTGACAAATGCCGGTCTACACGATTCTGTCTGGCTAAGGCCAAATATAGACCTAAGACATCTTTTTTGTAACCTAAAAATCCTGTCTTTACTACTGGCATTACCCCATAAAATAATACCATATCGTAACTTTGACATAATATAAGAATGAAAGGCAAGGAGGGCTGTTTTTTCAGATGATACTTCTTTAAGTCTTCTCAAAGGGGACGCAAACTTTGCTATTACATGCTCCGAATGAAGATCCCAGCTAGTATGGGGATCAATGACTATGCCTAGGAATCTCATTGAGTTGACGCTTTTTAGTTCACAGCCCTTATAACAGACCTTAGGATAGTTTGGTTTGCCTTGAGGTGCATAGAATTTCATTTTTTTTAAGTTTATTTTTAAATCATTTCGCTCCATCCTCACATTGAAGTCATGAAACTCTATTGATTTCTGCCTCATAATCCTGTGTCTCATCGCTACGAATCACTATTGAACAGTCATCTGCAAAAGGCAAGTCGTTTATGTAAATGAGAAATAATAGAGGTCCAAGAATGCTACCTTGGGGAACTCCAGCTTTAACCACTCTACACCCAGATTTGTGATTGAAAAATGCTCTCTCACTCTCATTATATGTTTGACAGTGGCTAGGGTGGTCCAAAAGTTACATTTTGTAGACTTTATGCTACAGACTGTGATTTTATTTTGCACATCTACACAACACAAGGGTACACTTGTGTGTAATCTTGTGACTGAACTTACTTTACTCTTTGAAAATATTTAAAAAACAAGAAATGCCCCAAGAATATCTCTGTTTCGTCTTTTAATTAATATATTTATAGTGTATGTATAATGATATAAGGACGACGCGGTTGGCGCAGTTTGCAGTCACCTGCCTACACTGAGCCGCCGGTCCCGGGTTCAAATCCCGGCCAGGGCAAATATTTGTGTGATTAACTCGAATATTTGTTCTTGGGTCATGAATGTTATCTATATATATATTTATATATTATGTAGGTACTCGTATATCGTCGTCTAGTACCCATAGTACAAGCTTTGCTAAGTTTAGGACTAGGTCGATTAGTGTATGATTGCCCAATAATATTTATTTATTATTATTATTATTTATAATAAAAAAAAAAATTGTAAATCTGGTATAACAGTCAATCGGGGTAACTTTGGCCCTACCGTATAACCTTGGTTTATACACCTGAAATCATAAACGTGCTTTGTAGAGCTATTTTCAATACAATTTTAAAGTTTTGTCATTATGAAATAATAATGTAGATAATACCTAACTAAATAATTAACTTTATTCTGTAAGCAGGCAACAAATGCACGTTTACATGTCTGAATCTACCGGAATTTCACAAGAGGAGACCATTGTAGAGAAGAAACGCCGAAATAAACTCAACTATCTAGCTATCACAGTTCACAAGATACAGCCTGGTGTATCTGTATTTCTATTGCCGCTATAACAATAAATACAGAAAACACAAGTTGTACAGAACCTTCGGTGCGCGACTTGCACTTAGCCGGTTTTTTTCGTAAACAATACTTGGCCTAATACGTAGCCTATACGTATCTTAAGTAGTTAGTAAGCTCTAACGCATTAGCATCAGATACTAATATTATATACCTGTGTTTATTTTTCAATGAATCGAGCATTACAGCATGAATGCACATGGAGGACTGTTTGTGAAGGCCCGACTCCGATCAATAATATTAATTAGCTGCTAATGCGCCAGTGAGCTGGCAGGCCGCGGGCTGCTAATTGTGTTATTCCATTAAACCAATTATTCCAATTAATAGCAAACAAATAATTAACAGACATTTGGATCAGCATTTCTATGTTTTACCAAAGGGTCGCAACTTCGACCGCCTGATTTTTTTTAAGTAGTCGCGTAAAAGGCATCCTATAGTTATCTTAGATGTTCAGTTATCCTCGTACCAAAATTGGTTTAAATATTTACGTCCAGCCGTTTTGGCGTGACTAGCGTACAAAGAATATAATATATCATTTTAACAACAGATACGTACGGCTGGTTCCGCGCGATAAACAAATTCAGATTATTCCTGGAATACTGATCCTTCTCAATAGAAAACTGTTTTAAATAAAATTTTGTTTTATAATAGTATGAAGAGAGAAAAAGTCACAAAATATGAAGTTACTAGCTTTTGCCTGCGACTACGTCCGCGTGGAACTTGGAAGTATGGAAACAACCTCGTACAACACGATAGATATCCACCTAATCACCTTAATTAATAAAAGGGATTATTTAAAGCGCCTAAGCAAATGTAAGAGCAATTGTGTTTTTGGTCTAATCATTACATTTCCGACAGGGTCATCAATGTCATCTTGAATTACTTACTCACTTTTCAAACTTTTTAGGGATAATTTCCAGGATGAAAACTATCCTATGTCCTTCCGCGGATCTTAAACTACATATCTTCATGCCAAATTTCATCAAAATCGATTCAGCGGTTTAAGCGTGAAGAGGTAACAGACAGACAGACAGACAGACAGACAGACCCACTTTCGCATTTATAATATTAAGTATGGATTCAAAAAGTGACACAGAAAAGAATTGAAGAAAGAAGGGAAGATTTTTGGTCACCTTATAAAACATTTTATGTACCGTAAACCGGGGTTACTTTGATCAATTTTAGACTTTGACACCATTTTTTGACGATTCTAATATACGTAAAAATATGAAATTAAAGTATAAGAATCGGGTTTATCTCTTCTTTCAGCCTGTCAAATATAAAAAAAATAAGGACTTATATTTAAAAAGATAAAAAATAAAAACAACGCGATCAAAGTTATATCGAGAATGGGGTTACTTTGAAACCACTACTTTTTTTATTGGAAATCTAAAGTAAACCCGCTAAAAAGTCCGTAAAAAATAAAAAAAATAAAATCGGATAAGTACTTCTTAAGTTATATATCTTTTTAATGTGTGGTTTGATAACATATCAAATGATGCTAATTAAGAACTTTAAGAGCTATATATTAGAATATTTACTAGAAGCAACGTACAAACTTTACTTTATGTTTATAAAAGCATTTTTACCTTTTAATACCTTTTAATCAGCCTTTTATAAACATCATCTTCTTATAAATATCGGACAACCTCACACAAATCGATCTAGTCCCAAATTAAGCTCAAGAAGGCTTGTCACAAAAAGTGTCTTGTTATCTTATCCTCGTCCTGCCCAGTGTTCTCAATAAAGAACACATTGAACTTAGTGGTTCCTGCCCAAGGTTTTTTATTTATACTTCAGGATTCTGCCCAACGTTCTCAATTAATCACATATTCAAATTTGGCGCCTGGAATCTAAAATTTTCGTAATTTGCGGTTTTATTTGCTTGTTTCTGATTGGTAAGAGTATTGGCCAATACTTGGTCAAGGCCTTGCATCGAAGTTCTTTGAACTACACGATCAGTGTCACGCCAAGCGTCCAGGATGCCACATCTTCGCTGAAGAGGTAAGTTTGATCCATACTTATCTTAGTAATCGTGCATGTTTTTTCAATAAATACCAGATTAATTTAAGCCCGAATAGTTCTAATTTACAATTAATAGTTTATTTTTGTAATTTAGGTTATTTTCGATTTTTCAAGTCCATTTTACGGAATGTGTGATTTATTGAGAACATTGGGCAGAACTGACTACTGTTTTTGTTATAGAACTGATTGATCGAGTCGAGGGATTGAAGGTGTGTTAAGTCAGATAATCAGAAATGTTATGCCAATAGCAATCAAAGATGATGAAGATCACTAATGATGGTGAAGAAGATTCACATTATACGCCGCCGCGTCGTCCCCCGATAAACCCTAGTGAGAGCAGTACAGATACAGCAGCTGAGACTGATGAAGTACCTATACCATTTTCGCTGAGGTCAATCTATGAAGCAGGTAGATGCGGCAGTGGTGGACGCGGTCGCAGACGTGGTGGTCGACGTGGGGATACGTAGTGGATAAAGTGGTGGGAGATGCAGTGAAGGCAGAGGACTCCAAGCTCAACTACGACCCGTGCGTCGTTAAGTTTTTAAGTTTTGTTGTTAAAATAGGGACTTTATATGATATTTTGTTAGAAATTATGCCCATTAGATGCCATGAACAAGTCGTCAGTTGTTATTTTCATTGATCTCAACCCTTTTTTTACTATTAAAATACTATAAAAAGTAAATCTGCTTAATTTATTATCTCGAAACTGCTAATTAAAGAGTACGTTATAATCAAGACTTTTATGCCCAATGTTCTTAATAAATGACAAAAAATAATATACTATGTAGGCAATTCTGCCCAATGTTCTTAAAAAAGAACAAAAGATATAGACTCCTAAACTGGCTTAGTCTATCAAATACATACCCATTATAACCTAAAAAATAATAAAAAAATCTGGCTTACCTTTAACACAACAATTTCAATAAAAAAGGGGTTGGGCAGAACCCATTTAAATTAGAATGTACTTAATTAAGAACATTGGGCAGAAACGGGATGACTATCGAAAAATGCTTGGGCAGGACGAGGTTTTTACAAATTATCTTTAGTTTGTGCTTTTAGTACACGTTCGAATAATTAAAATTAGATACCCTACATAGATTAGGTACAAGAAAATTAACAACTTAAGATCGTACTTTAAACTCTTAATGAACTACTTTTATAAAATGTCGATGTCGTAATGGAATTCAATGGTTTCGATATCTTCAATTTATTTTGGTCGTGGCAAAAATGCAATTATTTTATGTCATTCTCATCAATCTCGAATATGTATTCTATTACTTTCTTAAACTTTTTCTTGATTGCCACGACTTAAATGCTTCTACCACCAAAGGAAATGTTTCTATAATGCGGCAAACATACTTTAGCCAAAACAAATCGCTGCAGTGAAATTTCTCAGTCAACATCTTCTCTTGATGCATGCTCATGACAATCCAGACTATCTTCTGATGGTGTAGCTATATCAATTGCTATCACTGTGGAGGCAATATGGGGTTCATTTGAATTGATCATTTTGATCAATATCACCACGTATAACTGATCAAAGACACCTCGACCCATGGATTCCCCGGCAACGTGCGCATGTGTGGGTTGTTGAATTTAGGTTTTTTATTTAAACTCACGAATAAATATTGATTAACGTAAGACACCATAAAAGTCGCATGTATTATTATTGACACAAGTACAGTCAAAGCTTTTTAACTAATAAAATCAGGAAGAAAAGTGTACTTACAATTAATATTTTTTTTCTCGACGAAAATGATAGTATTACACGCGCACTCGTTTACTATTTGGTGAAGCAACTATCAGTTTTACCAATAAATAAATAAAAACTGCTTAGGCGTTTTTCAACTCGTTAAAACAAGCACTTTAGTAGCGGGTGGAAGTTGATATCAAAGTCGACCCGCAAATCAAAGTAACCCCGGTTTACGGTACATTTTGTTCTTAGAATGTTAATAACCCTTTTTATAACCATTTTTCTATACAATTTTATAATAGTATAGATGTAGTAGAAAAGAGGAGAGGGAAGATAGTTTGGTCACCTTATACGACATGACGCTTTTAGAAGCAACATCATCGAAGGAAAAAATGTTGGAACGCGAGGCAGGAAAATACCAAGAATAAGCTACATAAAACAAATAAAAGAGAAGGTAATCGTCATGTCGTATAGGGGAATAAAGGAGGTGGCTATGGATAGGGATAGATGGAGACAGCTACATACTACATCAGTTACACTGACAAGAGTTTGACTCTTAAATTTAAGATGATGATGGATAGATAAAGAATATCCTTAGACACAAATAACTATTAAGCAATGCAAGTATATCTGGTTGCAAGTGGATATGATGGTTGCAGGTAGGTAAAAATACAGCAATAAAACGAAACACATGTACACATGTACAGGCAGACACGTTATCACATGAACACCGTTCCACGCCGTCCTCCAATAGAATCTAGAATAAGAATCAATATGTCCGACGTCGGAAGTCGGACATTCCATGTTCCCCACAGTTGTAGTTTGCACGAAGATTTCAACTTGCATCTTGTTTGAATGTGCGGACGAGAAGCAACGTATCCCGTTAAATTTTGTAGTTTGTGTAACATAGGTACTATTTCTTATACATTTTTAACTATATAAACTTAAAACTATTTACATTTTTAAGTATATAACTTTAGCTCGACGACACCGACGATTGACGTACTTATAGATAAACTAGCTGTTGCCCGCGACTTCGTCCGCGTGGAACCATTATCTTGAAAATTTTACATCTTTATTATTTTCAGATCTAAGTAATGTTGAAATTGCTAAACGTGCTTTTTTTGCAATTGTATACGAAATAGTAACGAACCCTTCGTACGCGAGTCCGACTCGCTCTTGGCCTTTTGATGAGTCAGTCAGTCAGGACACTTGCATTTATATATATAGATAGATAGATTAGCGGATTTCCCCATACAAACTTTGCACCCCTTTTTAACCCCCTTAGAGGTGAAATTTTCCAAAACGCTGAAATTACTTTTTTTGTATTTGATTACGTAAGCTTTCTACAAAGTTTCAAGTCTCTAGTTCAAAAAAAAAAGTTTCTCCCATATAAACCTTGCACCCCTTTTTAACCCCCTTAGAGGTGAAATTTTCCAAAACGCTGAAAGTACTTTTTGTGTTTTTAAAAAAGTAATCTTTCTACAAAGTTTCAAGTTTCTAGCTCTAAAAAAAAAGTTTCCCCATACAAACTTTGCACCCCTATTTAACCCCCTTAGAGATTGAATTTTTCAAAATCGCTTCTTATCTCTTGTAAACTTTATAAATGCAACCTAGTGTGCAAATTTCAACTCTCTAGCATTTGTAGTTTCGGCTCTGCGTTGATGAGTCAGTCAGTCAGGACACTTGCATTTATACAGGGTGTTTGGTAGGGAGCTGTACATACGCCTAGGGTAGAAACTAGGGATAGTCTGCTACCTACCCCCGCCCATTATATTGTCCTTGGCCTTAAGGTTTTTTTTTAATTTATTTTTATTTTTTATTTGACTTTTTTTTGATTTTTTTACTAAAACTACCTGTAGCTCAAAATCTATCCATAGGACAGATCTGCTAATGGTCTTGTTTTAATCGTTAGAGTCTTAGAGTCCTGCAAAAACTTATTCTACACCAGAAAATTGTGGAGAAGAAAAGTTATGGGGCCTGAAGTACCGTGGTAAGGTAAAGAAATAATTTTAAGGGCAACTTTCTATGGGGTTTAAAAAAAAAATTAACAGGGTTGGAGTTCTTCTGATTTTTTTTAAACATCCTCAGTCCATGCCCTTTCTAACGATATGCTAAAAGTGTTATTATCACTTTTAGTTCCAAAGTTATTAATTAATTTCCGCAACCAGGGCACTTTAAGCAAAAATTTCAACTAACGAAAATTAAAAGTGTTCGATCGTAAAAGGATGGCAAATGAAACAAAAATTTGGTAATGACTAATGTAATTAAATTACAAATTTTAATTAATTACAAATTTTGTTCAAATTGATGACCATTGACCTGTAAACATGCTCGGCACCTCTTCCTCATCTCCACGGTCACCGTTCTAAGCAGCAGTTCCTCGCGCATTGTATTGAATGCGGCGTGGATCCTGTTAATTAAAACCTCCCTTGTTGGTACTTCTTCTGCGTACACCAACTCTTTCGCCCTTCCCCAGACGTAGAAGTCTAGCGGGGTAAGGTCAGGCGACCTTGGGGGCCAGGGAATTGGCCCATCCCGACCAATCCAAGAATTAGGGAAGCAGTTGTTCAGAAGCTCCCTTACTGCTAGGCTCCAATGAGCAGGACAGCCGTCGTGCTGGAAGACTATGGGCCGGTCTTCGTCAAACACTTCTTCCAGTAAATCGGGCAAATCATTTTCGAGGAAATCTGAGTAGTTTGGCCCGTTTAGGTTGTCTGGCAAAAAGTGCGGCCCTATCAACCGATTACCGATGACGCCGGCCCATACGTTCACGGAGAACCTTCGTTGAAAACCTCTGTGTCTCTTCACTCTCGGGTTTTGATCTCTGGGTGCCCTGGACAATATAATGGGCGGGGGTAGGTAGCAGACTATCCCTAGTTTCTACCCTAGGCGTATGTACAGCTCCCTACCAAACACCCTGTATATATAGAAGATATATACTTAAATACATAGAACAACCATGACCCAAGCACAAAATATTCGAGTTCATCACACAAATATTTGCCCAGGCCGGGATTCGAACCCGGGACCGCCGGCTCAGTAGGCAGGTGTCTACAAACCGTATATGCAGATATTGTCAATAAAGAAAAACAACTTAGCGAATAACGGTTAAAAAATGCTGATGGGGCTGTCTCGCTTTTGGAGTATTGCAATGTTTATAGAACGTTTTTTCAAATTGCGGAAAGGTATGACTACCCCCTTAGCAAACACTCAATGACACGTCATTAGCAGAATAGGGGATGCGACTGATGTTGAATAAAAAAAACTCAATATGTCATGAAACAAAGAAAAAATTAAAAACAAACAAATATTTTTTGAAATACATATGTGATTTTAATGGTTCAAAAATATTATGGTTCTTTTTTTATCCCAAATTAATTTTGAAATTGTTTTCCGAATCCTCATTATTTAACACAACAATAATTGTACGACAACCATGAACTTAAACGCTTATGCTTCCATACCACTATTAGTGCCCAATCCCCAGATGACGTCATATGTAGGTGGCCATTTCCATGGAGCGTTTTTAGTGCTCTGTAAGAATGTTGAGCTTTGACGGTCATTTCTGACTTTTAGAGCAGTCTAAGTGTAGGTGACTCATATAGACATTTGATCCCAATAAAAAAAGAATTCATTTAAAAAAATTGTCCGCACGCCTATTATAGAGGATTTCTCAAAAAAATTGCCAACATTTAAAACGAAAATTAAGGTCCAATATATAATTTCCCTATTTTGTTAGATACCAATTTTCTTTGTGATTTCCAGTACATTAATATCAGATTATGTATAATTAAAAAAGTATAACCTTAACTATAGAACATAGCCATAACTTGATATAAAATTACTAAAATAATTGGAAACAAAATAGGAAAATTATATTGGACCTCAATTTCTGTCTTAATTGTGGGCATTTTTTTCGAGAAATGCTCATATATGTAACCTTTGTAGGTAGGTAATATAGAAATAAGTAATTAGAAACTTTTTATGTCTATGTTCGTAATTCATATTTCAACTTTCATCATCATAAACTTAAGAGCTAGGCTCTTGTCGGTGAGCTATTTCCCATTTTCTCTATCTTGAGCTATCTCCTTGACGGCCTGGTACGACACGACGTTCACCTTTTCCTTTATTTGGTCCATATAAGCTCTTCTTGGTCTTCCTCAATTTTAACTTTACAAGACTGAAATAATTTATAATTTACCAGTCGTCAACAGACACGTTCACCCTAAAAGGGCTGTATTTAGGTGACCTACTTGCGCCCTTAGGGTGCACGCTGCAATCACATCAACGCGCAACATCGTCACTGCGAATTATGCGTCACAACTGTTACATAACCCTTATGTAACCATTCCAAGTTACGTGTAACCTGAATTTGTTTGTATTTATTTCCTGTTCAGGTGTGCAATAAAGAATTTTCTATTCTATTCCCACAAGCTTTGATTTAACTTGCATTGTATGTATTGTAAGTATGTTTGTTCGGGTGGGATCTTGCAAGTCAATTTTGAAGCAGATATCGTCAACCGATTGAGCTGAAATTTTGCATGCTTACAGGGCTGATCTGATGATGGAACCGGAAGGTGGCCATAGGAACTCTATAATAGAAAAAGCAATCCTACCGAGTTTGGGCTCTTTAGAATCGTTTTAGTGAGCATTTGATAGATATCCAAAGAAAAGTACAGTCGGCTATACAAGCTTGTCACTAAAACGAAATTTTTGACAGAAACTTATTCTATTCTATACAAGAGCGTCTGAGGTTTACACAGCGGGGTAACATCACTGTTGTATAACTTTGCCATATGTTAGTACTAGCTACGACGCGCAGTGCTACATCCCATGAGAACACTACATTTTTCAGGATAAAAAGTAGTCTTTGTATTAATCCAGGGTATCAACTACCTTCATACCAAAATTTAACAAAATTGATCTGTAGCCGCTTGAGCGTGAAGAAATAATAATAACATAAACACACTGACAAGCTTTCGCATTTATAATATCAATGTTGTATTACTTCGCCACATGTTAGTACTTGCTGCACCGCACGGTGTAACCCGGTCATCCCACGGGTAGTAGGGTCATTCTTGAGAATCGAATTCTTCATGTGATTCCCTTGGCGATTTTTATTTTTAATTTTTTTTACCTATTTGCTAGAAAATATGAAATTGTATTTAATTTTACGCAGATTTATCAAATAGGCACCAATTTTGGTCAATTTGAAACAGAAATATACCACTTTATATTTTCGCCGCCAGGGGAATAAGAAAAGATGACATGGGAATAAGAAAATCGCCAAAGGAATCATAAAAAAAAGTACAGGGGAATAATATTCAGATCAGTTTTTCTTCAATAAATAAAAAGTTTTACAAAGTGTAAGGATACAAAAATTCACAGTTTTTATTCGCATTAATTGGCAATTTTCTTAATAATCGAACCACCGTCGTAGTATAAAAATTGCTGGGAATAAGCATCTTCTCTTGAATTCAGCTCAAAATTATTTGAGACCTGCCGTACCTCTATCGAATAAAATTCTAAATCAATGATTCAGTCATCTGCAACGCGAATTAAAGGGAAATTTATTTTCTTTTCATGAAAACGCAAGAAAACTGTGATTCCCTTGTTCGAAATTAGAACCAGAGGAATAAGAAAAAAGTATGTTTCTTGTCGATTCTGCCGAAACTAAAATTATTATAAGAACAACTACTAACACATGCAGGCATTCATGTAGTTTTCTTTTTACTAAACACTATGTACCTATTTCATATATAAAATTTTATATAAAAATTCAAGGGAATCAAAATCATAGTGAACCAAAGCCAAGTGAATCATATATTAGCCTTCATAGCTAAGAATTCCAGCAACTAGTCGCGACCATTCCCGGCATATCTGGAAGCGTTACTGACGTTTGCCAAGCCCGGCCATTGCAACTGGTCAAATGACGTTTAAGTAGGGATGTGCGCCGTGTTGAATGAGGCACCAGAGGAATCATAGCTTAGCTCTGGACAAACCTTTAACATAGTATTTTTTTTAAATTACGATACACACAGCAACCATATTTTTTCTTCTAAATAAATAACTTATATTCTAATAATTTAACTCAATTCTATACTTTATTTCAATTCACAACATGTACTTTTTGGGGTAGTTTGTTCAAAAAATGGCGAATGGACGCACCAAGGGAATAAAGTTTTATGTGTTTAATATTTTTTTACAGTTAATTATAGTTAACTTAAACAAAAAACAAATCGTGCTCCAGTTAGATTAGGTGCTAATCTATATATATAAAAGAAGAAGTCCTGACTGACTCATCAACGCACAGCCGAAACTACTAATGCGAGAGAGTTGATTTTTGCACAGTAGGTTACTTTTATAACGTGGGCTAGAGATAAGAAGGGATTTTTGGAAATACCTCCCCTAAGAGGGTTAAATAGGGGTGCAAAGTTTGTATGGGGTAAACTTTTTTTTTGGAGTTAGATACTTGAAACTTTGTAGAATGATTACTTATTCAAAAACATAAAAAGTACTTTTAGCGTTTTAGAAAATTTCACCCCTAAGGGGGTTAAATAGGGGTGCAAAGTTTGTATGGGGTAAACTTTTTTTTTGGAGTTAGAGACTTGAAACTTTGTAGATAGCTTACTTAATCAAATACAAAAAAAGTAATTTCAGCGTTTTGGAAAATTTTACCTCTAAGGGGGTTAAAAAGGGGTGCAAAGTTTGTATGGGGAACACCGCTAATGTTGTTTATAAAGAAGTGTTACGCTAACGTTATCAGTTTATATATTTTTTATTTCCAGTCTACTACCCAGTGACTACGTCCTTTCTTTAAAACGAACTTGCACCCCCTTTTCTATGGTTGACTGTCAACAATATTTTCTTAGTGCTGTCTCTTATTTATTGTGTTCCAAACTTTATGTGTTCCTATATTTTAGTGAGTTGTCTATCAGCACATGAATAATTTATACTTTATATACCTATTCTTACTTTATTTAGCTTCTTGAGAAATATAGAGAACTATAGCCACCAGAATATATTGAATCACTCTTCAAACAATACTACTAGCCTGTAGACCAAAATAGTAATCGCATCATTAAATTCGCTTATGTGCATTTAGTTTTTAATGGTCACATTTCAGCATTTTCTTTAAACACTAGCCTTTTTAATAACTGGGGTACCTGCTAGACCATTTAGAAACATTTTGGCCAGCCTCGGGAACTCCGCCACACCACTCTTTTCGTTTAATAGGCAGGCCGGCGTGTACAAATACCAGTGCTGCCTTCTTATGAAAAGAGGTCATTATTTATTATCGTTATGAAATACTTAAAGTTTATTATTTATTATTCCATCTCTCGATTTCCAGTGCTGAGTTTAAGATTGTTTTAACAGCCTTACGATATTTAACTTTTTTTTTAAATCTCACTCATAATAACTATTAAGAACCCCATTTTCTAACTCCAATTCCATGCGTCGCTCTATATCTTGCAGTCATTTTTGCCAAAGATTAAAAGCATCAGGTAACTGACGGAATAAATATTAAGCATCTTGCAAACAGTTCCCGTAATCTAATTGGAAAAATCTTCAAAAATTCTCTAACAATTGCATATCAGTGTCTGCCACTGTTTGAAATGTAATATGTCTAGACCATTTTAACTAAGAATAAAATTCACTTACCTATTTTAATATCTTTGTCATCATCAAAAATCTACGCGGACGAAGTCGCGGGCGGCCGCTAGTGTAATATATAAAAAATACTATGGTCAATTATTTCAATTGTGCGGGTACTTTATCCTTTTAGTATTAGTATTTATTTATTTATTGGAGAAACAACAGAGGTAAATGAGTAACAAAAACAATCATGGTTTAAATAAAGTATACATTTAGGCATGCACTTACTTCCTAAAACGCTCTCACTGAGCACACACAACATGAACAATTTAATACTTACTACACTAGACTAAACTTCTGCATAGGATAAACAAAAAAATCTTACAAGGAACAACATCCAAAAAGAGAAAACGAAAAAGAAGAAATAAAATTAACATGCAACAATATTGGCGTTCTCATTTACGGTTAATATACGGTTAATATATCCCATTTGGTAACACAATATGTACAATTAATAATTATATACAGTACGCTTTTCTACAAGTATTAATAACAACTATCATCTGTTTCGTTAAAAATATCGAGAACATGTTTCTGGAAAAGTGACCGACTAGAGTTAAAGATGTCAGTGGAAGTGAGCGAGTTGTTATAAAGCTTGCACATTCGGCGCAGAGGACCTCTTTTTCCGGCATTGGTCGTAGACTGCATAAGTAAAAACCATGAACTATTATCTAAAACATCACTCGGATGAATGTACACTCAACACTTCGTTGATAATCCGTACGTTAAGTTGTGAAATGATTATAAATTGCGACACTTTCTGTTCAAGTAGTAATTCCATCTTAACATACTTCGTTGAAAATTCGGTAATTCGTCCAAGCCTCCCAAACTAGACGCAAGACGTTAGGTCAATCAGCAATAAAATGCAGATTAATGGAGCCCGGGCTATTATATCGGGTTCCATGGCAGTTCCGGGGGTCCGGTCCCGGGGGACGGATATTAGTTACTAATTGGACCCCTTTCCAGTTCTATTATGGGAATAATGGGGGGAGATTATGGCCATGCGAATTTTGGTGATGACTGTGAGGTCCCTACGGCATTTGGATAGTTTTGGTTATGACGTACGCATACAAATGTGTATCTGTTTCTAATCTTCTCATTATTATATTGAAACCGTTCGCTATTCCAAATATTAAGGAGAGCGCCATGCTCTAAGTAGTTACTTTGAAACAAGAGTGAGTTCATATTACATAATATACCTATGGAATAAAAACACCAGCCAAGTCGGACTCGCGCACCGATGCATGATGGTTTCGTACAACTAAATATTTTTTTTGTTTTCTGTGTATGTTATTATACCGGCAACAGGAATATAATCATGCGGCAAAGTTTAAATTGTCTAGCCTTCGGGTCATGACACAGCCTGGTGACAGTATCGAGCAATAATCAGCAAAAAAACAGGTTTTTTTGTATGTATAAATATTTATTTTATTCTGCTTTTAGTATTTGTTTTGTTATAGCCGCAACAGAAATACATCATATGAAATCTCAACTGTCTAGCTGTCACGGTTCATGAGATACAGCCTGGTGACAGACAGACGGACAGACAGCGGAGGCTTAGTAATAGGGTCTCGTTTTTACCCTTTCGGAACGGAACCCTAAACATTATAAAAAAATTATGACGCAGTCACTTGGGTCTAGCTATCATCACCTCCAAAATGGATAATTCGAGTGTTTCATTTTCGTAGACCTGTCCTGTGGAAATAAATATCCGTTGATTTTAAAGCTTTTTATCCATTTAAAAATGCTGTATATGTTTTTTAACATATTATCAATGTTACTAGTTGTAACAGGGCGATTTATTGGTATAAATTTGAAATCAACAGTTTCACTTTTTCATTGTATAATTTTTATTTCAAAAACTACTCGAAATTGACATAATTCACGCTGAAAACTGGATCTTTTAGCTTATTCTCGACTGTACGCAATGAAAGCATGAAATGGCTATGTCACAATCTAGAACTGGAAAAGTATTATTCACTTAAAAAAGTTGGTTGAAATTATCTATTATATTTGTCATAATATGTATTTTTTTTTAATATACATAATATATGGCCTCTTAAGGAATTTCAAACTATTCTATGTGCACTGTGTTTAAGAAAGACCCAAATTCTCGTCTTTCTTGTGGCTCAAATCTGTGTCACACTTTAAACAAACACATTAAAAAGTTAGTATATTTAGGTACGAGTGACGAAACGGGTCGCGCCCGAGGGTCGTCGGGCCGAAATGCCTGCGCCGTACATTCCTGGACTAATAGTTATATCCAAACGTCATTGTATATTAAATTGTTCTGTTTCTGGGGGTGCAACTTGAGTCCAGTTCGCAAATATGCGTATTATTTATACACGTGTTGATTTGATATTAATCACGCTAATATTATAAAGGCAAAAGGTTGCGAGTATGTTTGTGTGTTTATGTGTATGTTAGTTATTTCTTCACGCTCAAACAACTGGACCAATTTTACATAGAAAACTATCGTGAGTCTCAGACATATTAAAATACTTAAACGGGTTTACTCACGTCGTAGAAGTCGAATAACGCTCGACATGTTTCGAATCGGTACGCGATTCATCATCAGGAGAGACGATCAGTCGCGGCGGCGGCCAATCGAACACTGCGGGCATGCGCCCTGTCCGCGCGGATGCTCGACGCGGGTGTCACCGGCGGAGGCGCAAAACTACCCTCATCATCACGCACAATGCCAATTGTCGGGTTGCACACAACACTCACTACGTCATTTGCTAAGGTCTCGTCCACACTAACCACCGATGTAGTATCCAAAACCGTCCTCCAACTAGGGGGCACTTGACCATCCACAATCTCGGTTAAAATTCGGATGACGACTAATTTCGATAGCCTCCCGTACTTTCCGCGGAATGGAAAACTTTTCTCTCGCCAGCACAGTTACCTTATCGAACCGAATATAGTGAGACGTATCCGAATTCAGTGAATGTTCCGTCACTGCAGAACCCCGGGTATCCTGATTTTTCATACTACGTATGTGTTCAGTCACTCTTGTGGAAATGTTCCGGCCAGTCTCTCCTATATAGTTCTTCCCACAGGAGCACGGAATCATATATACGCCAGGATTACTTAAGGGTTCCTTATCTTTGGGGGAACGCACCAACTGTCTGAGCTGTATATGAGGGCGGAAAATCGTCTTGATGCAATATCTACGGCGTAACAAGTATCCGATTTTATCCGTCACGCCCTTAAGATAAGGCAAATATAAAGGTAGCCTCTCTACTGCAGTTGGGCGGGGACGAGCCGATGCGTTCGCAACCCGATTACTCTGCCTCCAGTTGTAGCCGTTGCGCTCCAAAACATGTTTCACGTGACTTAGTTCACCATCCACAAACTGAGGATCACACAGACATAAGGCTCGATTGATCAACGTTCTAGGCACAGAAGACAAATGACTCGGGTGATGATGTGAATCCGCCCTAAGGTACCGATCAGTATGAGTTGGTTTACGATACACTGTAGTCATCAACCGCCCACAAGGTCTACGCATCACCAAAACATCCAAAAACGGCAACCTTCCTTCACTTTCCTTCTCCACCGTGAACTTGACCTTATGATGTAATGTATTAAGGTACCCCGTAAGCTCCAGTAGGCCGGTTTCCGAGACAACAGCAAATACGTCATCCACATACCGCCACCAATATCTAGGTGTGACAGGCCCGCTATTTAAAGCACGTAATCATAATCGTTGATCAATCGAGCCTTATGTCTGTGTGATCTTCAGTTTGTGGATGGTGAACTAAGTCACGTGAAACATGTTTTGGAGCGCAACGGCTACAACTGGAGGCAGAGTAATCGGGTTGCGAACGCATCGGCTCGTCCCCGCCCAACTGCAGTAGAGAGGCTACCTTTATATTTGCCTTATCTTAAGGGCGTGACGGATAAAATCGGATACTTGTTACGCCGTAGATATTGCATCAAGACGATTTTCCGCCCTCATATACAGCTCAGACAGTTGGTGCGTTCCCCCAAAGATAAGGAACCCTTAAGTAATCCTGGCGTATATATGATTCCGTGCTCCTGTGGGAAGAACTATATAGGAGAGACTGGCCGGAACATTTCCACAAGAGTGACTGAACACATACGTAGTATGAAAAATCAGGATACCCGGGGTTCTGCAGTGACGGAACATTCACTGAATTCGGATACGTCTCACTATATTCGGTTCGATAAGGTAACTGTGCTGGCGAGAGAAAAGTTTTCCATTCCGCGGAAAGTACGGGAGGCTATCGAAATTAGTCGTCATCCGAATTTTAACCGAGATTGTGGATGGTCAGTGCCCCCTAGTTGGAGGACGGTTTTGGATACTACATCGGTGGTTAGTGTGGACGAGACCTTAGCAAATGACGTAGTGAGTGTTGTGTGCAACCCGACAATTGGCATTGTGCGTGATGATGAGGGTAGTTTTGCGCCTCCGCCGGTGACACCCGCGTCGAGCAGCCGCGCGGACAGGGCGCATGCCCGCAGTGTTCGATTGGCCGCCGCCGCGACTGATCGTCTCTCCTGATGATGAATCGCGTATCGATTCGAAACATGTCGAGCGTTATTCGACTTCTACGACGTGAGTAAACCCGTTTAAGTATTTTAATATGGACCAATTTTGATAATTTTTGGTATAAAGGTAGCTGACACCCTGGATTAACACATAGGCTACACTATGCATACTTTTACTATATATACTTTTTTTCCCGATAAAATGTAGTGTCCCCGTTGGATGAACGGTAATACCGCAGGGTGCTGCTATAATATAAATAAATAAATATCGGACAACGTCACAGAAGTCGATCTAGTCCCATATACATATACTTATATTGATAAATACATACGTAAATTCATAGATTGATTGCGGTTGATTGTGATGTAAGTACCCTTAACTTGACATGGTCTTTAGACCATGAACGTAACATCACGTTCGAAATGTCGAGGTAATTAAATACTTAAACACTTTTTGAACGCGGCTAAGTCTCATTTTGTTATAATAAATCTATTGAGAATCAGTTTTAACTATATAAATATTAAGTATGAGACAACCTCACACAAATCAACCTAGTCCCAATCCCAAATTAAGCTGAAGAAGACTTGTGTTATGGGTACTAGGCGATGATATACATACTTATATAGATAAATAAATACTTATATACATAGAACATCCATGACCCAGGCACAAATATTCGTGTTCATCACACAAATATTTGCCCTTGCCGGGATTCGAACCCGGGACCGGGACCGGGACTATATGGGTCATAATTTCAGGAAAAATCTCAACAGTGCGATGCTGGATTTGTATAAACGTGCGGCGCCAGCCTGCCAAAACGGCTGGACAGATTTTAACCAATTTTGGTACAGGTATTTATAGCTGGACGTCCAAAGACAGTTATATGATACTTTTTATCCGAAAACGGTAAAGAAAAAAACATTCCGAAGAGGAAGTTGCGGGCACCTTCTAGTTATATGTACAAATATGTATTATGTACACATGTTAATTAGGTACACGATTATAATGTGTTTTAACGCGCCTGGTTTTATGTCTAGGATTAAACATTATACAAATTAATCAATTCAGTAGATGCCAAATTGAACTGGACTTTGACATCAAAAATAACAATAGCCGCAGAACTCATGGTCACTCACTCATAGCGGGTTATAAAACCGAGCTTTAATCCTTTTAAGCTGTAATCAGAAAAGCTTTCACAACGAAGCTCGCTCGTAGTAAGCTCCAAATGATCCATTAGCGGATTTAAAATGCATTGGAATATCAAATTACGTGTACATGCTAGGGTTCTCTGCTCTAGGACTCCAAGCAAGCAAAGCTTGTACCTACTATGGGTACTAGACGACGATAAACATAATATAATTATAGATAACATCCAAGACCCAGAAACAAATATTTGAGTTCATCACACAAATATTTGCCCCGGCCGGGATTCGAACCCAGGACCGCCGGCTCAGTAGGCAGGTGGGTGCACTACAAACTGCGCCAACTGCGTCGTCAAAATCTTTACCGTAGTCAGGTAAATAGTTATCTATAACCGTATTTGGATATTCAGATATAATCTCGGTTAAAATTTGGATGACGACTAATTTCTATAGCCTCCCTGGAATAAATAAATAAATATCGGACAACCTCACACAAATCGATCTACTCCCAAATTAAGCTCAAGAAGGCTTGTGTTATGGGTACTTATATAGATAAATATATACTTAAATACATAGCACAACCATGACCCAAGCACAAATATTCGAGTTCATCACTCAAATATTTGCCCTGGCCAGGCACTTCGAACCCGGGACCGCCGGCTTACAAACCGAGCCAAACGCGTCGTCAAAAATGAATGGAAATGACCCGAGATTGTGGATGGTCAGCGCCCCCAGCTGGAGAACGGTTTTGGATACTACGTCGTGGTTAGTGCGGACGAGACCTTAGCAAGTGACGTAGCGTTGTGTGCAACTCGACAATTGACATTGTGTGTGATGATGAGGGTAGACTCTTGCCTCCGCCGGTGACGCCTGCGATTGCTCGCAGTGTTCGATTGGCCACCGCGACTGATGGGCTCTCCTGGGTGATGAATCGTGAACCGATTCCAAACATGTCGTGCGATATTCGACTACTTCGGGAGTAAATCCGTTTCGTATGTCAGTTTTTAAATTAACAAATTAATATCGTCCAATTTCTGCTAAGTAGTCTGATTTAATAATCGTAATCCCATCAAAAACATAAATGTAAAATGAGAGCCAAGTTCAATATCGCGTGCACTTCGCCGACAAAAGAATTGAGATCTGCAAGAGCGCCAAGTTCTTTGCCCTAAAATTTTTAGATACAAGGACATGCTACATACTCAATGCATTTATTTTACTTGGGGAGTAATTCAATATCAAGATTTGACTTGGCTAGTTTTCACAAACTAACTAAATTTTATAAAAGTAACATAGTCATAGTCATAGTTCATTATCAAGCTAACAGTATAAGTAACAAGACGTAAACTAACTTGCCTACTTACCTTTACGAAAATAGGTTAATGATTGATTTTGATTTATAATATAAATTTTTATTTTAAAACTAGCCAAGTCACGTCTTGATATTGAATTACACCCCAAGTAAAATAAATGCATTGAGTATGTAGCATGTCCTTGTATCTAAAAATTTTAGGGCAAAGAACTTGGCGCTTTTGCAGATCTCAATTCTTTTGTCGGCGAAGTGCACGCGATATTGAACTTGGCTCTCATTTTACATTTATGTTTTTGATGGGATATCATTACTTTTTGTACAGAAATTATTATGATGTGTAAATTACTTAATTATTATTTGTTAATTAGTTCTGTGTGCTAATCTAGTACATCTTTTGAAAGTTTTGAACAAACAAAGAATTTACCAAAACGGTTAGTACGTATTGGATTTTTATGTGCATGTATGTGTAAGTGTGTGCGTGTGAGTGTATATGCTATTCTAGTATATCTTTCAAACAAAAAAAGAATTTTCCAAATCGGTTTATAAATGACAGAGTTCTGAGGCAACAACCATCAATAATAATAATAATAAAAAAACATAAAAAAATCACTGTTTTAGATTTTTATATGTATACACACACAATTACTAAGCTGGATGCCAAATTTCACCTTTCTAGGTCACCTGGAAGTGGGTTAGGTTTTTGATTACTAGTCAGTCAGTCAGTCAGTCAGTCAGTCAGTCAGTGCTAAAAATACCGTTTTTTGGACTTTAATATCTCAATAACTATTTAACCTATATTAATGAAATTTGGGGTTCTACTTGTTCTAAAGGATCTTAATACATAAGCCAAATTTCATTTTTTTATGTTAAATAGATTTGGAGTTATTGGGGGGTCAAAAGTGGCTCCAAACGGTTCGTGTAATATAACACACGGCTGCTGCTCGCCAGTTCCTGCGGTGAACTTGGCTGGACACGCTGCCGCGTGTCTAGATTCACATCGGATGTCCACACAATGCTACCCTACCGGCCCATTTATTCCAAAAAGTGCCAATTCAGCTTTTCATCATACATAAATTATTAACCTATATTTTCGTTGGACGGCGTTTTTTTATCTTTTTTCGCTCTGACAACCCGAAAACGGATTGCCAGAGCGATGGTATCGAGGTTTTCAATGGTACCAGTGATTTATTGAATTGGACGTATATGCCTTATATTTTCGAAGGTACATAGTTCGTTTTTGACCTGAGTGGACATTTTTAAATGGACGGAAAGAACTTATGTGGTTTAGATTTTAGATGGTTGATAAGTCGTTTTGGCTGGTGTGGGTAAGGGTGATTTATCATTGCAGGCAAGGGTCAACTCATTATGGCTTAAAATATATACATCCAAACTTGATCCAAACCCATTGAAATTATACTAGTCTAATGTAAATATTGGAGCATTTTTATCTCGCGTGTTGGCCTCTTCCTATTTCCTAAACTTTTTTGGCAAATATTGGTAGCTAAATATACTTCAGTAAGTCAATTTGGTATACTTGAACAGAGTTTATCAAGAAATAATTGGGTAGTTCTCAGAGCGTTTCACTCGTTATTACTTTCTTGTCGCGTATATATTAAAATATGAGTTACATCGGCTGTGAAAGTTTGATAACCCCATAGTAACGTAGCGTAAAACACAATTTGCGTATTTTTTTCTATTATGATGGTTCATTTCATCGATACATGCGAGAAAAGGAAGGAAAAGTGATAGCCTCGGACGTCTACTGCTGAACATAGGCTTCTTTTATCGCCACAAAGTTCGATCCTGTGCAGACAGCATGAGGTCACCCGTACATCGAGCTTTCAGAGAGAGAAGGACGAACTTTGACATATGATTGGGCGTCTCAGTTAGGCTTGTCTGGAGTGGTAGTATATCATTGAATTGATTATGCACACCAAGTATACAAGTAGTTAAATGTCGACTAGTGACTAAAACATCACAACCCACTATTTGCATATCTATCTTTTTACACAAACCAACACAGATACACTACAAGGCACGCTGTTCAACACATTTCCTGATCTGGATCCACGGAAGATCAGCGTCGTGGTGCTCAAGAGTGCTATGACATATGCTGAGTGGACTCCATTTTTGCAACCAGAACACCGTTTAGCTCATAGAATTTCTATAGAAGAATAGATTTTAAGTAAAATTTAATATAAAAATGTAATTCAATTATTTAGATGTAAAATTTAAATGTAATTGGTTTGCAAAATAAATGTATCTTCTTCTTCTACATCCAGTCAGCCCAAACGGCCGTCCATCGTGAGATCCTGCGAGCTATAGATTAATCAATCAATCTATTTATTTCAGGTACTTACAATCACACTAATATTATAAAGGTGAGCGTCTTTATGTGTATGTTTGTTACTTCTTCACGCTCAAACGGCTAGACCAATTTTGATACATTTTGGTATGAAGGTAGCTGACACCCTGGATTAACACATAGGTTAATTTATATCCCGAAAAATGTAGGGTTCGCGAGGGATGAGCGGGTAACACCACGCGGTGCAGCTAGTCTAATATATATATATTGATATAATGTGCCAGGGCAAATATTTGTGTGATGGACTCGAATATTTGTGCTTGGGTCATGGTTGGGTCTATGTTGTATATATTTATCTATATAAGTACGTATATCGTCGTCTAGTACCCATAACACAAGCCTTCTTGAGCTTAATTTGGGACTAGATCGATTTCTGTGAGGTTGTCTGATATTTATATTTATATATTAATAAAAAAAGACCAAAAACATCATTTCGTTGATGTGTGAAGCCACTTGGTGTCAACTGACGGGCCTCAGAAACGCCGGAAAACGACACCCGTCGGGAAAGGCTCCTCGTTCATGAAGGTTGACAGCTGGGGCAAACTATACACAACCGAATAGAAATGACTATCCTGTGTGTAAGGTTTTTATTTTTGCATATAAAATGAAAAGTAGTCGAGATTAAGTGAAGTGGTGACGTCATAACCGACGGCGGTTATGGGGAGTTGGCCTGTAGGGGCATTCTCGGTCGGACGGTGAAACGGGACAGATCTAGCTAACTGTGATTATCTATAGTCTGTACTTTAAGGTATTTAAAAAAAATGTAAACAAACCGGAGCTGTCATATTGAGAGCAAGCAATGTTGAATGTCAAACCGACAAAGTTAAAAATCACGTAAGGTAGGTGTTGCTACTTTAAACCTGTGACTTTCTATTTTAGTCGTGTTACTCCTAGTTTAATGCAGTCTTTTGTGTTACTTCTGCACATTTGGGTACTTTTTATTGACGATTTACTGAAAAAAAAAAAAAAAGTGATGTGACAAAAATATGTTTGTATCCGTGAATTTGTATATATTTGGTGAAATTAAGCGATTACACATGTTATTTAAATGGAACAGACTGCAGTGTTATTTATATTATAAAATAATTGACCTACAAATTATTGTATTATATAAAAAAAAATACGGGATCCAAACGTTATCTTATAAACAACCCTTTTAATGTTTGTTTACATTTTTTTAAATACCTAAAAGTACAGACTATAGTTGTGATTAAAAAGTTAATCACCTGTTGTGCTATAAATTGTGACATATACGTTAATACAATTGAAAAGTGTTTGTTATTTTCGAGGGTGATTACATTACATATGTCAGTTACTTTTTCCTCGGAGCATAGCCCTTTCCATTGCACGTTGCGTGACTCTGAGGGCGAACCTGATGAAAACAATCGACAAATTGAAATAAAAAATCCACACGCCGTTAGATCCACATATAAATATAAAATCCAAAACTCTTACGTAATTATAACTCACACAATACGTGTTTACGCGCAACCCTTCCTGCAGGGGAAGGAAGGGTGTCGTTAAATTCCTTCGCTTCATTCGGCAGCATTGATCCGGGCGGAGCCGGGCGAGGAACTATAGCGGCACTCGGGCGGAATAATTGCGTTTTCTTCTTTTTCTTCATATGTTAAAATAAAATCAGTACCTACTTGTGAAACTTACATTTAACTACCACAAGTTTCCATAGGGTTAGGATCATCATTATCATATTATCAGACAACGACAAAAATCCTCAATCTTTGACATGACCCGCGGTCATGAGGGAGTCATTAGTTAGGTTCATCTTCGTTATTATATCAGCTGAAAGACATCTACTGTTGGGAAAAGGCCTCTCCAAAGTTTTCCTTACCACGACCAGCTGTCGGGCGCTACCCTCGTCCAATTTCCATTCAAGATCGTTCGTTCACCTAGTTACTATGGTGTGTGTATACTGTATACATTTCTTCATGATAAGAAATATCTGTTTCTTAATTTTCTTGATGTTAAAGAAAAATCAGTATTCAGGCCAGGGTTATGAAAATCTAAAATATTAACAAAAAGAAGATATACTTACTTACCCTTATAATATTCTTATGTGGCGTCCATATAACCCGATTCTTACTGGCTTGCCTATTTTAGAGCGTTTCAGCATCATAAATAAATAATATAATAAATAAATACCAGACAACCAAACAAATCGATCTAGTCCCAAATTAAGCTCATGAAGGCTTGTGTTATGGGTACTAGACGACGATATATTTACTTATTTAGATAAATATATAGAACAACCATGACCCAAGCACAGATATTCGAGTCCATCACACAAATATTTGCCCTGGCCGGGATTAAACTCGGGACCGCCGGCTCAGTAGGCAGGTCTGTACAAACCGAGCCAACCGCGTCGTCAAATTATTCTCTAATACTTTTAGAGAATAAGTAAGACGCCATGCCACGGCATTGCTAAATAGTAGTATTTAACGAGTAGGTTTAGCTTAGTCATAGTTAATTTTAAGCCAAATCCGTAAATGTTTACAAAAAAAATTAAAACCCGGATTAAATACTACTTACCAAGGGAGGAAAGTTGTGATTAACCGTCAACTCGTGAGTGCCGGCTTGCGGTCGCGCTGTAAAACTATAAATGGTTATTCTTTATATGCTATGATCGCGGTTAAGGGTATGCTCGTTTCTGTGCTGCTTTCAGTTTAAATTGACAACATTTCATATTTCTAACCGGTGGAATTAATATAGAAATAGAGAGCTTCGTGTCTTCTACAGCCTAAAACATTGTTTGAATTTATTTTTCTGTGTAAAGACAAATAATAATAATAATAATAAAAAAAAAAAAAAAAAAAACCGCTGACGTTGACACATGCCTTTTTGTAATCTTGCTCCTTTTTAATTTTGTAAAAGTGTTTTCATTCCGTTTACGCCGCAATTTTATACGTCCATTTATAACCTTTTATCTTATTTACCGTTTTCGGCAATGTGTACATACTGCGAATATAATTTATTTACTAACTCTGAAAACGAAGACAATTCTGACAGCGGACGTATGTCACTTAAAGGCGAAATAATGAAAATAATATTAAAGGAATAAGTAATGATTACGAGATCAAGGCGCAAAAAAGCGGAACAAACAAACGCACGACCACCACCCCCGCCCGCCTCGTCCAGCTCCTCGCCATCATCGTCTGGCGACGAATTCGCTACTGCTGCGGACACCAGCGAGTCGAGCGACGAGCGCGGGCCGCCGCCCCCGCCGCCACAACCACCAGCACGACGAGGACGGCCACCGCTGCCGGCACGCTTGGGGCCTACGGGGCAACCTGCCCCGACCACGGCTCCCGCTACCGGTGGTATAGTGCGTCGCATGAGATGGTCTCAAGCCATGAACGAGAACGTCATGCGCGCCTATTACGGGGCTACAGAGGGAGGAACCAACCTGTCTGCGTACCGGGACAGGATGCTGCCTCTGTATCTTGCTTTTGATCCGACCATCGCCGTATCTGCGCAGCGGCTATCCGATCAGGTGCGCTTCATTCAGCGGCGCAAGCTGCTGGACGACGCGACACTTGATCGACTGCGCCTGGAAGTACTGGCCACTCGTGCGGCTTCTGCGCCGACTCAGGATCCGCCTGCTATGTCACCGGTTCCGGCGCCAGCGCCCAACCTGGTGCCGGGGGTGCCGCTGACGGATCCCGATGCCGATGACGAAGGATGTGCGAGCAGTGTAAGTACCCAGGCCAATGAGCAGTTGAGGAGGGCTTTGGAAGAGGCTATTGCGCGGTATCGATCCGCACCTGAGTCTAGGCCACGATTACCACGCTTACCAATCCATAAACGCAACTTAGCGTTAATGGGAGCCCTGGACGCTTTGCTAGACCCGTACCTTCGGGCTAGCGAAGATTTAGCTGATACCCACTCGATCATATACTGCGGGGCCATCGCGGCGTGCCGCGTTGCTCGTGTCAGATTTCCGGACACTGACCGAGCACCGCGGACCGCCGGGGGTGTTCCTGCCTGGCAAGTACGGATCGAGCGGCGTATCGGCTCGTTTAGGACTCTCATTGCCAAGCTAATCTGCTTTAGGGGGGGCAACAACCGCCCCCGTGTGATGCGCTACGTGACCCAAGCCTTCGCGGGGACTGGCACCAGGCCCTGCCATTACATGGCATGTGTCACAGAGCGCATCGACTACCTAAAGCAGAAAGTTTATGCATGGGCAGGCCGTATTCGTCGCTACAGAGAGCGTGTGGATCGATACCAACAGAATCGTCTCTTTCAAAGCGATCAGAGGAAGGTATACCGAAAGTGGGAGGGAGCCGACAGCCGACCAATGTGTGGCCGACGGGCAGCTGCCGGATCCTACTGCCATGATTAATTTCTGGCGTAGTATCTGGTCGGTGCCAGTCGATCACACCGAGGGCGAATGGATGAATGCTGTCAGACGTGAGTGTGAGCCGATCGAAGTCATGGGGGCTGTGACCATCAGCCCCGATGATGTGAGTTGTGCGGCCCGTATGACCCAGAACTGGAAGAGTCCTGGGCCGGACGGGCTGCACAACTTTTGGATCAAGTGGTTTCGATCCTCACACGAACGTCTGGCAGCACAATTTCAAGACGCCCTCGAGCTTGGTTCCCTGCCATCTTTCATGACTACTGGTGTTACCTTCCTGCTCCATAAGTCCGGTAGTACCACGGAAGCGAAAAACTATAGACCCATCACGTGCCCACTTTATACAAGCTCCTTACGTCCATTCTGAGAACAAAAATTAACACGCACATTGTTGCGAACAACGTTTTGGCCTTTTCTCAGAATGGATGTAGGGTTGGGTCCCGTGGTAGAGCTCCTCCTCATTGACACGACCATATGCCAACAAGTCCGGCGGAACAGGGGGTCTCTCTCGGCCGCCTGGATTGACTATATGAAGGCCTATGATTCGGTGCCTCATTCATGGCTGGAGAGGGTCTTAGAGCTGTATAAAATCGATACGGCTCTAAGATCCCTCTTAGGTGCGTGTATGAGGCAGTGGACCACAGTCCTTCGTCAACCAGGTGGCGGAGGCGGCCCCCTTGGCCCGCAGGACTTGATAAGGATTGAGAGAGGTATTTTCCAGGGTGACAGTTTGAGTCCTCTGTGGTTCTGCCTAGCCCTGAATCCCCTCAGCACTCTGCTGAAGGATTCAGGACTAGGTTGCCGGCTTCGAAGAGGAGGTGAGGTCATTTCTCATCTTCTTTACATGGATGATCTTAAGCTGTATGCACCAAAACGCCATGATCTGGTGGAACTACTGGAAGTAACAGAAACCTTCAGTAGCGCCATCAAAATGGAGTTTGGTGTAGACAAATGTGCGGTCATGCATGTACAGCGGGGGAAAGTCGTAAATTCCGCGAACTTACAACTTTCTGAGACAATGTCCCTCAGGTCTATCTCCGAAGCTGAAACCTCAAAGTACCTTGGTATGTCACAGTCATTGGGTATTGTGGACGGAGACATTAAGCAGGCGTTGAAGGAGCGTTTCTTTTGTCGCTTGACAAAAGTGCTTAACAGTCTTTTGTCCGGCGGTAATAAGGCGCGCGCCTTCAACGCTTGGGTGATGCCTCTGCTCACTTACTCCTTTGGCATACTAAGGTGGACTCAGCAGTCTGAGTCCACCTTAGTATGCCAAAGGAGTAAGTGAGCAGAGGCATCGTCCAGCTCAGTAGCTGGACGCCCAGGATACGAGGGTCCGTCAGCTGCTCACTACACATCGCATGAGGCACCCACGCTCGTCAGTTATGAGAATGTACATCCCGCGTAAGTGTGGGGGCCGTGGCTTTTTAAACGCCAAGGACCTCCATAACCGCGAGGTGTGCAGTCTTAGGGAGTATTTCCTAAACAACGAGTGTGGGATTCATCGCGATGTAGTAGCAGTTGACAAAGGCCTCACCTCTCTCTCCTTAGCAAACGAGAACTGGCGCAGACCAAAGGTGCTTAGCACCGATGACCGCAAGGCCGTATGGAAGAGTAAGGAGCTACACGGGCGGTTCTACAAGGCCCTTACAGGGCCCGATGTAGATCTGCTCGCGTCGGTGAACTGGCTACGCTTCGGGGATCTCTTCGGGGAAACCGAAGGTTTTATCTGTGCAATTGCGGACGAAGTAATGATGACGAACAATTATCGAAGATATATCCTGAAGGACGGTACGGTCGACATTTGTCGGGCATGCCGCCGTCCCGGTGAGTCACTCAGGCATATAATCTCCGGTTGTTCGCATCTTGCTAACGGCGAGTACTTGCACAGACATAACCAAGTAGCCAGGATCATTCACCAGCAACTTGCTCTTCGATACGGTCTTGTGGGGTCTGAGGTGCCGTACTATAAGTACGCACCGATGCCAGTTCTCGAAAATGGTCGTGCCACGCTCTATTGGGATCGATCTATCATCACGGACAGGACTATTGTAGCCAATAAGCCTGATATCGTGTTGGTAGATCGATCCAAGCGCCAGGCAGTGCTCGTCGACATTACCATCCCCCATGACGAGAACCTCGTGAAGGCCGAGAAGGACAAACTCAGCAAGTACCTTGACTTGGCTCACGAGGTGACCGCCATGTGGGATGTTGACTCGACGATCATTGTTCCGATAGTCGTTTCGGCGAGCGGTCTTATAGCGAAGAGTCTCGACAAACATCTTAAGAGACTCTCGCTAGATGGCTGGATCAAGGGTCAGATACAGAAGGCGGTACTCCTGGACACGGCGCGCATTGTCAGGAGGTTCCTCTCTTTGCAGCCCTAACCACCGGTAGCCTGGGCCCTGCCCCGCTGCCGGCGGCACCCTAGGTTAGGTTTTATTTTACTTTTTATATAAATTTATTGTAAAAAACCTAATCTAAGCTATAAAATGAATAAAGGAGATAATAATAATATATAATTTATTTTTGTGTGTGTAAAGAAATATAAGAAAATACATAAAATAACCGAAATATGCAACAACTATGAAATGAAATGAAATGAAATGAAATGAAATGAAATGAAATGAAATAATTTATACAGGGGCACTTTTACAAGTCAAATTGTGAATCTACCGGCATTTCGCAAGAGGAGACCGCTGTTGAGAAGAAAGCCGAAAGAAACTCAACAGTAAGTCATTTTTTCGTAAATAATACTTAAAACAATTACATGATACATTTGTAGTGTTATAACTAATTACACTGGTACACGTAAAGGAGATGTAAGATACTCCAAATCAATGTTAAGTAGGAACATTAAAATAAAATTTTAACGATACATTTAAAATATTAAATATACCCAGAGATGTATAAAGTCTCTGGGTGTCACAATATGCAATAAAATAAAATAACTTAATTAATTTAATTCCACAGAGATGTATAAGGTCTCTAGGCGTCAACGTGAATAATTTACAATAGAAAATAATTATTAAACCTAAATTTCTTAGAGATGTATATGGTCTCTAGGCGTCATAACATGCAATAAAAAAAAAATTAAAATTATTAAATTTCCTCAGAGATGTATAAAGTCTCTGAGTGTCCTAAGATACTACACTAAGCTGTTTCTTAGAGATGTATACAGTCTCTAAAAGTTCAAAAAGTAAAAATCAACATATAATAACTTCAATCGAGTACAGGATGAAGTTTCTCACGTTTACTTAATTTAACACTAGTATGCGGTTGCTACATATTTAATTTGGCCCTTGCTAGCGACTATGACTGTATAGAGTTGTAGTCTTCAACCTATCCGCGAAAAAAGACAACATTAATGTCAAGCTCAACGTTGTTCGTTTTTAGGGTTCCGTAGCCAAATGGCAAAAAACGGAACCCTTATAGATTCGTCATGTCTGTCTGTACGTCTGTCCGTCTGTCTGTCCGTCTGTCCGTCCGTATGTCACAACCATTTTTTCCGAAACTATAAGAGCTGTACTGTTGAAACTTGGTAGGTAGATGTATTCTGTGAACCGCATTAAGATTTCGATGCAAAAATAATAATAAATATTGGGGGCTCGCCATACTTAGAACTGAAACTCAAAATTATTTTTTCATCAAACACATACGTGTGGGGTATTTATGGATAGGTCTTCAAAAATGATATCGAGGTTTCTAAAACATTTTTTTCTAAACCGTTTAGTTTGCGTGACAGACGCTTCCAAAGTGGAAAAAAGTTGGTCCCCCCCCCCCTCTAACTTCTAAAATAAGAAAATGAAAAATCTAAAAAAAACATGATGTACATTACTATAAAAACTACCAACGAAAATTGTTTTGAACGAGATCTAGTAAGTACCTACTTTTTTTATATAATATAAATCGTATTTCATAAATCAATGGTACAGAACCCTTTGTGCGTGAGTCCGACACGCACTTGGCCGGTTTTTTTTATTATACACCAGACTATAGTAACCTTTCCATTGAGTCATTTTGGAGTTACTACATTTTAGAATGAGTACATTTTATTAAAATAATTAGTAATCTCAGGAAAGCATAAAAAAATTGGTCAAGTGCGAGTCCGACTCGCGCATGAAGGGTTCCGTACAATAAAACAAGTTTGTTGTATGGGAGCCCCCCTTAAATATTTATTTTATTTTTATTATTTTTTGTTATAGCGACAATAGAATTACATCATCTGTGAAAATTGTAACTGTCTAGCTATCACCGTTCTTGAAATACAGCCTGGTGACAGACGGACGGACGGACGGACGGACGGACGGACGGACGGACAGCGAAGTCTCAGTAATAGGGTCCCGTTTTTACCCTTTGGGTACGGAACCCTAAAAACGGTGATCAAGTCCTCTTTTTAAGCGGAACACAGAAAAGTAATAAAATAGTAGTTTAAATAATATTCAATATTGTCAATTGTATCAAATTGTATAACTCATACATTCATAAATACTTGAGTCGGCGAATTATGATTCCTGCACGTCTAGCATAAATGTGCCACGCGATTCTTTGTCGCGCGACAAATACTACCTGTCACTTTCCTGTCAATACTGTGCGAGCAAGACAGGTGACGCTACAAGCGAAGTTGCGTCAAGATATGCTAGCCCCGCTGGGACACTTTATTTGACACTAGTTGCGCCGCGCGGTGTTACCTACCCGCTCATCCCACGGGAACACTACATTTTTTCGGGATAAAAAGTAGCCTATGCATTAATCCAGGGTATCAACTACCTTCATACCAAAGTTCATCAAAATTGGTCCAGCCGTTAATGATGAGGAGATTAATGAATGTTGATGAAACGACAGATGTATGTCAGGACCGTAGCAGGTGGAAAGATGTGGGCTTTGCCTACCCCGTTGGGAAAAAGGCGTGATTATATGTATGTAGGTATGTATGTATGTATGTATGTATGGTCAAACACATTAACAAACTTTCGCCTTATAATATTAATGTGATTTCGAATATTGGTCTTGTAATGGCAACGATGTCATATTGTCAACGTTTGCCTTGTGGTCACGCTGTGACGGTTTTGGTCCATCTGTAGTCTGCCAGGTCCATTCATGTCCGGCCCACTTCCATTTCAATTTTAGAGCATGGCTTAGAGCCATAGAGTTGCCCCTTAATACAAGGCTAAGTATCTTGGCAAGGCTCTGCTTAATTCTGCTATTTACCGAATACATCCTTTCAGCGCCAGTAATGGCGCAAGCGGTTTGAAACAATTTGCTTTTCCAACCGAGCATAATATAAATAAATTGAACTAAAGGACTCTCGTTATTTTAAGCTCTTGCCAAATTTGTTTCTGTTAAGTACCTTTTTTACAGTTAGCTGCTTATATCGCTTCAATGGTTGTATGACAATGTCAATCGAATTATTCTACCTATACGTAGGGTAAATCGTCAACAACTGGCCGCCGTTCAATGACTGGCCACCTCATCTAAAATGAACTCTGTTTACATACGAACAGATTTCATTTTAGTATAAGGTGTCTATTACTGGCCATCCTTCAATAATTGGCCACGTTATACTAAAATTAATTGAGTTTGCAGGAGAATAGAGGTCATATTTATTATGAGGCGGCTAGTTATTGAACGGTGGCCAAAATTTTACGATTTACCCTACATAGGTATATCTTCAATTGCTCAAAGGTTAACTGGAAGAGATCCCTAATAGGGATAAGTTCGCCTTTGTACATATTTCATTTGTTATCAATGTATTTATAACCAGTCGTTGTGTACAATAAAGTGTTTACATACATACATAAATTATTTCATTTCATTTCACATTATATACATGCATAATTTATATCCTCAGTTCGACTGTCTTAAACCAATGATTCTATAGTCGATTTCTACATCTCTGTCAGTTCAGTACTATAATTTTCATGATACGGTCGTGTTGTTCAAAAACTGTGTGCATGCAGTTTTCTTTTCAGAATACAATTTTCTTCGGCTCATTTTATTACTCAGAATCGATTTTATATTTAAATCTCGTACATGAAAAAAAAATCAGGTCAGCAAGTATTTATATGAATACAATTCGGTTTGATTTGAATCCTTTATTTCATGATCTTGTCGCAAAAGGAAAAATAAAATACATCGTTATAGTGGCTAAAAGTGGCGAGATCTCGCACATACATTATTAAAAACGTCGAATTTCGCCTCGGACATAATAGCACCCATAGTAGCTACTTACTATGCTAGATCCGGGTTCGATTTCCGGTCGGGTCAATTAGGGATGAACTTGGATAATTATCCCGGTCACGGGGTCGTCCCACGGGAATTCAGGTCCCTTCAGAGTAATTCTAATGGTGTGGATAGCCTTTTTAGAGAAACTTCCACTGTTAGCTAGTGTTTCTCAAGCAAACATTACTTTATTGTCATTTGGCAAAAATTGCGCATATAAAATGAAAAGAACATTCAAAATATTTTATCAAAAAATACATGTTTTTTTTTTAATTTATAACGGTTCAACATGGTGGCTCCACTTCGCCTGATGATAAGCAAAAAGGGGAGCCCAAGTCGCAATGGCAACTGACGAGAAACCAACGGTGCCAAGTCAGTTGACACTGCCATGCTGGCCCGAGTGTTACATCTAATACCGATATGGTGTGCACTGACTGATTCAATAGATCTGCGCGTTTTTAACCCGCGTTTAACATGTGTATCTGTGTGTCTTTCAGTGCCATCGTAGGTCCCAAATGGATGGACCAATATAAGTGTGTTTTTAATATAAAGACTTGTCTGCCGAGATGGTTCTTAGCTATGTTCTGTGAACATAGGACCAGTAGTTCCAAGATCAGCTTTAATTGGATCAAGTGACAAGATCTCAGCCAGTAAAATTTTGTAGGTATGTTTAGTTTCATTAGCATTTTATATATCATTCATTTAATGAGGGTTTCACGATGGCCAGCTGCTTGTGTGGGGGTGTTTTAAATTTTTAATAAAAGTGAAAGACAGCTACTCAAAATTAATTTTTAATTAGGTTATTGTGACCTCATTTCATCGAAATCGACTTTAACTATTTTTAGAAGACTGATAGCTTAGTGACCCAAAGTGCGCCAGTGCGTATACGCCAGTCTTCTCTGCTATATTCCTTCTCCTCAAAGCAGGCATACCTGTGCCTGGATTGAGTCAATCCAACGATACCTAGGAAGCCCGACCAGCCGTCTAAGCACAACTATGCTTCGGGACTCTTCTCGCGCGACATAGCGTTACCCGTCACCCTCTCACATTACTGCATAGAAAGAAACAGGCAATCATGTCGCACCAGAAATAGTCGCTGGTGACAGTCGTGCTAGAAGTGCAGATCGTTTAAAAAAACCGGTCAAGTGTGAGTCGGAATCGCGCACCGAGGGTTCCGTACAAACACTTTCCACCCTTAAGTGGTTAAGTAAGTTTGCACCTGGAATGTATAGCGCTCCATACAAATGAGGTGCAAAGTTACCGCAACCAATCCCGTTTGTTGTATGGGAGCCCCCCTTAAATATTTATTTTATTTTATTTTTAGTATTTGTTGTTATAGCGGCAATAGAAACACATCATCTGTGAAAATTTCAACTGTCTAGCTATCACCGTTCTTGAGATACAGCCTGGTGACAGACGGACGGACGGACGGACGGACAGCGAAGTCTCAGTAATAGGGTCCCGATTTTACCCTTTGGGTACCGAACCTTAAAAACAAAAAGGAGTTATGACTTTTCCACCTGAGAGAAGCTCAAAGCACCTTCTTGTCTGTATTAATGTTAATGAGGCTGTTGGTTTGATTCAAATCTCTAAATACCAACTCCTTGGAAATCATAATTAACCTTCAGACTAAAATAAACCCGCAAATTCTTAAATACACCTGAACAAAACTTCAACAAAGAATAACAATTGTATGAAAAAATAGAGATTAAGTTTTAGCGAAAAGGTTTCGGAACAGGGAAATTCTTTGTTGGTACTCCGGCACTGTTTACTAATTAATGTTGCCCGCATGGCGGCGCTAGTGTGCCCAGGCTTTGGGAAATTAAGAAGGACAGTATTAGAGTTCTTAAAAAAAATACATGGTTTTTTGGCTCATTATCTTTTTTGAAATTTTAAAAATAGTGTCCCTTATTTTCCATCCCAGATCGTCACATTAAGGCAGTTTTCAGGCGGCTTTGTCGTAGATCAAAATTATTTTATTGTGCCAAAATAATAATATCAATTATTTGTTTACTTATAGAATGCGCTAAGCTCATGTAGCGGTGAAACTTGGACTAAATATGAATCATTGATCAATCGAATTAAAACACGAAGAAAAACATCAACATCAGCTCAACAAACAAAGCACAAGGAAAAATTCGAGAGGTCTCCTGGGCTTGGGTGGTGGAGTGGTTGATACGTTGGACCGGTAATCTAGGGGATTCGACGGATGACGAATTATATTTTTTTCTTGTGTCTTTTGTGTCAATGGTTCAATAAAAAATGTGGTTTTTCCACACTAAAAAATAATGAAACATTACAATCATTTACATAAAACAATTTAAACGGATGATATCGCGTATATTAATTATTTTTTTATTTAAATGTGTGTCAGTCGCGGAAACCGAAGAAAATGACATTACAATTATGTTTCTCTAATTTTTGGCCAAAATATTTTATACTAGAATTATTTTATCGCATTACATTATCGTATTACATTTGCATTTTATTCAAACTGTATTGTCGTTATAAACCGATTATATAGATAATTCATCGTCGGACACATAAATGCCATGCAAAATGGCGAATTAAGTATGCAAAATCATTTTCCAAAGACAATGCAAAAACTTTAAAATCTGCAGTACAAAATTGAGTGGCCGTTCGACATGAGCGAAAATATGTAGATTTAATAAAAACCTCGACATGCTTCGATAAAGGCTGCACAGACGGTGATTTTATTTCGCTTTTTATAGGTCTGGAATTTATTAAGTCTTCATGGTGAGGGTTTTATTTAAAAACGTGGATTAACTCTGATCAGGGTATTTCAGAGCATATAGGCAGCGTTATGAGAGGTTCGAACATAAATGGGAATTAATAGAGGTTTGAGCTGAAAATGAGAATTTTTAATGGAATTATAATATGAATGCGTACTTGGCGTGGATGTTTATTTTAAATATAATATTATATCGGAAAACGGAACACAAATCGATCTAGTTCCACAGTAAGCTCTTTGTGTTATGGGCACTAGACGGCGATATATATAGGTACTTATATAGATAAATTTCAAGTTTCAGGTTAAAATATTGGTGTTCATCTGGAGAGCGCATTGATTACGTGTATTTTCAGGGTGTCGGAGCCAGGGAAGATGATAAAAATAATTAAAGACTTGATGAGCACAAGGACGGCGTATTTTCGTGGTGACACACGGAAGGAGAAGGAAGAATGTTGCTACATCAACAATTATATATAACACTTATATTTAAACGTAATGTTGCTACTTATTATAGTATGCAACACATCGCATAAATATTTGCATTTGTCGGGAGTCGAACCCATCGGAGCGCCGGCTCAGTAGGCAGTACTAACTACTGCGTCGTCAAAAAATACTTAGTCTTTAACTAACTACGAGTACTCAATTACTCATAGAGATCCTCTTTTTTAAGAGTCTAATCCAAACGTATTTATTACAAGCTACCGTGGTGAAGCTGGATAACACCAAAATAAATTATGATAATTTCGGAGAACAAACGTCAAAACTATCGCATTTTCAATCTGTTTTTATTGGGCTGTTTTGGTAATGTGTTCATGCCGACAACGCCGTCTACTGGCAAAATCAATATCTTCAAATTATGGAAAGTCCTAATTATTCCCCAAATCATGGCCACTGCTCGCGTCGCCGCTCCTTTTTATTCGTAAAGACTTGATGCGTTTCAGATTGGAATTAAATCTCGCTGCCCCCATTAGGGCTGCGACCGCTGTATTATTAAACGCAGGGACAGTCCCCCGCTGTCCACTCAGTGTCCACACGGCGGGGGCCGTCTAGGATTTAAATAATATATCACGTCTTTTATCTATTTTAAAGGTGTTATTGTTTGGCGAGACGGTCAGGTTTGGTATTTTTAGCCAGTTTTAAGGAACTAATTTTTAATGTTTTTATTAGATTTTTTTTTCCCTGTAATCTATTTTGGCAAGGAATGTGACGCCTTATTAATTAAATAAAGATTGATCTATAAAGTAGTGGGCTCGAAATGCAGTCTTTTTACTAGGAGCCAAAATATACCTACACATGTCACCAGACATAATTTGGTTCTTACTCTTGTCTTTTCGTGGCTCTTAAAACTTGGCATGAACACCTAATTTAATTATTGGGAACAACAAGTTTTGAGAGTTCTGTTCCGAATATTTAAGAATCACTTATTTACTAGTTAACAAGTAAAACTGTTTTATAACATCACTTTCCTAACTTACGTGTAGGTACAAATATCTTTTCGCTAATCATGTCATAATAAAACAACTATTTACAACTCCTCGAAAAAGGCTATTCTTCCACCGAGAGCCGAAATAAACACGTTACGCAAAAACAAACGATAGCGAAAACTAACTAGTGCCACCATAAATTATGCCGGACGGTAATGGGAACAATAAAAAGCCTGTCCGCTCCTGCTTTAATTTATATATAGCGCTTACTTCCCGTAATCTACGGATTCGAAGGAAATGTGAGTTACGGTGCAGGTTGTGTTTTTAATGTTTTGTAATTGCTTTATAGTTTTCCTTTTCCTTTATGGGTTTGGAAAGGGAAGTGTATGATTTACACAAGCCGCTTGGAAACGTGAAGAAACATTTTTTTACATGCATTGATGCGGGTAAGGTTTTTTGTTGTTATTTATACACATTATTCTAAAATAATCTATTAACTCCTACTATTCAATAATATTTGCATTCGGTATAACCCTATAATTTGTTTTTGGGCTCTCACAATATTGCCTTTTTTGTGATAGGTAATAATTTATTTTACTGGCAAATGGCACTGATGTAAACCAAGAGGAAACAATATTCCGCAAATTTTAATGAATTACCGTGTCATTTTTATTTTATTTTCAGTACGTTTCATTATTTATTGCAGAAGAAGTAGGATTGAGTAGTATCTGTAACAAAGGTAAAAATAAAATCAGGAGAATAGTGCTAGCAATCTCACCGCTATTCTTCAGATACTATTTAAATCAGAAGCAAAAATGCATTAAAAACGCCTTTTCAAACCTCTAAGAGTGCATAACTCATCTTTTGTCTAATATTGCAAAAATGTGTCATGCCTGTGGCTTGCGCTCGCGTCTTGGGGCGCTGCCGCCGACACTCCTGTCCAAACTTCGCGCAAGTATGAACTAACCTTTACCCCGCTCTTCAACTAGAATCATCGTCACCCTACAGTTTTACTGCACACTGCATACATTGCGCGTTTTGCTTACGAGGTTTGTTTAAAGAAGAAGGATAAGGGTTAATGGATGAGTCGGAAGGGATGTTCGATTGTGGTCGTAAGGTTTTTAGTATAGGTCTATTTGCAGGTTTTGTAATAAATTGTCAAGTTCAGTTACTGTTAATATAATATGCCACCTCTGTTAACATGCACGGGTTTAGTCAAATATTGGTGTACGTAAGTTTGAGTTCGGCGCATTCATTAAGGTGACTGACTGTCCAGGTCTCCATTATGAATGACGGCGAATAATGTGCAAACTTAAGTGTAAACATTTAAGTTGTTTGGACGCTGGAAATGGCACCGCTTATTAGTTGGTACTTATTATGGCGTATAGTTTAAATCTACAGTTTGCTGTAGAGAAAACTTTGATTATACCTTGACTGAAGACCCGAATATTTATTTTTGTTAAAATAATACTTTATGTCGAACACATAGGGATTTATCACACTTGGGATTTGCGAGCGAATTTTGTATGAAGGCGTTCGCGCAGCGAGTTCGCCGTGACGCTTATTTTTATAGAAAACTCGCTCGTAAATCGCAAGTGTGATAAGGCCCATAGTTCCAGCTAGTCTGTCTGGATGCCCACACATTATGAATAACAGACTTTTAAATTTAAAGGGTGTATAACTTAATATTTTCTTCGGTTTCCGCGACTGTCACACATTTAAATAAAAAAATTTAAACGGATTATATCGCGTATATTAATTATTTGAGCCTCCCTGACGTTTCAGTACCTTTACAGATACCGTTGTCAAAGGTTGACTGAGAAAAACACAATTTTTCTCTGTCAAAGTTACATTTGTGCAAACTACCCATTTTGTAAATATTAATTTAAAATAAAGGTGTTCATACATGCCAGATGGGCCTAAAATTGTGTTTTTCTCAGTCAACCTTTGACAACGGTATCTGTAAAGGTACTGAAACGTCAGGGAGGCTCAAATAACTAATATACGCGATATAATCCGTTTAAATTGTTTTATTTAAAGGTGTATAACTTGTTTAAAACATGTTTGAAATTGCAACGTGATGGTCAGACCTAGGCATTGATAATTGGGTTCATCGATATAGGCGATCCCTAGCTGCTAGTAGCTGTCATAAAAAAATTCCCTTTATATTCCTAGGTCTGGTGATGGTGATGTCGGCAAAGATAAGAAGCTTGATAAGTCAGTACGTTTTCGAAGTAAATATACATACCCTTGGTTTTGTTAACTGCTCTGACGTTAATTCGTAGCAAGTGAATAATCACTCGAATTATCAGCACACATCACTGTTTGAAGATTTAACTAGATCTATTTACATTATAAAATTAACTGCCAAACGTTGACCCGTTCCTACCTTCTATAAAATCAAATTCTACTCATAAATCAATAACATACAAAACATTACCATACCATGTCACTGACAATACATCTCGCTCGATTGAAACCCTAAAGTTATTACACAAAACATACAGAATCCTTACAATTACCCTCATTCAATTGACGAAAACATACAATTGCTTCGGAAAACTCTTATTTTCCGTACTAACCATAAAACATCGCCATTAATCAGTACAGCGGAAAGTCTAGTTTTGAACGTGGAGGGTGGGAAATAGGAGGTTTGCTTGTGAAGTTGGGTAACGGACGGATTGACAAAACTACTCCCGCGAATAAATAACGTTCTTTACAATGGGGCTCCATAAAAATATGTCTGTACTTATAATGGAGGCCGTCGTGGGGTCGCTATGGGGGTGATGGGGTTCACGAATTGAACGAAATAAATAAATAAGGACAAGAAAGTGCCACCAACTTCGTCTAACTTTTCTTTACCGTAGTCTGATAAGAAGTCATATAAATAAATACTAGGCGTCCGTTTTCGGTGAAATTTTGGCCAAAAAAAAACGCCCGGTACGCAAATTTTATAATAATAAGCGCAAAAAACGAAACTGTTCGACATAGAACATTTCGTTCTCATTTAGTTTCTTTATAAAGATTCGTCAAGTTTTGGAGGAGGATGCAGACTTAGTTTATTGTTAGGTATAGAAATTGTATGGCTTTTATAAATTACACGACGATGACGCCGACGACGACGACGCGGTTGGCGCAGTGGTTAAGCAACTGCCTACTGAGCCGACGGTCCTGGGGTCGAATCCCGGCAAGGCCAAATATTTGTGTGATGAACTCGAATATTTGTGCCCGGGTCATGGATGTTATTTGTATTTAAGTATATATTTGTCTATATAAGTATGTTTATCGTCGTCTACTGTCCATAAAACAAGCCTACTAGAGCTCACTGTGGGACTAGATTGATTTGTGTGAGGTTGTCCGATATTTATTTATTTATTTATTTTATAAATAACCTAATTCAAAAATTTAAAACACCCCTGACACAAGTAGCTGGTCATCATGAGACCCTCATTTAATGAGTGATATAGAAAATGCAAAAATTTGGAATTCTTAGCTAATATTGGCTGAGATCTTATCACTTGTTCCAATTAAAGCGGAATATTTTGAAAACGACTAGTCCCATTGCCACCAAACATACCTAAGAACCATATCGACCGACAACTCTTTACTCTCCCACAATTATACAGATACCTACACGTCATATTAAACCCGTTTTTTTCGTTGGTAGTTAAAAACAGCAAACACTAACATGCGGCCAAAAGTAACTATTTCAGTTATACAATTTCTTGTGTCAAAGTTCCACATTTCGTGTCCCCCGTCGCTCTCATGGCTTCACAAAGGCCATGCCGCGTTAAAGGAAAAATTGTGCTTTTTCTATGATTTGTGAATTGAATTATAGCTAGCCGGACGATTTGCTCGAAGCTTTCACCACCACGGAGCTTTTCTATTATTGCTTCGCGCTTTCAGCATTGTGGGGCTTCCGCCATATTTCTCGCGATTGATAGAACTTTTCAATACATGCGTCAGGAAATAGGCTATTCAGAAGTTGTGACAGTTTTAGCCTCCCAGCTGTGTCTTTCAATTTGGAAAGAGAATATTTAAATTCTCATATTTAAATATTCTCTTTAGCTTCCGCGATTATCACTCATCATGTTACAATTGCAAATATAGGTATTTAATTTGCTTCAAATGTGGTACAAAAGCTGGTATAATAGTATTTTATGCAACAATTATATAAGAGGGGGCAAAAAACGTGAGTGGCATGGGTTACGATGTGAGCGTAGCGAACATCGTAACAAAGATGCCACGAGCGTTTTTTGACCTACTTATACAACGTTGTATACAATACTTTTCTAAGACTCGACATTTACTAAATAAAATGCAAATAAACAACAAAGAAAATAATTACAAGTTCCCGCTCGGAACCAACAAAATTAGAAAAAAATATAGTCTCTGATAAACTTTTTTTTTACTGACATCCATCTGACAAAAAAAATATGAACTTATACCTAAAGGTATACGTTCACTATACTATACATCCATGCACAGAAGATAAAACTTATTTTTAGTTGGCAGCAATGCCTTACTACAATAAGTTTTTTTTTAAATTGCAAATTGTGTGACTGCAGCTGTTTATTTTGTAATCTGTGGTATTAAGTAATGCTTTTTTGGCGACATTATAACATCGTTTAGCAGTTTTTTTTGGGCAGTAGAGTATAGACCTTATTTTATTATTAACTTATTAAAATTTACATATTTCACTTATTCTAAAATGTAGAATAAGTGAAATATGTACATTAGAAGCGGTGGTAGCCTAGTGGAAGCGGTGGTAGCCTAGTGGTTAGCGCATGCGACTTTCAATCCGGAGGTCGCGTCGAACCCGGCCCGTACCAATGAGTTTTTCGGAACTTATGTACGGAATGTCATTTGATATTTACCACTCGCTTTTCGGTGAAGGAAAACATCGCGAGGAAACCACCTAAGCCCAATAAGGCCTAGTTTCCCCTCTGGGTTGGAAGGTCAGATGGCAGTCGCTTTCGTAAAAACTAGTGCCTACGCCACATCTTGGGATTTAGGTAGCCGACCCCGATTGAGAATTCATTCTCAAAAAAATGGGACAAAGGCTAGGAGGATGATGATGACTTATTCTAAAATGTAGTAACTACAAAACTATGATATGATAATGGATAGGTTACTTTAGTCTGGTGTCTAATAAAAAAAAAAATAATGACGTTGAGCTTGACATTATTGACAGCTTACTTTTTTCGCGGATCGGTCGAAGACAACAATTCTATGCAGGATTGCAGGCATAGTTGTCGTTTTCGGTTATTTTGTTATATTTCTTTACATACAGAAAAATACATTCAAATAATTTGTTAGGGTGTACACGACGCAAAACTCTTTCGATCTCTATATAATTTCCACTTATTAGAAATATGAAATGTTGTCGTTTGCTGCCAGCTACATAAATACACCGACAGAAACCTTACATTGTCCATGGCACATTATGTTTGTAGGTACTGTCCGTTGCCGGATTAATTTTTAATTCACCTTGCAACAGACAACTAAATTAAAACCCATCAGCCAACAACAGCTCGCGTAATTTAATCTAGCAAAGAGGCCGATAGCTACGTAAAATATTTTTATTAAAACCACAAGCATTCTATGAAAATGTTGCCACATTGCAGCGTTGGTTCTGTGGTCTGCTTAAAACCCTATTATTATTTATTCACTATAGCAATACGGCCGGGAATTCAGTGCAGTACTATTTTAATTGAGATTCCAACCTCTCTCAAATATGTTAATAAATTTTGCATTTAAATTTGGAATCGACGTTAAAACTGGAATGCGATTTTGTGTAATACGCGTAATACGAGACGTGTTTTGAAACCACAGATAAATTATGATAGACACCGCAAACGTATTCAATAGAATAAATAAATCGGATGCCTTACACAAAAAATGACAATGACCCAGAGACAAATATTCGAGTTCATCACACAAATTTATTTGCCCTTGCCGGGATTCGAACCCAGGACCGCCAGCTCAGTAGGGAGCTTCACTACCACTCCCTCCGCCAACTGCGTTGTCTAAAGTATTGAAACACTCCAATAAAGTTTAAATAAAAGCTATGCACAACAACTACTATACAAATATAAAACACTGATGGTTTTTAACACTAAAAATTGCAAGAAAAAAGTAATAGCCCGATGCACGTTTTCTTTTATTTTGCACAGACATTAATTACCTACATACATTATCTATCAAATCAATCGAAGTATCTTTGAGTCCTTATAACGCCAATTTCGGTACAGGGTTAGTTGGACATTTATAGATGGTTATAGGACTGTTATTATTACACAGTCAATTGCGGTAGCCAAAATGGAGGGTTGCGCAGAATTTGTGGTCATTTTCTAGAAAAATCCGTAATAATTACAAACATTTGTAAAAAACTCGATATAACAGAACTCCGTGATTGAAGCCCAAACACGGTATGAAAGAGTAGAAATGTCACATTATTTTGCAGTCATTAATTATTTACCTACCACGCCAACTATCAATCGAAGTATCTTTGAGGCCTTATAACGCCAATTTCGGTACAGGGATAGTTGTACATTCATAGATGGTTATAGGACTGTTATTACACAGTCAATTGCGGTGGCAAAAAAGGAGGGTTACGCAGAACTTGCGGGCATTTCCTATTAAAATTCGTAATAATTATAAACATTTGTAAAAAACTCGAAATAACAGAACTCCATGATTGAAGCAAAAACGTATAAAAGAGGCGTGACCGTCGTGTAAACACATTAACGGCGTAATGTCACATTACTGGTATAATGGGAAGATAATCTGCCGGCGATGGCCGCGGAAATAATTCGTGACAAGGATACTGCACAATGGATGTTGTTTTATTTTTTAATACAGAAGTTTGGGAAGATACCGCGCTGTGACAGACGGACATACAGACAGTGACGGCTTAGTAGTAGGTACCTACCTAGCACCCTTTTGATAGGTTCACCCATACATTTAGGTAACACTTGGAGCCCTAATATAATAAATATAGGACCTTCTTTTATTCTAAGGTGGTTTTATTCTATGTTTATTTTATAAGGTTTTTTTTAATGCTCATCGAGTATCGGGCACCGTTTGAGAGTGTCGGACACTCTAGAGTGTCAGGCACCCTTTGAGAGAGTGTCGGACACCCTTTGAGAGTGACAGACACCCATTGAGTGTCGGACACCATTTGAGCGAGTGGCGGACACGTGTAAACGCACCTTAAACCAGCCGCCGAGGGCGCTCATTAAAATTTCCGTTCCCGTTTATACGTGTTTGCGCCGGACGTAAATAAGTTTCGTTATTAACGAAATAATGACGGCTGTATAATATTTGCCGATTCATTTGGCCGGATTTTATGGCTTAAAAGGAACGTTTTAATGCGACGTTTATAGGAAAGAACGATACGTCGTTTATGGGTGGATCTACTTATTTCTTGTTTCTGACCCGTGGGTCAGGGGACAGTTTAGTGATTTACCTTATTAGAAAAGTGTTGATAATATGATAATCTATCTAACTGCTGTTAGAATTACAGTTTTTGGTAAACTTGTAACCGCTGAAATCGTAATTTTCATCGTAGTTTTAAAGAGTAGGGGCATTTGCTTGACCTATAAATTATTAATTATCTACAACAGCGCCGTGTCCCCAGTTAGATGACAGCACACGTCGATTGGTCACCTTTAACACCCAATACGACCTATTGCGTTGAATTTTACAGAAACACCCAACAAATACAGTTCTCAGGTGATTTATGCGAATACCATAAAAATTAACTTTCTGTGTGTCAAAATAATAACTTTCTGTTTCTGTTTGTTAGTTTTATTTTGTGCTCCTTGATTACTGCCCGAGCGAGCGAAGCGTCTCCGTTGCAGCTTGGCCAAACATTTATTTTCTATATCCGTTTGGCCAGATTTCCGGCTATTCTCGCTTACAGCACAATACAACAATATTTTATTACTCACCAACAAGAAAAATATTACATGAAAAAATATTACATCTTAAATTAAACAATGGTAGACAAAAGGCGGTCTTATCGCTAAAGAGCGATATGTAGTCAGTTAGTTAAAACTGTTAGTCAGTTAGTTAGCTCTTAGAATAGGCTTATTTTAATCTTATTACATACTATTGATAAAAACAGTCATACGCCACGTGAAACGCGAGGGTGGCGAGAGGCAAAAGATCAGCATTCAATAAACAAGTTACTTTATATCTTCCGTCCGCTTCACAAAAGTACACTGAACACAAAAGACGTACAGTTCTCCGCGATTGCGGTACACAAATAATGCAATAATTCTGGCAATTTTATTAGGAGAGATTTCTTCTTCGCTAGAGTTCTTTTTAAGGAGCTTTCTAAAAGGCCCGCCGACACCACTGGCGACCAAAGGGCTGGCAGCTTCCTCGCTCAGCGTCTTTTCTTAGTATAGCAATACTGCGAGGAAATCAGCGTCTTTAGTACAATGCCGCGGGGCCCATTACGGCCAAGGCCCATAGTTTAGTTTTAGTTTAATAATAGATAGGCATATTTTTAGTTAGTAATTGTTAATTAAAGTTAAAGACATGCAGATCGAATATTAGTTGCTAATCAATGAGTATTATTACGTCAGATTACGTAAATGATTGATTATAAAACCAAAAACAATATTATTACAAGTTTTAATGTTTTTTTTTGTAAAGGTCCCTAATACCAGGTGGGCCCTGTACAGGAGCAATAAATTAAAACAAAGATTCTACCCCTCAAACTGAACGACCTTTATTAAACAACTTTTAAAAATAACTCATTTATAATGTAAACCTGTAAAATAAAGTTTATTCAAAGAAGCAATGTATTGCGAAACATTTGATAAAGTAAAAGGCGATGTCAATGTTGGACGGCGTACATTGAAAATGCAATTTACTTTGTTTGAAATAATGAACACATGAAAACTGTATTCAAAAAAGTTTCTCAACAGATGTTGCTCAGTTTGACGAGTAAAATCTATGTTTGATTTTTTTGCTCCTGTTACAGGACCCACATGGTATATAAAAACTCTTGATGGGATTCTGTATTATTTCACCAAGTATAGGTACATATTACGTTTGACAAAAAATGCTAAAAAATTTCGGATTTTGGTACACAATTGAGTATCCGTAAATGGTTATAGAATACTTTTTATATAAATAAGGTAAATAATAATCTAAAAAAAAATAAAAACACCCCGATACAAGTAGCTGCTCACAATGAGACCCCTCATTAAATTTAATGAGTGATATAGAAAATGCTACTAAAACTGAACAAAATTTGGACTTTTGCTTGCATTTAACCTTTAACATTGGCTGAGATCCTGTAACTTATTTCAATGAAAGCAGAATATCTTGGAAATTATACCAAAACATAGCTCCATATCGACAGACAAGACTATCCATTAAAAAACCGGCCAAGAGCATGTCGGACCACGCTCAGTGTAGGGTTCCGTAGTTGCCCATCCTTCACAATAGACGTAAATTACGAGAAAGATTTAAATTACGAGACAGATTTCAAGCTCTATAAAAAGGTCGTAAACGCCAAAGTAACAGTAATTACTTATTACCTTCTGGAAGTTATCGATTATACGCCCAGATTGAGCGAAATATTTAAATATAGTATAGCAATTAACCAATATGTGTAACGTTCGAAGTGTAGCGACAACGCGCGGCACTTGCGTCATTTTAAAGAAAAATATGAATTTTTGCGATAACTCAAAAAGCGTCAACCGATTTCATTCAATATAGTTTTCATTGAAAGTACTTATAAGGCCTCATTTTCATTTATTTTTCCATAATTTTTTGACCCGTGGTTGAAAAGTTAGAGCCCCCCCCCCACTACACTATTAATACGATACCTACGACACTATTTTTTTTATTTTCGGATCGAATATTTACAAAACTGCTAACTTTATCAAAAAATAATGTTAGGAGACCCCTATTATTTTTAAAAGACCTGACACCCCACACACTAACTAGAGTTGGACCGAAAAATAAAATCACCCCCGTTTTAGGTGTACGGGAGGTATCCGTTTTTTTTTTTTATTTTTTTTTTACCGTTTTATCGGCATAATACATACACATACTCGTACCAAATTTCAGCTTTCTAGTACTAATGATCACGGAGCTAAGCCGCGGACGGACGGTCAGACGGATATGGCGAAACTATAAGGGTTCCTAGTTGACTACGGAACCCTAAAAAACCGCACTCAAATCGATCTATCCGTTTGGTAGCTAGAGCCACTAGCTAACCACAAATAAAATAAATATCGAACAACCTCACACAAATCGATCTAGTCCCAAAATAAGCTCAAGAAGTGTAGGGACACAATTTGCTGACTAGTCATACGCTGCCGTGTGGATACGTATGTCTAGATCGCAGAGCGTTGCGCCCGACAGTCCGCCTTGACCACTTGTAATGAATACACGGAATAATATATAAAGGACATTTTATTTAACATAAGGACGACCTTGCACGCCAAGTATCCTCGAGTTAAGATAGAACATATATAGTAGATTCATTGTTCTACATTGGTGACCCCCGACGTAGCAAGTGGCAAGGATAGCTCGAAGAAACAGGATGTATCCACCTGATACCAGCGCGGCAGTTGGCCGTAAGCCGGGGTGGCTGTGCTTTTACCACCACCGGTACGGCAGGAGTGCGGCGAAGTGTGTAAGACCGTGTAGTTGGACGGAACAATAGTTAACTACACGGTTATACGTTTTTACCCGGGCAGGACATGGCCTTGGGAAGATGGAGCGACACACTGGGACATTTTTATCCAGCCCAGGGCAAGGCATGGCTTTGGAGCGATGGAACGTTGGCGTCCATACCAGAGCAGAACATGGTTTCGGAAAGGATTCCGCAATGAACTGATTTTGCGTTGGAAAGTGAATAGTGAAGTGAACATATGTAGTGCGCAGTAAGTTACGAACTATGTTTACCTAACCTATATTTTTAATTGTTTGTGAAAGATCTGAAATTAATCTTTGCAATCATTTTTCATTTCACACAGTTATTTATACCTATACACATATACGCATGTCGCGGAAGTCGAGTGTGAGGCGAAGTTGTATAACTGGATAGATTCGTAATTAATCTGTGTTTGTAATTAATTAGAATCCGAAAGAAATGATGAAAATGAAAAGTAGTGTAATTGTCAAATGATTTGGATAGGAAAACACTCTGTTGAAGTAATGTATAAGTGTACCATGACCAAATAGCGACTAGATTGCATTATATAATATTTAGGGAAAGTTGATTTAATTTCCATATTGTTAGGGTTGCTTTAACCAACTAACAACAATATTGCATTATATAATATTTAGGGAAAGTTGATTTAATTTCCATAGTGTTAGGGTTGTTTTAACCAGCTAACAACAATAATGTATTATATACATAATAACTTGAAACAATATAGGTATATAATGATATGTAGCGGAAAGTTGATTTAATTTCCATAGTGTTTCATAACCGGACATCTCGGGTTACCGGTTGCAAAACAGTTCTCAGAACGTTTGCGAACTAGGCATGAGGAGCTGAATTCGCATTTAACGTGTGACTGTTTGCGCTCGAGCGAATACACGATGTTTGCAGAAATGTTGCAATATAGTATTTCTCGAGGTAGTGATTATGAATTATGAGAGCTACGATAATCTTATGTAGACTAAAGTACCTAAAGTTTTAACATAAATATTAGGGTAAAGGTCCCATAAGAGAGACCACTTGTGTAATTGTAAGATAGGTTTAATTGTGGTAATTATATGAAACCTAGATTTTACAATTTTATACCAAAAAAATTTTTTGTTTTTTGTGAAGGGGAGGCTACTGTAGGGACACAATTTGCTGACTAGTCATACGCTGCCGTGTGGATACGTATGTCTAGATCGCAGAGCGTTGCGCCCGACAGTCCGCCTTGACCACTTGTAATGAATACACGGAATAATATATAAAGGACATTTTATTTAACATAAGGACGACCTTGCACGCCAAGTATCCTCGAGTTAAGATAGAACATATATAGTAGATTCATTGTTCTACAAGAAGGCTTGTGTTAGGGGTACTAGACGTCGGTATTCATACTTATAAATAAATAATAAATAAATATCAGACAACCTCACACAAATCGATGTAGTCCCAAATTAAGCTCAAGAAGGCTTAATTGTGTTATGGGTACTAGACGACGATATACATATTTATATAGATAAATATATACTTAAATACATAAAACAACGATGACCCAAGCACAAGTATTCGAGTTCATCACACAAATATTTGGCCTGGCCAGGATTCGAACCCGGGACCGCCGGTTCAGTAGGCAGGTGTCTACAAACCGAGCCAAACGCGTCGTCAAACACTGACAGACACACAGATAAACATTCTAAACGTAAAACACCCCGTTTTTCGTCAAAATGAAGCGTTAAGGGAAAGAAAAGTTGCTTTCTAGTATCATATATTAGTTAAAGAAAATGATTTACGATGCCAACTGTACGCCGGCCGGCGGCCGTCAGAGCGACTTGTTGTGTTGCTGCCACTACCCGTGCTCGTATGAATTGCCGTCGCCCGCGCCATGTTTCTTTGTCATTTATGCTGGCTGTACTTTTGTTCGCCTAAACTCGAGTGGGGCGCGTTCAGATTTGAATTTCCTGTGACTGCGCTATTTTCGAGTTTCTGTATAAACGGGTCATTGTCAGTTCAAAAAACTAAATTTGTGCCTTCGGTGGTCAAAAGTTAAGAGCTTGTATGAATCTAGGTTATGTTGCTATTACATGGAATTATAGAAGAGGGAACGTTCTTTATCCTCATAGGCAGGCACCGAAAAGACGCGCACCCGGTATCAGATTGGTAAGAGCGGGTAGAAATATGACAACGCGTTTATAACGTGCTTAGAACGGTCACCATACGCGGTTTTAACCCGTTTGGCCGCCTGCACGCACCGTTCTAGCACTGTTGCGTGCCATTCACGGAGCGTTTCGACACCGGCAAAATATCCTCGCCGACAATATTTGACGGTCCGTGCATGGCACGCGACGGGTATGGTTGGTGACGGAACGGGCTAGTATGCATAGTCTCATACTTTGTAATACAAAGAATATTTTTTTGCCTGACACGTTCATATTACGGTCATAGCATGATACGGTATAATGGGTATCCACCTTAAATCTGACAATGACCCAAACCTTTAGGGACCTGCGTGTAAGGTTAACTTGTAAAAAGTTTATAATAATTATAATATGCACTCACATTAACTCTTTAACATTCACATTTTGTTTGGGTCCGGTAAGGATAACGTTAAATTTTACAATAAGAATGACCCTGCTCTGCCTTTAATATTAAATAAAAACAATATATAAACAGTATCATTGTCTGTTTTATTTCATAATAATCACATGGCATATTTACGCTACCTGACTAAAAAATAATGTTTCATTCTGTTTACATGATTGTCACACAATTAAAACGGATTATGATTACTTTTCATCACACTTGCTCGTAAATAAAGGATTTACAAAGGTTTAATGATTCGGACAGAATTCGAACCTGCGTTTCCAACGGCTTTCCGACGATGGTGCCGACGATAAAGTCTAAATCTTTACGGTAGATGGCGCTACGATGCCACCCTAACACAGTATATATATGGGCTAAAGCAGTATGGAAACTAAGGCCTTTTTTGAGGATAAATACCTACGCGCTAGGGTTGTCACCCGCTGCCGGCGGCACCCTAGGTTAGATTTTTTATAATGTATTTAGATTTTGTAATTACTTTATTGTATTTTACTTTTTATATACATTTATAGTAAAAAACCTAGCCTAAGATGAAAGATAAATAAAGGAGATAATAATCGAATGAGTTTACTAATTTAAACAGGCAGTTAAAATTGGAAGTTTTTGTACGGAACCCTCAGTGCGTGAGTCTCACTTGTACTTGACTTTTTTTTTATGTGGATACACACCACAATGTTTATATTATTATATTGTTATCAATTTTTATATTGGTATAAAGGTCATCCTTTACAATATTAATACTTATATATACATAGCACACGCAGTATTCGACGTGTTTACGCATGTAATCCACGGACAGCCGAGGGGTTAGTTAGGAGAGCGGGCGGCACATGCGGCGGCGCCGGCACGCATCACCCTCGCGTCGGTCGGTCCCGACTCCCGAACATTCGATTATACAAAATGCAATGCTGATAAATTATGCATGAAAGTATTATACGTATAAACTTTATATTGAATCAATCTATCTTTAAAAAAAACGCATCAAAATCCGTTGCTTAGTTTTAAAGATCTAAGCATATATAGGAATAGACAGACAGGAAGCGGCTTTGTTTTATACTATGTAGTGAAAATAAAGCATTCTTTCCTTCCAATATCAGCAGGAAGTTAAAAAAAAGAAAGCTCTGGTTTTAAAGAAGCAGAATTCAAGCAGCCGTATACAACGCAATACACTCGTGGCATCTTTAAAAAATCGCGGACAGCGCACGCACGCGCAATAAAGACAAACAATGACCGGTCGTCTCGATGCGCCACGCGCGACTAACATCACCGTGAAGTCCGTTGAGACGCCTCGTAAACGCTTGCGTCTGTGTGTGTGCGCTGTTTCGACCGTTTGTTCGTAGTTTCCATACTGCTTTAGCCCATATATATACTGTGACCCTAAGGCATGTCGAAGCAACTGGTTGAAAAATTCAATGGCTTCTGACATCTGATTCGGTGGTCCAATTGGGAGGACGCCCGTGTTGGCCCGGAAAGCCGTTGGAAACGCAGGTTCGAATCCTGTCCGAATCATTAAATTTTTCAATTTTCGCTTCATTTGTAAACATTTAGTTTACGTTAGCAGACGTTAACTGCTTTAATAAAAATAAGTAATTCGGGTGTAGCACATCGTTACTATCGATTCTCAACAAATTTGAGACGATGGTGCCGACGATAAAGTCTAAATCTTTACGGTAGATGGCGCTACGATGCCACCCTAAGGCATGTCGAAGCAACTGGTTGAAAAATTCAATGGCTCTGACATCTGATTCGGTGGTCCAATTGGGAGGACGCTCGTGTTGGCCCGGAAAGCCGTTGGAAACGCAGGTTCGAATCCTGTCCGAATCATTAAATTTTTAAATTTTCGCTTCATTTGTAAACATTTGATTTACAAAGGATTTGCCGAAACCAAAAGTTCGGTTTTGATTGTAGTTTCGGCCGAGACCGAACCATTCATAAACGTGATTAATGCGAGACATGAAGGAAGATTAGTTGAAACGTGTATTATTAATCGTTCTCGTGTATCTAGTTGTGTGGAAAAATCTTTTTTTTTTTAAAGGGTACTTCCTAGTTAGCGGGTCAGGGTATGCTTATGGGATCCAGGGCATTACGCATTACATTATTTCACGGCGTGTGTGTGATTGACAGATATTTTTTTAAGACTATAGTTAATACTGTTATAAAAGAAGTATTTTTAAAGTACGCTTCAATAAATTCCATAGTCATCGCCATGATGATGATATTCGACTTCATATAAATAATTCGTATCTACATAACTTTAGCCTACACGTCTAGCATAACTGACACACTGTGACATTCATTGTCGCGCGACAAATACTACCTGTCGCTTACCTTCCAATACTGTGCGAGCAAGACAGGGTGATGGTAGGTCGCGTAACAACCGACGCAGCACGATATGCTAGCCCCGCTGATATCAGTCGCAGTTAAAAATCGCATGCGTTTTCTTGTCCCGCACTTCAGTGAACTCGCCTTTAGTGTAGTTTTTGTACAAAGTGTCAGTTTGTTTTATTTCTCCTTCTTGTGAATGACGTCTGTTCACAGCTAAACTGTTGCACCAATTTTCTTTTCCAAATAGTTTCTCTTAAGAATTTATTTCTATTTTCCTGCGCTGCATTGAGTTAGCGTTTGTTTTAGCCAATTGGTAGGTACTTTTGGTACAATTGGTACATGTATCCGTGTAAAATATATATTGAACTTTATACACTTTTCGGGATTTTGGCAGGGTTATGACTCCGAATTTTGAGTATTAATGATACTAGTAGTTATGTAAGAAAAAAGACCAGTTAAGTGCAAGTCGCACTCGCGCATCGAGGGTTCCGTTCTATACAAACTATGAAAGCAATGAATATTGCTTTGACGTGAAGTTAAACTAGTTTGAGGCTCAAACTTAACTTTGCCGTTAGAAAACTGTTGTTCCCATACATCGACATATGTCGGGGTTAGTTTACCATCTCCTAATAAGTTTGTAAATTATATTAAATTTATATATTTATTCAACAAAATACGATTTTCAGATCTTTTTATTAACTTTTGATACATGATGTTGCTACTTGCCAAATTTCATTTTTTCCACACTATAAGTAGGTACAGAAGAGTTGCGTGTTTTTTAAGTGTAACTACACTAATCTGTAGTAAGATGGTGGTGGCTTAAATTCAAGATGCAGGAATAAATTCTAAAGATAGCCAGCCCTATCCAGCGCGACATCGTGCATGAAAATATAAATATCCAACAGCGGTAATGCCTTAATGTTGCCGAGTTTGTGCATTAACTTGGAGATTTTTGCTGATAACGAATGGGATTTAAATGTACTTACTGAGTTGTGCTTGTGGTTTTTATCCGACTTCATCAACGGTAGAGTTATGTTTTTCGACTGTATCACTATGTCAAGTTGACAAAAATCGCCTATATAAGATGCCATTTTTTTATGACCGGAGGCTTGATTGAATTAAATATAATCTTTATTATAATAAAATTTAAAAAATTATATGCCTATGCCTACATCCTAGAAAATTTCCTAATGAATAGGTACCTAAAATAGCTTATCTGGAGATCGTAGAATCGAAAAATCCAATTCTATTACAGAAAAGACGATGCGGTGGCGCGGTGGTAAAGCAGCTGCCGGCTGGGCCGACGACGGTTCTGGGTTCGAATCCCGGCAAGGGCAAAAAAATTGTGTGATGAACGTGAATATTTGTGCCTGGGTCATGGTCATGGATGTTATTTGTAATTTAAGTATGTATTATGTTTATTGTCGTCTAATAACACAAGCCTACTAGAGCTTACCTACTGTGGGACTAGATCGATTTGTATGAGCTTGTCCGATTTCCAATTTTCTCTATCTTGAGCTCTCTCCTTGACGGCCTGGTACGACACGACGTTCACCTTTTCCTTTATTTGGTCCGTATAAGCTCTTCTTGGTCTTCCTCTTTTCCTCTTTCCTTCAACTTTGCCTTCTATAATAGTTTTTAGATATTCGTCGTGTCGTAACAGGTGTCCCATCATTTTCCCTCTGCGATTTTCGATAGTTTTTAAAAGACACCTGTCCTCATTCACCATGTTGAGCACCTCCTCGTTTGACCTCTTCTCAGTCCAGCTAACCTTCTCCATTCGTCGCCAGCACCACATTTCAAAGACCTCCAGTCTTTCTCTATCTCTTTGTGTCACTGTCCACGTTTCGCTTCCGTACAATGCTATGCTCCAGATGTACACTTTTATGAGCTTTTTCCGTATATGACGGGCTATTCTGGATTTAAAAAGACATTTCTTTGCATTGAAAGCTTGTTTTGCCATTGCTATCCTGGTGATTATGTCTGGTGTGCATCTGGAGTCATCTGTTATAATACTACCAAGGTACCTGAATTTTGTGACCCGTTCTATTGTTACATTATTAATCGAAATTGGTCTGCTATATGTTGTTTGAGCCTCGACCAGGACGGCCTACCCAGTGAAATGAAACACTTTTTGGTTGCTACAAGTTATAATGTATAAAAATCTCGAGCCTTTAGTATATTCTACGACGAACAAACGATACCGCGATGTAGAAGTAGAGTCGTATTAAAAAGTGCCATCTAGCGGCAAATTAGGTAGTAAAAGGTACGAATTGACACAAACATACTGCCCGCCAAGAACCACTGTTCTTAAATCAATTAAAAATTCAACATATAAACATTAAGCATCCTAAACATAACTAACCTCCAAACGGTGTAACCTTTGACTCCAAGTAAATACACATTAACACAACGTACATAACCCACAGAACACAAAGTTAAACAACAAAATATGTAACCAAAATGTACAAAACCTATAACACCCACAAAACCTACTCTGCTATTGGAAGAACACAAATTCTAGAAACCGGTCTTTTAATAAGATTATTTTTGCATCTTAATGTTACAACTCGAGTCAAATTGTCCGAGCCGGGATGTGTTTCAACTATCTGCCCAAGAAGCCACCTAGCAGGAGGTAAGTCAAGTTCCTTAACTAAAACTACGTCACCTATCTTAGGCTCAGGAGTCACTTGAGTCCATTTACTTCTTTGTAAGAATTGTGACAAGTATTCTTGTGACCAACGTTTCCAAAAATCTTGCAACATACGTTGACACATTTGCCATCTTCGCAATGATGATATTGACTCTTCCTCATAACGGCGATCAGGAGCTATAATAAGCGGCTCCCCTACTAGAAAATGTCCCGGAGTTAAAGGAAAGGATTCTCCATTTTCTTCGATACGCGAAATGGGCCTGGAGTTTAAACAGGCCTCAATTTGTGCTAATACAGTGCTCATTTCCTCAAACGTAAGCGTAGAGTTCCCGATAACGCGCTTGAGGTGGAATTTACAGGATTTAATTCCAGCTTCCCACAAACCTCCAAAATTCGGAGCATAAGGTGGTATGAAATGCCACTGAGTTCCTTTATCCGCCATCCAATCTGCTATCTCAGGTACAAGGGCAGATATCTCTGCATTGTACAGATGTTTGAGTTCTTTTGATGCTCCCTGAAAGTTCGATCCGTTATCGCTGTAAATGTCACTGCAGTAACCGCGCCGCGCCACAAATCTCTTAAAAGCTGCCAAGAAACCTGCTGTTGATAAGTCGCTAACTGCTTCTAAATGTATAGCTCGGGTTGCCATACATACGAATAAACATATGTACCCCTTGTACGACTTGGTTCCCCGACCCTTGGAGACACGTAAATTAATGGGACCCGCGTAATCTACTCCACTACGCAAAAACGCCCTCGCCATATTCACCCTGGATGATGGTAGTTGCCCCATTAATTGACTCCGTATATTTGCTGCATGTCGTATACAAGGAACGCATTTCCTCACGTAAAGCTTTACCAAGCTCTTCACTCCTAAAATGCAAAATTTTGACCGGATGTAGTTGATCATTAATGGAGGACCGCCGTGAAGTGTTTTGTAATGAGCATCTCTTATAATTAGCTCAGTCAACCAAGATAATTTCGGCAGCAAAATTGGATGCTTTTGTCCATAGCCTATGCTAGCTCTTTCCAACCGCCCGCCAACACGGAGTATACCTCGGTCATCAATCTGTGGAAAGAATGAGGTAAGTTTACTCTTCTTTTTTAGTTTCCCTTGCTTCAGATCTTTCATATCTTCTTCAAAAGCCTGTGCTTGACACTTTTTTATCATTATTTCTAATGCTTCATCTCATTCTTTTGCCAGCAGATATGCTGGTTTTAGCTCCTTAGGTTTCAGAAATCGACGACAGTAAGAAACAACTCTCAACAGTTTTGTAAGTGATGAGAACTTTGACCACAAAGAATCTTCGTTATTATCTGTGTCGGTTATTGAAGTCGCCAAATGAGTTTTGATTGTCCTTTTTTCAAGTGTAGTCTCTAAATTCCTTGGATTTGTGTATGTAATCGTCTTATCTCCCAACCACACAGGTCCCCTCTTCCATAACCTATGATTAATTAATTCTGCAGATGATATTCCCCTTGACGCACAATCTGCAGGATTGTGTTCCGATTGTACATGTGCCCATTCGTTGCGATCCATTACCGTCAGTATCTCTGAGACTCTGTTGCCTATAAAAGTTTTCCATTTGCTGGGATGACTGCTTAACCATGCCAATACTATTTCTGAGTCTGACCAACCATGGATGCTGGCTCTCGGTATTGACAATACATCAGCAACTTCTGTTAATAGCTTCGCTAACAATACGGCCCCGTTCAATTCGAGGCGAGGAACAGATTGTTGCTTTATAGCAGATACCCTTGTCTTTCCCGTGATTAGGCTTACATGCACATCTCCCGCACTATCTATGACACGTAAGTATACCACAGCAGCATACGCGGCAGTTGATGCGTCGCAGAACCCGTGTAATTCAACAGATTTCGCATCGATTTTCTGGTTTGTCCAACGATCTAGGCGAAATTTAGTGAGTTCCGATAAGTTTTCCCTATAACTCATCCATTCTTCGAGAAGTTGTGGCTGTAACTCTTGATCCCAGTCCAAACCTGCCAACCAAAGTTTTTGAATAAAAATCTTTGTCCTGATGACACATGGTGCCACCCAACCCAAAGGATCATAAAGTTTGGATATATCCGATATGACAGTTCTTTTGGTCACCGGTGTTGTTGCCGCTGGTAGTTGAACAGCGTAGGCAAATTCGTCCAGATTCCTATTCCAAGTCAATCCTAAAATCTTTTTCACTTCATCGGTTTTCATCTCTATCTTCTTGTCGCCTTCTTTGGACTCGATCTTCTCCTTAATCCCTGCCAACATGAGCTCACTGTTACTGGACCATTTTTGTAGAATAAAACCTCCCTTGCTCAATAACTCCGTCATTTGGTTGTATCTATTGCCTCTTCATCTGACTGACATCCCGACATCAGATCATCCATATAGAAATCTTGCATCACACGCTGAGGTGCCAATGGAAAATGTTCGCCTTCATCAATAGCTACTTGACACAAGCTTTTTACAGCTAAGTAAGGTGCTGATGACAGCCCGAACGTAACCCTTTGCATTTTGTACTCCTTGACTTCATCTTCCACATTCTCCCGCCACAAAATGCATTGATATTTGGTATCCCGTTCATCAACAGCAATCTGACGGTACATTTTAACAATGTCTGCTATAAAACATACTGGATGCACTCTCCAGCGCATTATTATGTGTCGCAAATCAGGCTGAAGTCTTGAGCCCACGAGTAGATCATCATTCAACGATACACCATTGGTACCTTTGCACGAAGCATCAAAAACAATGCGCACCTTTGTGGTTTCCCGATCTTCACGTACTACAGCATGATACGGCAAGTACAGCCCCTTAGTTTTCGTTTCCTCTTTTGAGAGAGGTACCATATGTCCCAAATCTAAATATTCATGAAATACCTTCCCATATTCAGAATTGAGACGAGGATCCCTGTGAAGTTTCCTCTCTAATGAGTTCAGTCTCCTTACTGCAATATCCCTAGAATTACCCTCTACACAGGTTGGTTCATCATTCTTAAACGGAAGTCTTACCACATACCGACCGTTTTCATCCCGTGTAGTGGTTGCATGATAAAAATCTTCGCACTTTTTTTCCTCAGCTGTTAATATCTTTTCCCTGTTATTAGGTTCTGACTCAATTTCCCAAAAGGACCGCAACAACTCTTCCATCTGAGTATGCATGGTGATGACATTGCAAGTAACGTTCGTAGTTGAACCCACTTGCCCGCTCAATATCCAACCCATAGATGTTTCCTGGGCAACTGCTGCCCCTCCGGATGGACACTTCATTATACCCTTGCTTATAATCTGCGCATAAACCTCGGCTCCCAACAACATATCAATCTTGTTCGGAATGTAATATTCAGGATCCGCAAGGTTAATGTTTTTCAACTCTGGCCATGCATCAAGTGAAACCCGTACAGATGGCAGTTGTGACGTTAACTTGTCAAGCACATACGCCTTGACGTTTAGTACACAACCAGAATTGACCCGTGATGAAATAGTGACTTCGACTGTTGATTTGGTAAAGGCAGTTTGCTTACCCCCTAACCCGGATATCAGACCCCTGACCGATGTTTTCTTCAGTCCGAGCAATTGAACAGCCGCCGAAGTGATGAAGGAAGCCTGTGATCCCTGGTCAATTAAGGCCCTCAGCAATTGGCGCTCTTCTCTATCGAATTTACTTGCCTCAACGACCGCTGTAGCCAGTAGCACCTGCTGATCTTGTTTGTTCACGAAATGATTTGCGATACTGGTACTTGCTGCGTATTCTTCCTTCCCCTGTTGTGTGTGAACTTGAGCAACCTGATTATCCGCCGACCCGTAATGGACGGCCGATTTGATTTCGTCCTGTTCATGTATCAGAGTATGATGCCTCCTATGACAAATATTACAAGAACTAGGATTCTTACAGTACCTGACAGTATGGCTATTCCCGAGACAGTTGAAACACAGCCCGTTATTCTGGATAAAATGACGCTTCGCCTCGATATCCAGCCCGATAAAATCTTTACAACTCATAATTCTGTGTTCCCCCTTACAAAAACTGCAAAAGCCATTAGTAGTATAAAAACTATTGAACATTGGACCTGTGGCGTTTTTGACATTGAAATTTGCTTTATAATTATTACCTTTATTTTTGCTTGTTTTTGAATCCAGAAACTCCAATGAATGATACCTGGTTTGTAAGAAATTTTTGAATTGACTAATCGTAGGTAATTTGTCCGAAAGAGTAGTATTTTCACTGACCTTACATTCCCAAAGTTTGCGACTTTCGGGGTCTAATTTTTGACTTAGGATGTAAATGACTATTATATCCCACGAACCAGTATCTATTCCTAAGTTTGACAGAGCATTTAAAGTTTCTGTTGTCGTATCTAACAGGATTTTTATGTCAGTGGCAGACTCTGTTAGAAGTGTCTTCTGCGCAAAGAATCGTTTTAAGATGCAATTTCCCAAATACTGCTTATTATTGTAACGACACTCTAACAATTTCCAACACTGAGCATAGCTATCGTTGGTAATAGGGATATGACGCAACAGCTGCTCCGCTTCTCCTGTCAAATGCGCTTTTAGATAGTGAAGCTTCTGCACATCGTCTATCTCGTTGTTCGTATGAATAAGTGATACAAAAAGGTCCCGGAAGCTAATCCACTCTGTATAGGATCCCGAAAAACTCGGTATAGATATTTTCGGCAGCTTGATATTGTTCGATTTTGAACTTAATGACTTTGTATTCGATGAACTTAACTGCACTGGAGTGACCGATGTTTGTAATCCACTCAAAACATCCTGAAGCTCACATTTGTACTCAATGTACGCTTCGTAGACATCTTTAAATACATCATTTTTAAAGTAAGCCGTGTCTTTTAATGTTGCCGAGTTAAATGCCTTAAGCAATTCCTGATGCCCAGAATAATATTGCTGCCAAAGCTGCTCTAACGATTCAAGTCTCACTTCAATGTATGAAAGTCGTATGCGATCTTTGGGGCTCTTTTTATAATTTGTGAAAGCATTCGAAATACGCGACTTGCAATCCAAAAGTTGATGTATTTTCTCATCCATTTTAGCGTATTTCCAAATAAATTAACATGTGTTGTCAAATTCTAGTTTTTCTCAGTCTTAATTCAAATTTTATAAGTGTTTGACATTCGCTTGTCAGTCGGACATAGATTCCTCGTCTGTATATATATTTTTTAAATTATTCTAAGTCCTAAACACTTATTTTATTTTTCTATTATGTAATTTACGAAGTCCAAATGACAGTTTGAAATTTGACACTGCACTGATAGTTAGTTACATGGAAAGTACTCACAGCTCTGGTCTTCTATAAACCACTCTATACACACGCCACATGCTTGTCCTTCCGGTTCCCGTTGGTGACGTCACAGCCGACTCACCCTTGACTCATGTAGGCACTGAAAAATCCTAAGTCCATCCGGTTCGAAGGACCATGTTTGAGCCTCGACCAGGACGGCCTACCCAGTGAAATGAAACACTTTTTGGTTGCTACAAGTTATAATGTATAAAAATCTCGAGCCTTTAGTATATTCTACGACGAACAAACGATACCGCGATGTAGAAGTAGAGTCGTATTAAAAAGTGCCATCTAGCGGCAAATTAGGTAGTAAAAGGTACGAATTGACACAAACATATGTGACAATTTTGAGGTTACGAGTGTTTTGGTTTTATTCATGTTAATTGTTAGCCCAAAGTTTTGAAAAACTGTATTCATATCTATAATTAGTTGTTGCAATTCTTCAGATGTGTTAGCCAATGCGGCGATATCGTCAGCGAAGCGAATAAATTGTATTTTATACCCATTGAATGTAACCCCCCCTTTTCCAGACTCTACAAGTTTTCTAATGGCGCATTCTATAAAAATGTTAAAAATAAGTGGTGAAAGTGGACAACCCTGTCTAACACCTTGTCGTATTTCTGCTTTTCTGTGCTCTTCTCCTATTTCTATTGTGGTGTATTGATTTTTATAGAGTTCATAAATTATTTTTCTGTCCCTGTAATCTAGTCCGGCTTCTTTCAAGACTGCCATCATTGATTTCCAATTTACTTTATCAAACGCCTTTTCCAAGTCAATAAAAGTTATGTGTGTATCTTGGTGTAATTCCATCCTTCTATCTATTACCATTCTTAGTGCTAAAATTGCTTCTCTAGTTCCTCTATTTCTTCTAAATCCATATTGGTCTGGACCTAAATATTCTTCAGTTAATGGTCTAATTCTGTTCTGTATAATCTTGAGTAAAATTTTGCTCGCCTGTGATATTAAACTTAGTGTTCTAAATTCCTCGCATTTCAACGTATTTGGTTTTTTAGGTAACATTACTGTCTTAGAGATCTGAAAATCTGTAGGGATGGTGCCATTGTCGTACATTTGTGTAGTAATGTTGTAAATTTCATCTCTAAGTGTATCGCAATTTGCATACTTTATAAACTCTATATAAATCCTGTCATTTCCAGCAGCTTTACCGGTTTGCAGACTTTTCAAAGCAAGATCAAATTCCTCTTTTAGTATACTAGGGCCCATGGCGTTCAATTCAATCTCTTCCTCCTTTTCTATGTCAGAATCAGATAATCCTTCCCCATCATATAACTTCTCAATATATCTTTTCCAACGTTCAGCAACCTCACTATTGTCTAACAGTATCTTCCGTTGTTCATCTAATATAGCAGTGCTTCTGGTTTTGTGTTTTTTCTCTAATTTGCGTATGATGTTGTAGGCTTGATCCATTTTCCCTTTTTTAATAAAGTGTTCTATATTACTGCAGTTATTTTCCATATCTTGTTCTTTAGCTTCTCTGCATTTAGTTGTGATTCTATTTGTCAGTTTTTTGTATTTAATTACACTTTCACTATCTGTTTTATTTCTTAATTCTCGTCTCTGTATCATTAAGTCTGTAATATCAGTAGTCAGCCATTCTTTTCGTTTTACAATCTTTTCTTTTTCTAAGCATTCTTCTGCAGTATCTCTTAGCATATCCCTTATATTATTATATTTTGTCTCTAAATTAATTACATCTGTGTTGTTAATTTTGTTCTTATATTCTTCTAATTTGTTACCTATCTTATTGCTATATTGCACTCTAGTATCACTATTTATATCTTTAAGCCTAATGAGATCAATCGTCTTTGGTTTCTTTTTCTTTTTCTTATTTGCCACTTCAAACTTGAGTGTACTTATCAAAAGGTTGTGATCGGTGTTTAAATCAGCTCCTGGTAAAGTTTTACAGTTTTGAACTCTATTTTTATATTTAATTCTGCTCATAATATAATCTATTTGGTATCTTCCAATGTCTCCGGGCATTTTCCATGTATAAAGTCTGCGGTTTGGTTGTTGGAACATTGTATTATTAATACATAAGCTATGTTCTTTACAAAATTGTACTAGACGGTCTCCCCTATTATTTCTTTTTCCCAGTCCAAAATTTCCCACCATCTCTTCTTCTTTTCCTTTTCCTACTACAGCATTAAAATCTCCCATCACTATTAGACTATCCTTTGCTTGCACTGATTCTATAATTGTATCCAGGTTATTGTACATCTCTTCTATTTCATCATCAGAGTGGCTGCCAGTTGGCATATAGATTTGTATTATAATAAGATCTGTTGGTTGCGACTTGATTTTTATTGTTGTGATCCTGTCATTAAAATGTATTGTGTTTTCCACTAAACTACCCCATTTCCTATTCAAAACAATTGCAGTACCATTTTCGCCTTGTTGTTCTCCCGTGTGTATTATTCTGTAGTCATCGCTCCAATAATCTCCACTATCACCCCATCTTGTTTCGCATAAACCTAATATATCTATGTCTAGTCTATTCATTTCCATTTTTACTTCTTCCAACTTCCCCGTCGGTAACATCGTCCTCACATTCCACGTTCCAATTTTACAAGGGTTTCGCATTATGACGACCGAGTCAGCCTTGCCCCTGACCCTGCCGGACTCGGACCGCCACGGCATGTTACATCGTGGAAGCCCGTTGTCAAGAACCATTAACTCATTTCTGTCCATTTCCATAAATTACTCCAGTTTAGTGATAGATAGTGTGGTGGTTTCCCCCTTGCCTTCCACACCGCAGCTTAGAAACCGAGGGGTGCTCGCCTCCTAATATCTAGTCGAGGGCCCTACCAGATAACCTATCTTCGGCCCCACGCCAGTACTGATGTCACTGCTACCTAACACCAGGGGAATGCTTATTTAATGGCGGCATTGACTCGCCATGTCGCAGGACTGTCGTTGGATATTGCAGCTTTTATTTGGCAAGGTCGTCCCACCGACCTTTCCACTACATCCTGCTAGCCCTGCCGCTGTTTGGTTGGGGACTGCTTATTCAGTATATTCGCAGCTAACCGCCATATCTGACGGCCGTGCCACTATCCACCCGCTGTGGACCCCGGTAGTAGCCTTACAGCTCAGCCCTACCAAAATTCTAGCAATCTAAAAATATAAGAAAGGCTAAAAACAATAGTAATCCATCAAAACAATATGTCAACCCATAATTATCCCAAAATGGACACAAAAACATATCAATCGGCCGATAATTACCAAAAACAAATGAAGTCGTTGACTGCAGAATCGAAATTTGAAAATTACTTTTTTATTTAACAGCCTGTTCCATCCATCGTTAGTATAAATAAATAAATAAATAAATATTAAGGGACAATCATACACAAATCGACCTAGTCCCAAACTAAGCAAAGCTTGTACTATGGGTACTAGACGACGATATACATAATATATAAATACATATATAGATAACATCCATGACCCAAGAACAAATATTTTGCACAAATATTTGCCCCGTTTGACAACCGTTAGAAGAACTTCATCAAATACCTTAAAAAGTAAAAAATAGTAGTTAGTTTTACTTGATTTAACTGCATTCTTAACATGGTGCTGTCACTTACCTCAACCGAGTTAAAAAGTAAGTTACGGTGCACTTTATGTACGTGCATTAAAGGATCGTTTTCGGTTGTTTAATGCGCGTTTTACGGTGCTGATTGTGTTCTCGCGTGCTGTCGGCTGATACTTCACGCCAGATAATATTTCCATTAATCGCCGAACACACTTTAGAACTACAGAAAACAAAACAAAAAATACAAAAAAAGAAGAATATCAAAACCGTTTACATTGAATCCTGTAGGTAACCATAGCAGAAAGTACAAACGTTTAATGTGGGTTGCTTCCCTTTTGCATAAATTCCAAATATCAAAGCGATGATAATAAGAACGTGGAATGTTGTCTTTAATTGTGGACCTGTCAACGAATCTTTTTTTTCATCAAGTTACATTTTATCCGCGCGCTTTAAAATCTCGTTTTCGGTCATAATGTATTTATGATGTTTGTTATATATTTGCTACTAGGGTTCTTACCGATTTGGGAAATCCGTCGATCATTTATGGATTCCATAATCAAATCTTAATTCTAAAATAAGCTTTGAAATAAAAAAAGAAGTCTGAAAATAGGTTAATAAATGGAAGAGTTCTGAGTTGATTTGAAAACCTCCTTTTCTTATAGTTGGTTAAAGATTTTTTTTAAACTAATCTAAACGTCAGTGTGTCTCAAGCATAACGAGCATAAGCAAAAAGTGTTGATTAAAAACATGTTGAACGAACGAAAACGCGGCACGCGAGCTGCCTGCGGATACCGCCACTGCTGTATTAGACTTCCCTTTTAATTCGAATGAATGGAATTCTGATGACCCTTTTAATGTTATGACGTATGACAGTTTTTTGTAAGCCTAGAAGGCACAATTGCGTTTGCATTATTTTCCTTTTTTACTGTAATCGGGTTAAGAGGCCTTATTCCTTTTAAAATTATTGTTTTTCATATTATGACAAATATATTGATCATTTCAATCAAATTTTTTAAGTTAATATTACTTTTCCCCGAGTTCTAGGTAGTAACATAGCTATTTCATGATTTTATTGCGTGCAGTCGAAAATAAGTAGAAAAAACTAATTTTTCGCGTGAATTTTGTCAATTTCGAGTAGTTTTTGAAATAAAAATTATCAATGAAAAACTCAAACTGTCGGTTTCAAGTATATACCAATAATTCCCAATAGCCCTGTTCTAGGTAGTAAATAATATGTTAAGAAACATGTTTGATCATAGAGAAAAATGTCTAAAACAATCAGCATTTTAAAAGGAATAAGGCCTCTTAAGTGGCCTATCATCTTTAACTGCACATCCCTGTATCTATATTGGCCAAAATCCTAGGTATTTTGGTGTTCTATCTATCTATCTCAGCCTTTAGGTCCGTCTTTGGACATATGCCTCTTCATCTCCGTTTCCATCTATTTCTATCTTTACTCTCATCCAGTTTGTTCCGGCTACTCACATTATATCGTCTACCAATCTCACCGGACGACTTCCTGGAGCGTTTTCCCATGGTCACCATTCTAGCATCCTTCTAGTCCACTTCCCATGATCCATTCAAGTGGAGACGGGGAGTGCTCCGAGTAATTATCCGGATTGATTCCTGCCGAATCTTTCTGCCATCGTTCTACGCCAGCGAACGACGCGACAATCCTTTCATCCCCACCACTTTGATGGCGGTCCACAACTGTGCGTTTTCCAAGAAATTTCCTGCCTCGCACGACTGCATTGTGGAATGAATTGTCTTTTGCGGTATTTCTGGACCGATACGACCTTTAAACTTTTAAAAAAGAGCGTACTCCCACCTGAAAGGCCGGCAACGCACTTGTGACTCCTCTGGTGTTGCAGGTGTCTATGGTCGACGGTAATCGCTTTCCATCAGGCGATCCGTTTGCTCGTTTGCCCCCTAAGATATAAAAAAAGGGGTAAGTGGGCACATGGCGGGGACGATATCGATGTGAAAACCTGTGTTGCTAGTAATAAAATTTTACCATAAATCGGCGATATTCAATATAGATAGAAATAATAAAAATTCCGCATACAATGCACATAAAATGGTACCCTGAAATGGTACTATGAATCGGTTACAGTTTCAACGAATCCTTTTCCATGCAAAATAATGGCAATTAAGTGCATGTCCGGGATCGCGCTCTGAAATAAATAGCGCGAAAACCGATCATTAATATCTGACGACGAGCGGCGAAATGCGCAGGGCTGGATATAGCAGATCTGGGTATAAATCCGTGTTTTTTATTATTATTCCATTTATTTCTCATTAAGCTTAGGTTAGGCTTTTTACAATCAATTTGTATAAATATTTAAAACATTATAAAAACCTAACCTAGGGTGCCACCGGCGGCGGGGCAGCGCCCAGGCTATCGGTGGTTAGGGATGCAAGTAAGTAAGTAATTATTTATTTGTAAAACATAGGTAACGTAACAAAGGATGATACAGAGGTACAAAATAGTCTCACTACATATGTTTAGCCATTTGTTGGCATACAAATATTTATGTAGTTAGTATTACTTATGCCAGTCACACATATGTCACACACACATAGGGTTAGTTTAGGAATATTTAGGGCTACTTCGATAGATTTAAAATGGTTATAAAACGCAAATATTCATAGCTCGATTGAGCAAATGCAGTAAAAGGTTAGTTCATTTAGCTAGTAAATGCCGTTATCAATGGGTCTATGTCTCTGGCGGATACTTTTAAACACAGCAAACTTATTAATATTGTTCTTTACATACATACAATACACGCGTACAATTTCAAAAATATATGAACAAGGCAGAGCTAATATTTTTAATTCAATAAACAGACAATCGTCTTGCACGTTTCTGTTGGTTGTAACCGATAAACAGATCTAAGGTATTTCTTTTGGGGCTTAAAATACTAAATCTCAGTCATTAGAACTACCCCACAATATATGTAATGCCGTATCGATGGGTAGAAGTAACATAGGCGTGATAGGCGATGAGCACTGCAGAGAGAGGAACCTTCAGACGATGCGCGCCGTGTTCCTTGATCCAGCCATCTGCTGCAGCTCTGAAGATTTTTGTCGAGACTACTAGACTATCATTTATATTATTATTCATATACTCATTTCATCTCTCATAAAAATAAGGTGTTAATTTGCATCAATATCCTGTAGCTTATAATTACTTGTAACTGCAAATAAACGATTGTGATTTGATTTTGATTTTCGTTAAAAAAATATTTCGAAAAACATTGTGCTTTGAAATTAGATATTACGAATAATAGAAATAAATTACAAAATAATATGCATATATATTATAAACAAACAAACAACAAGTGCGGTTCCGTACCATAAAACAAGTTTGTTGTGTTTGGGAGCCCCCCTTAAATACTTATTTTATTTTATTTTTAGTATTTATTGTCATAGCGGCTATAGAAATACATCATCTGTGAAAATTTCAACTGTCTAGCTATCACCGTTCTTGAGATACAGCCTGGTGCCAGACGGACGGGCGGACGGGCGGACGGACGGACGTAATATAGTAATAGGGTCCCGTTTTAACCCTTTGGGTACGGAACCCTAAAGATCCGGCCAAGTGCAACTCGGACTCGCGCACTTAGGGTTCCGCACCATTTCAATTAATTTTAGAAGGTTTCTGGTCTGCGCCGATGTTCGTAGTGAATCCGTCTTTGTAGCAGTACGAGTATAGAGCCTATAGATTTGGCTAAAATCTAGAAATGTTTGAGATTGAACCGTTCGTTCACCGTCGTCAGCCCTGCCGTGTTTGTGCTCATAAATATTTTGTTTGATGCCGCGCACTATTGGTTCCGCACACTGCGCACACACACACTTATTTACGTGCACTGTTGACACATATTGTGTTCAACTGCCCGGTTGACCTACTAGCGTTTATAAAACAATAAAGTACATAGATTCGAAAATTGGATATTTTTAGTATTTATGCATTTGTATTGCACAAAATACCGAAGTAAAAGTACAAAAGGCATCTACTAGTCAACCATTCGACTAAACAGAATCAGAATTTATCTCTTTCTGAATAGTACTGTGAGAGAGTGACGGGTGACGCTATGCCGCGCGACAGGAGTCGCGAAGCATAGGTAGTTGTGCTAGAGGGGCAGATGGTCTAACTAAGTCAAAGAAGCAACCTCCTCAAGCAAATCCCACCAGGTGGTGAGGGTAACGATGGACTGGGAGTATTGGGATCGATGGATTCTTAGTAACGAGGGACCGATCGGAGAGACAGGGAGAGAGAGAGAGGGGGAGAGAGAGAGAGGGAGAAAGCACATTTCATACCAACAGCAAACCGTGTTGTTTTCAGAAAGCAGTGACGTCGGTTTCTAGAATGCTGGTGGAAAAATAAAGTTTTCTTTAAGTAAAACAAGCCAGAGATCACGATCGCAAGAAATGAGGGACAATGAGAGAGAGAGAGAGAGAGAGGTAAACCACATTTCATACCAACAGCAATCCGTGTTGTTGCCAGAAAAACAGCGACGTTGGTTTCTAGAATAGAAACTACTAACGAAGTTGGTAGAAAAATAATGTTTCCTTTAAGTATACTCACCCAGTGATCACGATTTGTAATGAGAGACCGATTGAAAAGAGAGAGAGAGAGAGAGACCACATTTCATACTAAAAGTAAACCAGGTTGATTCCTGAAAAGCAGTGGTTTCTAGAAGCTACTAACGATGCTGGTGGCGCCGAGCATAGCGCTGTCCGCGGCACTGTGACAAATACCGACTCGGGAGCCACAGGCAGAGAAAACCAGTAGAGTACAGAGGGCCTGTGATGTTTGCGTTTATCACAGGATAAATAAGTGACAAAATATCTGTCACTCACATCGAATTTTGTCAAAACGTGACGGATGCTCTGTCACTTATATAAGTGTGATAAGAGCAACCATCACAGATGTGGTGATCATGTTTTGCCTTCGTATTTTATTGGATAACATCGTATTTACCTTCCTTTTTTAATACGCTTCAGTTAATATAATTAAGATAAAATAGGTATACGAATAAAACACAATGTCAAAACATTTTACATGGTACTTATATCTGTTAAAAGGAGGTCAGGATTATAGACCCAGGGTATTTTTCAGTCGACGCCATATTGCGGGTTTTTATTATTATCGGGGGGCACGGCAGTGCCCCCGCCAAGTCGAGCGCGAAGCAAACACTGCCGTACCATCCTTTACTGGAACCATTTCGCCGCATTTTCAGGCCCATATTTGAGCACCTCTGGATAAGACCAGAACGCAGAAATTTTCGTCATCCAGTAAGCTATAATCACATACTTAAAATCCAAAATTTCAAGTCTGTAGGTCATTTAGTCTCGAAGTTAAGCGAAAGCAAAGTTTCGCATTTACGACACTCACTCACTCATGATCATCAGTAAAGAACTAGTACTTCCCATAAATTCAGAGAGCTGAAATTTGGTACAGAGTTAGGGTTTAATGGCCACATAAAGCGAAAACTATAAAAATTGGCCAAGTGCAAGTCCGACTCGCGCATGAAGGGTTCCGTACCATAAAACAAGTTTGATTTCATTTTTAGTATTTGTTGTTATAGCGGCAATAGAAATAGATCACCTGTGAAAATTTCAACTGTCTAGCTATCACCGTTCTTGATATACATCCTGGTGACAGACGGACGGACGGACGGACGGACGGACAGCGAAGTCTCAGTAATAGGGTCTCGTTTTTACCCTTTTTGTACGGAACCCTAAAAACTAGGATAATCGAAGATCTGGAGTACTCTGATTAGAAAACACAAGAGCCCAACCAAACTATTAGAGATCGACATACCGCCTTTACAAAAAATATTCAACTTGTTGTGTTGTGTTCGGTTGGCCGCCGTCGCGACTGATCGTCTCTCCTGATGATGGATCGCGTACCGATTCGAAACATGTCGAGCGTTATTCGATTTCTACGACGTGAGTAAACCCGTTTAAGTATTTTAATATTCAACTTGGTGGGCCGCTTCATTTGATGTCAAAAATCCAAGGTCTGAAGTATTTTGACGACGCGTTTGGCTCGGTTTGTAAACACCTGCCCACTGAGCCGGCGGTCCCGGGTTCGAGTCCCGGCCAGGGCAAATATTTGTGTGATGAACTCGAATATTTGTGCTTGGGTCATGGTTGTTCTATGTATTTAAGTATATATTTATCTAGATAAGTATGTATATCGTCGTCTAGTACCCATAACACAAGCCTTCTAGAGCTTAATTTGGGACTAGATCGATTTGTGTGAGGTTGTCCAATATTTATTTATTTATTATTTATTTGATGAAGAACCCTCAGCTGGTCTCAGCTGTATTAGAGATATGGTAATGCCCCCTTCTACTATTGGTACATAAAAAAATCGACTGTCATTGCAAAAATCCAGCGTAGTGGGATACATCTTCTAATTTAATCTAGTCCCACAGCTGGGCGGGTTACGTATTACAATCCCGAAAGTTCATAATACCTACAGTTGAATACCGATGTTCAAAATACCGAAAGTTCAAAAAGCCGATATTCGATAAACCGAAGCTCAAATTACCTATTTTCAGAAAATCGAAAGTTCAAAATCTCGAAATTTCATAATCCCGAAATTTTATAATCCCGAAAGTCAATGAGCACTTTAAAAGTGTCAGGACACTAAACTAATCTGACTTTTCCGTGGAACCGATCTGCTCCGGTGCTGCGGGATGTTCAGCCCCTCCGCCCTAGCGTAAGAAAGTGCGGCACCTACGCTTGCCTCCGCAGCTTCGGCTTTTTGGTCACCTTCGGCGACCAGCCTCAGCCGCTGCGCCTCGCTTGATGCCCGTACTTTCTTACTGCGGCCGGGGGCTGCCCTCCCTCCGCGCCTCCGGGCTTTTATATACACTCTAGGGGTAGGGCAGACAAGACCACGTGGAATCGGGGTTGACAGCTTCGGTTCTGTGGCAAGTCGATTAAGAAAAGGAAAGAGTCCGGGAAAGTGGTAAATTAAGTATGACACTAAATATTCGATATTATGATAAAGTATTCTGTCATGGACTGCCAACCGAACCGAACTTGTCTGGAACCGAAGCTGTCAACGCTCGCCTCCGCAGCCTCGGCTTTTTAGTCACCTTCAGCGACCAGCCTCAGCCGCTGCGACTCGCTTGATGCCCGCACTTTCTTACGCTAGGGCCACAGTATAATAAAGAGTACTAACGTACTAGGGCGAAGGGGCTGCACATCCCGCAGCGCCGGAGCAGATCGGTTCCACAGAAGAGGTCACTTATAAATAGTAAGTATAGTAGTAGGCAAGTAGGTTACGTAATTTAGGTTAATATTCTTTGTATAAAATAAACATTAGAATCTGTAAGACTACAGAAATACGAGATAATTCTCGAGAGTTTAAATAATATTCCGGATTACAACCTTCAGGCAGGATCATAGTCTTCGGGATTATAATCTTCGGGATTACAGTCTTCGGGATGACATTCTTCGGGATTACAGTCTTCGGGATTATAGGTAATATTCGGTATTTCATCCTTTCGATCAAACGTTCTTTCGGGATTTTAAGCTTTCGGTCAAATAAACATTCGACATTTTAATTTTCGGCCTTCCGTCCATAGGTCTTATGATATTCGGTATTTTGAACTTCGGCATTGTAATACATACCCGCTGGGAGAATGCCTCCCCTTCTGCTTGTAATGTAATACGCATATAAATAAAATTAAAGGAAAACTCTGGACAAGACTAGACTGGCTTTTATACTTATACTTACAAGTTTACAAGAAGAAATAGTCGAACGATTAACTTTATTCTACTCGAACATTACACAAATTAAATAAACAAATTACACGAAAATATTAATTTCGCTCAAAATTTGGTCAAAATATAATGCGTTGGACTAAGAGTGACGGTGATACACGTCGCTAGATGGCACTGACTGTATTTTAAAACGCGCCGTCGTTTGTTTTTCCGATAATCTTATATGGCGAAGTGGCAACCGGCCGCGTTACAGTCGTTTACGACATTCTTCTACTGCGCTTGGAAACGTTTGCTAGGGATTAGGAGGGATTATTTGCATTTCGTTGATTTCGCTTATTATTTCGTGAGGTTTGCTAAAGTGAATTAGCAGGTTGTTATAAATCAATATGCTTACGTTTCTACAAAAAGAAGTGAAATCCCACCAAAAACATTCTGTAAAAAGTAGCCAAGTCTCGATGGCGCTGCTTGTTTATCTCTAAAAAGTAATGAAATCTAGACAAAGTCGTACCAAGTCTAAGGTTCCTTACTGCGATTTCTTTATTATTATAGTTAATGTTGTGTGACTTGGCCGTTGAAGGGTACACAAGGGTACAAAACCAGGTGCTCCATGACACCATTGCACCAATCTGTCGCCAGAACCGCTACAAGTCAATTTTGTTTACACGTAATGTTATATCTGTTGTAACTACCTATGTTTGTTAAGCGAGATAATAGCCCATACTGGTGTACCCTTCAACGGCCTAGTCACACAACATTAACTATAATAATAAAGAAATCGCAGTAAGGAACCTTAGACTTGGTACGACTTTGTCTAGATTTCATTACTTTTTAGAGATAAACAAGCAGCGCCATCGAGACTTGGCTACTTTTTACAGAATGTTTTTGGTGGGATTATTAATAATTATTAAGAGCCTATATTGTCCCACTGCTGGGCAAAGGCCTCCCTCTCATTCTTCCATGCGTCCCTGTCCCGAGCGATCTCCCACCAGTCTCGGTGAAAGGCGTCAAGTTCGTCTCGCCATCTCCTTCGAGGTCTACCACGACGCCATTTTTAGTTGGCATTAATTTATTTTACATATTTTTTTGCATAATAAAGCCAAAACTATCAGTGTTTATTTCGCAAGAAGGAAATTAAGGAAGAATCCTTCCTGGATTAGGCAGTATTCCGGTAAACAATGTTTTGAATTTGGTTGATGACAAATCCTTGACAAATCGCTAATGACGTTTAATAATGAAAATATATGACGTATGCTCATTATTGCCATACGATGAAAGCTGTTTGTAGCGCCACCGTCCCTGGGCCGGACCGACATTTGTTAGGCTGCAATTGACGACGGGGTTGGCGCAGTGGTAGTGTGCCTACTGTGCCTACTGTACCGATGGTCTGGGTTCGAATCCCGGCTAGGGCAAATATTTGTGTGCTGAACTCGATTCTTGGATTATGGATTTTTCTTTTTAAATACGTATTTATTTAGCTTATAAGTATGTATATCGTCGATTAGTGCCCATTCGGCAAGCCTACCAGAACATTTTCTGGTTTTTAAATAATTTTACTGGTTTTCTTTACTCTGTGCGCCCGGGGCCATACGTTACAAACTCTATTCATAGCTTTTTACTCTTTCAGGCTGCGGACTGTACCGGGAGGTGTTTTTGCTGTCGCTACCTGAATTAAGTTTGGGAAGATTGATTCTCGGGCGCCATTTTCTGTAGACGTTTTTCTTTTGTTGACTGTACTGTAGATGATGTATCTTGGAACTTGAAGTTCTTGTTGAAGTTTTCTGTGTAGAATCAATTTATTTTCAGTGATGGGATTAATGTAGTGTTAACGGAAATTGTGATACTTAAAATTTAATAAAATGTAATGTTTCTTGGGGACCGTTTTCAAAGCGAGAATTCGCCTGCATACTCGTAGGTGAAAAACTTAACTAATGGATATTAGGTGTATGTAGTGGTTCAAATGATTATGGAAGTTACGTCAAAATTCAAATACGTACCTACCTATAGAACGATAATTTCCGTATACAGACAAGTTACTGCTAGATACACCTAGTCCGTGTGTGTAATTTTGAAATCCTTTACAATCTTTTAAGTGAAGAAAGTTTTATAAGTAATTTTATCTTTCACGCGCTAATCATCATAGTTTGTCTAATACAAATATTATATTATAACGTGTAATATTATTGAATATAATTATTTTATAATGTTTAAAACTAAGTGTTTTTTCATCACACTTAGTCGTAAACAAGGGTTTACATGCTAGAAAAGCGGGCAGTAAGTCGTAAATTACGCCTTAGGGCAGTAAGTAATTTTTGTCACACTAAGGGTTTACATGCTAGAAAACCGGGCGGTAAATCGTATATTACGCCCTGGGATGGTAAGTCGTATATTACGCCCTAGGGCGGTAAGTAAATTTGGTATAGACTACTACCTCGCCTTCGGCTCCGGGCTTCTAATAGACACTCGTTTGTAATTCCTAGTTTACCACCCTTGTTACGTAATGTCCTATTACAGTCTATATGATGGTTGCTTGTATCACGCGAGAAATAAGTGAGAAGGATCCGTCACGTTTTGACAAAATGCTGGTGTGAGTGACAAATGCTTTGTCACTTATTTATCACGTGATAAACGCAACCATAGGGCCCAAAACTGTTTTACAAGTGAAAACTACTAGTAACATCATTTCGCAGCCTTTTGTTTGAATGACCTATCACTCACGCATACATTAAGTTAGCCCAGGAATGTAAATTTCCCCCGGGAAATTCATTAGACCACAAGCAGCGATACTTTTTCATTCGATACAAGCACTTGGTGTGGTCAGGTGCACCATAAAAAATCTGCCAAGTGTTTAAGTGTCTACTCGTATTAATACAAGTTTTTTACGATTATCCATGTTTTATAGACAAACTTTTTATCGAATTTTCAATTCATCGAAAGCATTTTTTTTGGAACCATAAAATATTTTGTAATGTTTTGTGTTGTGTTAACACTACCCTAACCTAATCAATAGGTTGGCATTTTCAAGATTTCTGAAAAATGTATAACTTCCGAGGGTAATTACATGGTTTACCCTTGTTTGGTCTAATAATTTTTTGCCTAATTTTGATTTGCCTAATTTCATTTTGTCTAAAATTACTTTGCATATTTATTCAGTTTGCCTAATATTCGTTTAGTCTAAAGTCATTTCGCTTAATGAATATTTTGCATAATCTTGTTTCGCCGAATTTTCATATTGCCTAATTTTTGTATATATAATTTCATTTTATCTATTATTCAACTAATATAATTACATTTCCTATAAACGCTAGTTTGCCTACTACAATTTTTGTATAATTTCAGTTTGCCTAATTTGCACGTACAGTATATTATTTTACGTTTTTTTTTACCTATTATTTATTTATTTATTAATCAAAGTATACACCTTAAATATATTCAATTTCCTGCAAAACTTAAGGATGGAAAGTGTTTGTACGGAACCCTCGGTGCGCGTTTGGGTCGCAGTTCAACCTAACACTCCTCCTTGCTTCGCTCGTCGTCGTACCTAACCTAAGCCAAGTCGGATATGCCTTAAGGTGAAATAGGTACTGTTAGAAATCGTAAGCCAAGTTGGACCTGCGCGGCTCGCTCGCTTCGCTCGCTCGTTAGGGTCGTAGTTCAACCTAACACTCCTCCTCGCTTCGCTCGTCGTCGTACCTAACCTAAGCCAAGTCGGATCTGCCTTAAGGTGAAATAGGTACTGTTAGAAATCGTAAGCCAAGTCGGACCTGCGCGGCTCGCACGCTTCGCTCGCTCGTTAGGGTCGTAGTTCAACCTAACACTCCTCCTCGCTTCGCTTGTCGTCGTACCTAACCTAAGCCAAGTCGGATCTGCCTTAAGGTGAAATAGGTATTGTTAGGAATCGTAAGCCAAGTCGGACCTGCGCGGCTCGCTCGCTTGTTTGGGTCGCAGTTCAACCTAACACTCCTCCTCGCTTCACTCGTCGTCGTACCTAACCTAAGCCAAGTCGGACCTGCCTTAAATGCTATGTTCATAAAATGAGTTTCAACGTGATGGTCGTTAGTTAGAATAACATTCGGCATAATAATCATTAGTTAAAATAACATTCGGCAATATAATCATTAATTAAAATAACACACGGCAATATAATCATTAATTAAAATAACATTCGGCAATATAATCATTAGTTAAAATAACTTTCGGCAATATAAGAATTAGTAAAACTAATATTATACAAAACAAACTTTATTTGAAGTGATGATTAGACTAAACGAGTTTCGACAAAGTGATCATTTATTGAAACAATAATTATGAAAACTGAAATTAGGCAAACCGTTGGTTATACTAAAAGTTGTTAGGCAAACTGAAATTAGGCAAATAATTTTTAGACAAAACAAGGGAATACCTAATTACATGTATATGCAATGACAATTCGGAATCTATGAAATGAGTATCCCGTTTTTTAGGGTTCCGTAGTCAACTAGGAACCCTTATAGTTTCGCCATGTCCGTCTGTCCGTCTGTCCGTCCGTCCGTCCGTCCGTCCGCGGCTTAGCTCCGTGATCATTAGTACTAGAAAGCTGAAATTTGGTATAAGTATGTGTATGTATAACGTCGACAGAACGGTAAAATAAAAATTCAAAAATTTTATTTTTTTCGGGTACCTCTCGAACACCTAAAGTGGGGGTGAATTTTTTTTTTCTTTTCAACACTGGTGTGTGGGGTGTCGTTGAATAGGTCTTGTAAAAATAATAGGGGTCTCCTAACATTATTTTTTGATAAAGTCAGCAGTTTTGTAAATATTCGCTCCGAAAACAAAAAAAATAGTGTCCCCCCCCTCTAACTTTTCAACCACGGGTCAAAAAAAATCGGAAAAATTCATGTAAATGAAACCTATCTATCAGTACTTTCAATGAAAACTATATTGAACAAAATCGGTCGAGCCGTTTTTGAGTAATCGCCAAATTTCATATTTTTTCTTTAGAAGGATGTAAATTGACTTCCAGAAGGTAATAAGTGATTACAGTTTCTAGGGAGTTTACGACCTTTTTATAGAGCTTAAAATCTTTCTTAACTTAAACCTTGGGATTAAAACAGCAATTTATTGCGAAGGATGAGCAATTACGGAACCCTACACTGAGCGTGGCCCGACATGCTCTTGGCCGGTTTTACAAGTGTATTTAAGATAGTATAATTATATAAAATGGCAGTGGGCTATCATTGACTGAAAAACTGACTATCGATTTAATGTGGGAGGAGCACACCAGCATCCTTGTCAATTTAGAAAAATAATCACCTCGGTTAGGCCACCGTACGATGCCCGTATAATGCGGGAAAAAACATTTTCATATTTTTTTGAGCTACAGAAAAGTTTGTATTTTTTTCTAGGTCTTTTTTCACTCGCCTATAAAAAATATTCAAGTTTTATATTTTATTTAAGTAAGTTTTTAAATTTTGTATACAATTTCAATTACCAGGCACAACACCTCGGGTCTCCGAGATCACTCCCAGAATTCATCAGCATCATCGAGGGACTGCTAAGCTTCCTGGTAGAGTTGGGTTGGCAAGAGTTAGTGCCATTTGTTATTCTATCATGATACTATGTGTGTTCGTCTGATGACGAAACGCCGGTAGGGCGCGCCGTACGAAATACATATACAATATCGTAACTTCAACGGTGTAAATCCCAAAAAGCATAAGAAAAAAAATCGAAAGGTTATTTGGCGTTAGGGTGGTGGAAAGGTTAACACGTTGGACCGGTAATCCAGAGGTCCCGGGTTCGAATCCCGGACTCTTCCGCCAGGTCTTTGTATCAATGGTTCTAAGCTACTCGCTTGGTTTAAAGAGGCCTTATTCCTTTTAAAATGCTGATTGTTTTAGACATTTTTCCGTATGATCAAACATGTTTCTTAACATATTATTGATGTTACTACCTAGAACAGGGCTATTGATATTTATTGGTACTTAAATGTTTGTTAACCTAAAGTTTGAATTTTTCATTGATAATTTTTGTTAGTAGTTTTCTCAACTTATTTTCGACTGTACGCAATGAAAGCATGAAATAGCTATGTTACCAAGAACTCAGAGAAAATTATTATTCACTTCAAAAAAGTTGGTTGAAATTATCAATATATTTGTCATAATATGAAATTCTTTCTTTTTTAAAGGAATAAGGCCTCTAAACCTACAACAAGAACAAGATAGACAATACGGTTAAAGTTTAAAGTAATTTAACGGAATAACATATCCGGTGATGTTCTTCATTCGTAGAAGAAACTGCAGGAGTCGAATGCGGAACTGCACTATCGTAAGAATTAGGAAATGTGCGTTAAACTTCGCCTGCTAAGTGTCCTTACTCGGTGTTTTACCTTATAAGCCACATTCAACGTTAGCTTTGCGATGTTAGAACGGTTACACGCGGCGAGTATTTACAGTGGTACAGTATCTCTTCAAACGCGACACAGTATTGCTGAAGACTTTATACAATATCGATGCAAACGCGATGCCGCAACGATGCAAATGAAACCTTCCTTTCAAACCTTTACCTAGATTTTTTTTCCGTCAAGTAATTGCGCGTTTGTATAAATACTAAGAGTATGATGCGTTTGTAACGGCCGCGCTGATCACTCGGGGATTCCCAGCCTCGAAGGGATCGCGCCACTCCACGCTCGTCCTCCAGACGTACGGGGCAGGGCTCTGCCGAGAGAGTGCCCCCCGACTGAGTCCCCTGGAATACCAGGTACTCACAACGCCAAAGAATGGCCAACATGTCCGCAAAGCCGCAGAAAGGCCAATGTGCTCGTCTGCAGCTGAGTAAAAGACATCCGCGCCACCAGTCTCACCACCATCATCGTCAGCACCGTAACTTGGTACGACCGCTCACGAACTGTACACACCGTCAGAAAGAAGATATAAATAAAAGCGTCTCAGAATGAGACGTCCCGTCCGTAGTTGCGGACGAAGGAGCTGCTGCCACAGAGGGCCAAGCCCTGACATGGCTTCCCCACACTCCCACGTCGGGATGTGTGTGACGCAAGAATGATGTTTGTAACCATGACAGGTGATGCGATGCAGTCACGCGTTCGCGGAACGTTGCAAAAAGTCTCCGTTTGTAACCAGCCTTAGCCGAAGCCTTAACATGAAACAAAAAGCTCCAAACATAGCGCTTCTCATTGAGGGCGAACGTAACTTTCATCCCTCCTGAAAACCTGTTCTCCCTCTGTGACGGAGTCATTAATTGGCAAACAAATGTTAATGTTTATTTGTAATATTAAGTACGATGAGCTGTCTGTTATCATAGTGTAGGTATGCCATAAGATTAAATAAATAAATCATATTTACCAGGAACCAGGAACTAACTCTTTTTTTTTCAATTGAATATTTCATGTAAAATTGGTCACTAAGACTCTCAAGTTTATAACGTTTTTACTGATGTAAAAAAGTTATTAGGTCACAGGGAAAGCTTAGCCCTTAAGCTAAGCTTGCCAACCCTACACCATGGTTTAAGCAAAATGGTTTGGCCGTTTCACAGATCTATCCAGCAGACATTGTCGCGTAAAGTCACAGTGCTAAGTCGAATAAGCATAAAGCGACGTCAAAAAAAGTTATCAGGTCACAGAGAAAGCTTAGCCCTTAAGCCCTGATTTTGCCAACCCTACACCATGGTTTACGCAAAATGGTTTGGCCGTTTCACAGATCTATCCAGCAGACAATTGTCGCGTAAAGTCACAGTGCTAAGTCGAATAAGCATAAAGCGACGTCAAGCGTCGCTCCGAATGGAGCATTTAGCGACACAATGTCCCATTGTCCGCTACGAGACAATCCGGACGGCAGCCGGAGTGTTAAGCGAGTCTTGAAAGGATGCCGTTTAGAGAAGATACTGGCATTTTTACTTATACCGTGCAATGCAGCGTTTCGAAAACTAAGCAAAATTGTGTAAGGTGCGAAATGATCAGCGAATCGCAGTTAAACTCAACATTAATGACACATAAATAATGACACAAAGGTAAATTAAGGAGACCTACTACAATCTAAGCAGGATTTGAACCAGGTAAAGTCCAGTATCATACAGAGGGTCTTGAATTTGGAGACTGGGTCTCACCACGACGTGGGTTTTAATTCCCTCGTGCTGAGAATTCCGACGGACCTCCTTCTCAAAGGAATAGTGTTGGCAGAAGGTGTCATGTTGACACTGTGACCTCTGAATGTGAATGTCCAACAAATTAGGTCCCAGATACACGAGTTATCGTTTGGTTCATGTGTGTGTTTGTGTGAATGTCTGTGGCAACGTTGTTCTCAAACACGCCGCGGATAATTAAGGGTAAGAGTTTTATTGGTGAGCTGTTTTTTCTGTATTTTTTTGGAGTGTTTGACGAAAATTGCCCTATTTTTAAACTGGTAATTTGGCTCGTTCTTACGACAAGTTCAGGAAATATATTCCCTCTTAACCTGAAATACCATATACGAGTATAATGCGTCCCCAAACAATAAACTAAGACACAAACAAAACTATACGCAACAAAAAAAGCTACTTTTCCTACCTATCAGATAATATCACATTAAAGGTAACATTGGTAACAACTGAACCTCCGAATTGGCATGCTTCTATATCTCAACAACAAAACGAAGCCACATTCTATCAACATGAACCAAAACTAACCTTAAAGTCAATTACCAAGACATTATGAGAAGCAAACATAACTTGGTATGTGTGTCTTAGCGCATGTGAATAAAACATTGGTTCAAACAAACTTGAATTGTATATATATAGTTATAAGGATGATATAGATGCATGATAAACTTTGTTTTCGAGTCTGTACACTTGGGAAATTATGGAAATAGAGATCGTTTTGGTAGTTGGCAGCTATTTTGTCCTATAAACGGTATTCGTGTTACGTCAGGTTCTATATTCTATTGACAGGCTATTGCTTTGAAATATAATCGCTATTGATTCTTTGGGTGTTTGCAAGGGTTGGAAACAAGGGAGTGTTATGTGTTTGGTAATCATTATGGTGCTATATGGTTTTTATTTATTGTAAACTAGCTTTTCTCATATGGGATAATGGCCATAGTTAATGTTAAATTACTTTAGGCTATGGTCAATTACGTCTATGTTCAGATTAAAGTATTTTCCAAAAAACTGAAATTTCTAGAAACTTTCACAAGAACTTAAAAGTATAATTTCAATTGTCAATTTCCTATAAGAAATGTTGCGATCCAAAAAAATAAATTTTCCGTCGGCGCATCTCTAATCATCGGCCATGGAGAAATGCAATACTAAAAGAAGAGCATAAACGATTCTGACTCTGCGGAACCGTGGCGGAACCTCATGTTATAGCATAGTTCCTCAGAGGGAGTCCTTTCTCCTTGCGTTGGTTGCCTTATTACTGGGTCATTATTTTGGACCAGTCTCTTTCGGATGATGCGCAGCCATCTGTCCCTATCAGTAGCCGTGTGAAGAGCATTAGTACATCATCAGTATACTGTGTGCCAAGTGAGGATCTGGTCTGTCCAGCGTGTCGGGCTCCTGCCTCTTGGTCGCTTGCCTAGGGTAGGGACTGAAATCAACGTTTCAAATGACACTTAGATGCCATGGTGTTAGATTGCCAAGTTGTGGTGTTGACACACAAAGCAGCTCGAATTTATATGTGTATCGGCCATATCATATCGTGATATTGCGGTTATATCACTCTTTATGTTCAAAATTATGTATGTGTTTTTATACAGATATTACGTAATATGTATTATATTGACTGTTTGCCTATCTCTCTCTGTTGGTTTTTGCATTTTCATGTGTATTATTGTAAAGTTATACTCCTTTGTATTGTACATGTTGGTTGGTTTGTCTACCATTTACATTTGTGTTTAGCTCTCATTTGCTCAAATGTTAACTGGAAGAGATTCCTTAAAGGGATAAGTTCGACTTTGTACATGCTTATTCTTTTGTAATGTTTTTTCTTGTTTTTTGTACAATAAAGTGTTTACATACATACACCACTCACATGGCTTTATGTCAATGTCAACCAAATTAAAAATTCAAATGTTATGTTACAACTCGATTGTTATAATTTGGTACACTCGAATGTGATATTAACATCATCATATTAAAATGCCTTTGTTATGATTTTTTACGTGCAGAGTAGTATTGCTGCCTAGGATAGAGTTTTGTGTGAAAACAAAATGGAATTTATTTAGCAGATACATTGCAAATTTGTCACCCTTGTCCAATTCTGTCCGCGGCGAAAATTTAGGTTATACGTTTTTACTGCTACCAACAAAACGTCCCCCCAACTACTCGTAGATTTATATCCGTATGTACTGTACACAATATACGCATACTCGTATTTGTGTTTTTTCTTTGTAAAGATTCAATTCAATTTTGATAATTAATTTATTAAATAAAAAAAAAACAAAATAGAAAGTATATAACTAAACCTTGAGAAAGTTATGATCTAATTAAACCTAACTTAAACTATTGGGTTTACTCACATCGTAGAAGTCGAATAACGCTCGACATGTTTCGAATCGGTACGCGATTCATCATCAGGAGAGACGATCAGTCGCGGCGGCGGCCAATCGAACACTGCGGGCATGCGCCCTGTCCGCGCGGCTGCTCGACGCGGGTGTCACCGGCGGCGGCGCAAAACTACCCTCATCATCACGCACAATGCCAATTGTCGGGTTGCATACAACACTCACTACGTCATTTGCTAAGGTCTCGTCCACACTAACCACCGATGTAGTATCCAAAACCGTCCTCCAACTAGGGGGCACTGACCATCCACAATCTCGGTTAAAATTCGGATGGCGCCTAATTTCGATAGCCTCCCGTACTTTCCGCGGAATGGAAAACTTTTCTCTCGCCAGCACAGTTACCTTATCGAACCGAATATAGTGAGACGTATCCGAATTCAATATGTCTGAGACTCACGATAGTTTTCTATGTAAAATTTAACTATTGGGACTTAAACTATAATGTACTTACAAATATCATTTATGTTACTACTTTTGGGTAGGGTGCCCGTAAGGCTGGCCGCGATACCTCGCTGGATGGCAATGCCAATGCGTTGGGCGAGGAACGAGCCAGCCCTACGATCACCGGAGGACGGGATAAGCAAATTGCTCAGTTTTTTAAAAAGCTTAGTTACTTCCGGCGCCTTTTTGATTTAATAAAATCAACTACTAATATATTTGTCATAATTTATGAATAAAATACATTTTAAAATGCGTATTCAACTTTACTACAGTACATTACTAAAGATTGGATCGGTGACGCATTAAATATAGATATATCATAAGTAGGTAGATTAGGTCCTGGGAAAGTAGTAGGGATGTAGACAATAAACAGTTCAAAACCTCCTCTCTTTTTTGAACTCAAAGTAATTAAAAAAAGTAATAATAATAAAAATATCGGACAATCTCACACAAATCGATCTAGTCCCTAATTAAGCTTAATAAGGCTTGTGTTATGGGTACTAGAGGACGATACATTGTAAATTTGTACCCTTTTGTAAAATTGACATATAATGTATTTGTGCATTATGAATAAATGAGTAAGTATGAGTATGAGGATGAGTATACGTACTTATATAGATAAATTAATTAATTTTACTAAGCAGCATAAAGGTGTTTTTGGTTTTAGGTGACATCATTTTAATAGTATTTCTCCAATTAATTTAATGAATTCAGTTTTTGCTGTAATCAATAATAGGTAAAGACATGTAAATGGGATCACAACGCACCTAGATTTCTTCCGAGTAAAAAGTACAGTCTCCGTTTGGCTGGTACTACGACTGTTAATAAAGTCATCATCATCATCATCATCATTTCAGCCATAGGACGTCCACTGCTGGACACAGGCCTCCTCAATTGACTTCCACATGGGCCGGATAGAAGTGACCCGCATCCAGCGAGTCTCCGCAACCCTGACCAGGTCGTCCGACCACCTTGCGGGTGGCCGTGCTACGCTGCGCTTGCCGGTACGTGGTCTCCACTCGAGAACCTTTCTGCCCCAACGGCCATCGGTTCTTCGAGCTATGTGCCCTGCTCATTGCCACTTCAGTTTGCTAACCCTGTTTGCTATGTCGGTGACATTAGTTCGTCTACGAATCTCATCATTTCTGATTCGATCACGTAGAGAGATCCCAAGCATAGCCCTTTCCATAGCTCAATAAAGTAGAACGATTCAAATCTTTTTTTAAGTACGACAAAGGCAAAAAAATTAACAACACATTGATGGAACATAGGATTTTATTGTCCTCATTTCCGTAATATAGTCGATCACATAAATTTACAGAATCCCGTATTGTTATCGTATTCTTTACAACAACATGTAAAAACCAACATTAAACAAGCAGACTAATAATTTCTAACAATACTTAGTCAACAAAGGTCGCGAGATCCCATCGACCCCATAAACATCAACCAAACTTCACAAACGTCTCAAAAATAACCCCGTATGAGGTCGTAACCGCACTGGCCATTATCTAAATCACAGCTATGATTTAGGGCTGTTCACACCAACCCCTATTTTTATTCCGGGTATCTCCATATCTCGTCCATTTTGCATGGGCGCCGGAGCCACGACGAGAAGGATGAGGCGGTAATGACGTAGCCTTTGTGAAGGTTTGCTTTCGGTTTGGCCATGGAGAAATTAATGCAATAGTCTTTGTACATTTCTTCGCAGACCCTGCTGGCATCTACAAACTGCAGGTCATTCATTTTCCTTTACCATGATGTTTCAGCTTTTTTTAATTGACAATTTGACAGTTCGCAATTGTGTCGGCTGAAGGGACCTTTGCCTTTGAAACCCAATAAAAAAAAAACTAGTCGATGTTAGACACATGTCAATATCAAAAACTCAATGGTTTGACACTGACATGTATTAGAAATTGATTAGTTTGACACAACTGGTCGACATTGATAAGTGCCGACCATCGAGAATTTTTTTATTGGATTTCGAAGGCAAATGTCTCTTTAGCCAACACTATTATGAACTGTCAAATAGGTCATAAAAAAATTTGAAAAATTATGGTAAATAAAAAAAAGCAAGGACAATCGAAAGAAGAAAAATGTAACATATTGTGGCTATCTGTTCCGATGTTTTCTTGCTATAGTTTTACTTAAGCCATAAAGAAATTTGACAACATCAAATGCCTGACAAAAATTACTCAACCATATACACATAATACCCAGTCCCTTAAACTCCAATAGAAACAGAAAAACTAACCAACAATCCCACTTTATACCTAAACGCCACATTGCAATATTCTTCGATCGGTGGCGCTATAATGGCGCTCGTGGCGAATAATTCCGCCATAACTAACGCGCCGTCGATTGGTCAGCCGCTGCTGCGCTCGCTACCGTATCTTTGCCGAGAAACAAACACATGTATACGTACTATAGATACGGGTATATTTTGTTGGGAGGACGTTTTGGTAACAGTAAATACGTATAGACTAAATTTACGGCCCGAACAGACATTTTGCACAAGGGTGTCAAAGCCACATTGTTTCTAATTTTTTTTTTACACTAATTGGTCAGACTGCTAGTTTTTCGAAAATAGTTTTTATTAGCTACTATTGAATAAATGCAGATTCAAAAATATTATTATTTACTATCTTTCGTTTTGTATACGTTTTAGGAACAGAGCGTTCAAGATTTTGGATCTTGGGGAGGCTACTACTAGCTACTACAACGCTAATTGACAACATTTCAAATAGTGTTGTTTAAACTAATTTAATTATTTTCATTATGGTAGAACCTAAAACTATTAATTTGATTTAGTTATAAAAAAAACAAAAAAAGATACAAGGAGCGTCGTCTGAGAACTTAATGACGAATGGCTTAACCTTGTGGGATAATTTAAGTCGCAACCTACAAGAGGACAGTGGAACGATTTCCATACGAAATGATACAATTTCAACAAGACCGTATCTGAAACTTAACAAACTAACATGTAACATTCACCACTTTCCGCCCCACCACCTAAAACAAAACCGCTCTCCCATATTAATCTTCTTAAGAAACCAAACTCTCAAAGATGCTGGGATTACTTTGGGAGAAAATTCTTGTCTAACCATAAAAATCTTATGTACCTTGCTATGAGTGAATACTTAAGACCTTTTTCGTTATGTTTGCAGAATTTAGGGCGCTTACGCAGTATATTTATTGAGTTAATTAAATGTAAAGCTTTAGATAGATGGGCCAGGTGGGTGCCTAAGGGGACGACTCTCGGTACAAAACTATACAACAGTAAATCTCCAGGTGGCATGACATGGGGCTTGAGTTTTTTATACTAGTTTCTAAAACTTTTTTTTTTTTTTTTCTCTTGGCCAATCGGCAATCAGTCGAAAGACTATAAGCTGATTTGTGGAGTGGTTAATGGCATGTAGGCGTAGAGGCCAGCGCCTCTACTATCCTTTTATAATACATCTTTCCTTTTCAGCCTCTTCACAGTAAGAGAAGGTTTTAGAAGTTGAGTTGCTAGCGGATTGGGATGAAGTGACAGGCGTTCCACATATTTCTTTTTGTACTTTTCTATTTCAGCATGAACTGTTGGGACTTCAAGATGTTCGTGTATCTCATCATTTTTGGAGAACCAAGGAGCATTAGCGATGCTGCGCAGAATGCTATTTTGTACACGTTGCAAGCATAATACGTTGGTTTTGCTAGCAGTACTCCAAAGCGGAATGCCATATGTCCAAACTGGTTTTAGGACAGAGTTGTATATCAGCAGCTTGTTATCAACAGAGAGGGCTGAGTTTCTTCGCATGAGCCAGTAGAGGTTCCTGAATTTGTAATTAATCTCATCTCTTTTCTTTTTTATATGAATTTTCCATGTAAGTCTTCTATCTAGATGGAATCCTAGATACTTTACACAGCTAGTGTCCGGTAGAAAAGCAGGGCCAAGTTTGACAGGTGGGCAGTCTTTTTTCCTCAATGTGAATGTGATGTGGTTGGACTTTTGAGCACTTGCCCGGATGCGCCACTTCTCCAACCATGCATGGGTTTTGTCTAGAAGATGTTGTAGTTTGTTGCTAGCTTCTTCTGGACTTACATCACTGGCAAGGTAAGCTACATCATCAGCGTATGTCGCCACTGTCACATCTTCGGAAGTTGGAAGATCTGATGTGAAGATATTATATAATACAGGGCCAAGTACGGAGCCCTGCGGAACACCGGCCTCCATATTGTGCAAAGCAGATCTAGCATCACCATGTTTCACTTGGAAGAGACGATCTGAGAGATAGGATTTCACAATGAGATACATAGAGTGTGGTAATTGTCCCTTAACTTTGCACAACAAACCTTTGTGCCAAACTTTGTCGAAAGCTTGCTGGACATCCAAGAAGGCCGCTGAACAGTACTGTTTCTTTTCGAAGCAGCTTCGGATCTCATGATACACTCCGTGCATTTGTTCAACTGTTGAATGTGATTTCCGAAATCCAAACTGGTGCTTGGGAATAACTGCACAGTTGTCCAGGTGCACTTTTAAGCGAGTTACAAATATTCTTTCCCACAGTTTTGAGAGAACTGGTGTGAGACTGATTGGACGATAGGACGAAGCTTCGTGTAGGGGTTTGCCGTCTTTGTGGATCATAATTATTTGCGATATTTTCCAGAACATAGGGATATGTGATGTCCTAAAGATAGCATTGAAGAGTGAGGCAAGTAGAGTAATACATTTTTTCGGTAATTCTTTTAGAACTTTTGGAGTGATCAGATCGAAACCTGGGGCCTTGTTGGTGTCAAGTCGCCTAATTTCTGCTGCTATCTCTCTTGGTGACGTGGGTGAAATTGGGAGGCTCATCTGAAGATCCTGTTGAAGAATTTCGTCTACCTCTGATTCGTCAGAACCGTCATTGGGTTTGAAGATTTCTGCTAGATGATTCGCAAAGACTTCCGCTTTTTCAGCATCGGTTCTCGCCCATGAGTTTATCGATCGGAGTGGCGGGTGAAATTGTTGTGGTTTCCTCGTAATTTGTGATGCCTTCCACAGCGAATATTCTCCCTTGCCCTGGGGAGACATATTCTGGAGAGTTTTACGAAACCGTGAATTAGCCGCTTCCTGTAATTGTGCTTTCAGTTCTTTTGCAGCTCGATTAAATGCAGTTTTATCAGGCGGATGCTGGGATTGGTGCCAAATTCTTCTAAGACGGCGTTTTTCCTGGAGTTTTGATTTTATATCGCCTGATTGTGGTGATGCTGCCGGGTGGGAGCGACACAGGTAAGGTGTATTTTTCCAAGCAGATATCTGGATCATCTTTGTAATATATTCGCAAGCATCATCAACGTCTTCTGGCGTTTTTAAGGGTAGCTTCAAATTTATGTTCTCATCCAGGTATATTCGAAATCCGTCCCAATCCGTTTTGTGATTAGTTAGGCTCTCTGGTGGCTCCTTGTTGATTATTGTGGTGCTCAGTGTGAGAATTACCGGCGTATGGTCGGATGATCCATCTAGGTTTGATTCCACTGTAGAGTAAAGATGGCTAATACCCTTTGTAACGAAGAAATCCAACAAATCCGGTAATTTTTTCTGGTCTGAGGGCCAGCTAGTGGGTTTTCCAGAGGACAGTGGTATAAGATGTTTTGTGTCAAGGCATTGCTTTAATGCGCGACCTCTAGAGAGTGTGATACGCGATCCCCAAAACATATGCTTGGCATTCCAATCACCTCCTGAAATAAATCTATTACCCAACATTCCAAAGTAGTTTTCAAACATCTGTGCGGTGATTTTGTGCTTTGGTGGACAATATACTGCTGACAGAATGATGGGGCCTGAGCGATCCTCTAATCTTATTATCGTAGCCTGGATGTGGTCTGTGATATAGCATTTCAACTGAGAGTGTTTTATATTTGATTTGATAAAAATGGCGGTTCCAGCATGGGCTTTTCCATCATCTGGATGTGGGGTAAAGTAAACGTTAAAACCTTTCATATGATAGCAGCTGTTCTTAGTGGAATGTGACTCTGATATGAGAACTACATCCAGTTTGTTATTTTTGATTATTTCTTGAAGTTCCAAGAGGTTGGCCGACAATCCGTTGATGTTCCACGTTGCGACACGTAAAGGAATTATGAATGCAGTTTGGAAATGACTGTAGTTAATAGGCCTATTAGTGTGCCTATGTGTTGAATAAGTTGATCTAATTTTTCTGACTGTTTGCTGAGAATTAGTTCTAGTGACGAGCTTGGTAAAGAGGTATTTTGCGGTTCGTAGATCTGATTAAGAGAGCTCCGATTGGCGGTGATGTCAGAGTAGGTCATCTTGTCCGAAGGCTGTATTGTTCGCGATACTTCTGCAATTGGGGGATTGTTGGTTATATGTAAAGAGTCCTTGGAGTCGTTTGAGTTTTGAGGTGGCGAGGGGTTTGCTTTGTTGCGGTTGCGGTTGCTTTTTCTGGCCAGGATTTCTTTATATACCGGGCATCCCTTATGGTTGGCTGGATGGTCACCTGAGCACAGTGCGCATTTTGCTGGAGTGTTACGGTCTTTCTTTAGGCAATCTGTGGTCTTATGGCTCTCCCCACATTTCACACATCGATATGGTCGCATGCAGTTATTTTTTGAATGGCCATATTGTTGGCACCGGTGGCACTGGACAATCGTTGTTTGCTTTTTAGGATCTTCTATAGTAACTTGTTGATGAAATATAACCTTTATATCTTTAGAGGCTTTGTTGTTAGCATTTCGTTCTAAGTTAACAAAGAACGTGAAGGTTGGGATTTTTTCTGGGCCATAACGGGCGTTGATGATTTCACCGCAAATCTTGTTACCAGTAGCTTCTATTGCTTCAATTGTTTCGCTGTGAGGAGTAGTGGGGTGAAGTTTTCTTATGACTATGCGATAAGGTTTTTTATCCCCTGGGGTGAAGGTGTTACCGATCAGACCGTTCTGCCTTATTGTAGATATCACAGTCTCGTATAAGTCTGCACTTTGCACTAAGATTCGTAGCAGGTTTTTATTTACTATAACTATTTTGAAGTGTTGGGGGCTGCATACTGATTCTATAAGTTTATTGAGTTCTCTGACATCCTCAATTCCATATAAAATAATAGGAGGAGGCTTGCTTGGTCTGGGCGCTGCTACATTATTAACAGGATTTTCCTCTTGGTCCAGAGGTAACGAGTTAAACCGGTTCGATACGGTAGGATGTTCAGTATTAGGTGGGGAGTCGCTGGTTCTTCTCCTTTTGTTGCTGATCGGAACTCGTTGCCAAGTTGGAGGATTCTGTATCTGTGTGTTCATTGCGACATCAATATTATCAACTTCAACATCTTGCTGATGAATTGTTGTGAGCTTGCCTAAGTCGCTTAAAGATGCTGAATGCGTTTGGTTGAGCGATGGTGGAGTTGTTTGTTCACTAGCTACATTTTCACCTGGAGGTATTGTTTCAGTGTGGAACATGCTTCTGTGAAACACTTGTTGAACAAGGTTTTTATTTTTAATGTTGGCATTTTTACCACTATTTTGTGGTGTTTTGATAGGAGATTTATTTTCCATTTGTGGCAACACTCAGAAAGTGTCAGACATATTGTTTATGGGCAAACGTAAACAAAGTTGAAATTTGAGGGTAGCTGTATAACAAGTCCCAAGTGTAGTTTGTTTTCTTCGAATTTTACATTGTGCACTTGTTTTTCCACACGGATAACACTATATGTGGTTCACTAAGTATTAAAGTACACACGAGTAATATTTTTGTGACAAATTGCGCACTATTTACAAAGGTTCACTTTATAATTGTGGAGCACAGTATCTCTTTCACTGACAGTTGACAGTTATATATAAGTAATAATAAGTTTCTAAAACTATGTGGTAAACATTTTATCGAAGACAATGGGTTTTTACGGTTCCGACGTCAATCGGAAAAAATCTTACTTCTGAGTCAACTCAATAAAAAGATATGAGCGTTAAAGTAAGTAAGTAAATTATTCATGAACAACATACGTGTTTGAAATAAGATCATAAGTATAAGTAAAGCTGTATTATGCCAATCAATTTGTTATTATTTATAATTAAATTACTTCATTATTCCTAAATCTATTTAAAATATCCATTACACAATAAATTACTAAACTTATACATCCAATCATTAAGTTGAATAAACCGAAATAATAAACAATCTATTAAGACAATATATGCTACATTTGTTGACGCTGACAAGGGGATCAAAATCCTGTTGACCTAGAACCGTAAAATTTGGCAAGAAGCAACATCATTTAGCACAAGTGAGTAAAAAGATCCGAAAACCGTAGGTAAATATATTTTTTCTACAACAGTACTTTTTTCTGTCATTTATACATATAGTTACTAACTCTAATATAAAGACATAAATAATGAAAGTCTGTAAAAAGGTTAAAAAAAGATATTAAAACGGCTCATGACCGCTACGCAAACAATGTGTCTCATCAATTATGTAGAGGGTCCTGACGCTGTGCCGCCGTACATTATTAAGGGATGTATAGATGACTTAATAAAACCTATTATGCACATATTTAATGTCATACTAACAACTGGCGTATATCCAACTAGATGGAAACAATCTCGGGTTATACCGATTCCTAAGGTCGGTTCGAAACTTAAAGTAGAGAACTATAGACCGGTAGCAATACTGTGTTCTTTAGCCAAGGTGTTCGAAATGTCGTTGCACGCTCGTATCTTGCCTCAGTGCATGCCCCATATAACAGCTGCACAACACGCGTTCTTACCTAAACGTTCGGTTACCACCAACCTTGTCACACTCGTTAGCTTAATAACAAAGGAATTAGATAGCAGGAAACAAGTGGACGTAATTTATTTAGATTTCCAAAAGGCTTTTGACAGGGTAGATAACGACGTTCTGCTAGGAAAGCTGAGTAGTATGGGTTTCGTCCCTGGGTTGCTTAAGGTCTTCTCGAGCTATCTAGCCGACAGAAGACAGTTTGTCAAATATGGACCGTATCACTCAGAGTCCTATAAAACACTCTCAGGTATAAGTCAGGGTTCGAACTTGGGGCCATTGCTGTTTAATATTTTAATTAATGACCTGCCGAATCAAGTCCAAAACTCGAAAGTAATGATGTTTGCAGACGATGTTAAGTTAATTAAAGTAGTAGGCACATCGGAGGATTGTAAAGCTCTACAAGACGACGTTGACGCCTTACATAGATGGAGTCTTTTAAATAAATTATATTTTAATATTAAAAAATGCGAAACAATGAGCTTCACTCGATCATCTCTTCCGTACCATCATCAATATACTCTAGATGGTAATTCAATAGCGAGAGTATCCTTGGTTCGTGACCTTGGCATTTTTTTCGATCCACAGCTCTCATTTCGGGAGCATGCGAATAGAGTTGCGAAACGCGCAGCGCAGAAACTAGGCTTTGTACTGCGAAATGCACAACTTTTAACACCGAACGCTCTTCGAGCTCTCTATACGGCACTTGTGAGGAGTGTGCTAGAATCAAATGCTTCGGTTTGGAACCCTCACGAGGCTAAATATACCTTAATGCTGGAGAAGGTCCAAAAGCAGTTCTTAAGGAGTTTATACAAGAAGCTATATGCTTATTATCCGTATCTCTACCCCACACTATTCCTATTAGGAGTACTGGGGTATAATTCGCTAGAAGTGCGGCGATACCTGGCACTAGCTAAGTTTGTTCTGGGCATAATTCGCGGCAAAATAGAGTGTACTGGACTAGTGGAGGAAGTGGTGCGACTATATGCGCCTGAGGCACGGTCACGATTACGCCATGCTCCCTTGTTAGCGGTGCCTGGCGCGCGCACCGCGCTCCTGCGGCACGCGCCGATCCCGAGCGCGCTCTCCATCCTCAACTCCGTTCTCAAAGTAGCGCCACACTGCGATGTTTTCGCTACCAAGTATACGTACATAATAGCAGAGTGTAAAAAATTTCTTGAGCGGTCTTAAAATGAAAATGTGTTTGTGTAGAGTAGTTTAATATAGGTATATATATATGTATATATATATATAAATTTATTTCCTTCGATGTTGAGTGTAATATTATGTTGTTTTTGTACAAATTCTGTTAATTGTTTATACTTAAGATTGTTATATTTGGTATGTTGTATGATAGGTTAAGATCTGTAACGCTTTGGCAATTAGCTGTAAGTTACGGATATGTAATTGTAAATAAATAAATAAAAAAAAAAAAAAAATAAAATAAAATTCACACAATTTGCAATTTAAAAAAAAACTTTTTGTACTAAGGCATTGATACCATCTTAAAAAAAAAGTTTCATCTTCAGTGCATGGATATTTAGTATTGTGAACGTATACCTTTATGTATAAGTTAATATTTTTTTGACAGATGGACGTCAATAAAAAAAAAGTTTATCAGACTACTTTTTTTTTTTAATTTTGTTGATTCCGAGCGGGAACATGTTATTATTTTCTTGGATTCATCGGCCATCTTTGTTCATGTTCATTTCATCTCATGTTTTATTTTTTATTTTTTGATAAGTTTTATTTACATTTAACACGGAAGTCATGCATTATTTAAACCATAAAAACTGATACTGGCATAAGCTTCGTGCCGCCATAAACGGATTAATAATAATAATATTATTTTCTTTGTTGTTTATTTGCATTTTATTTATGAAATGTCGAGTCGTAGAAAAAGTACCTATTTATTGTATGCAACGTTGTATAAGTAGGTCAAAAAACGCTCGTGGCAAACTCGTTCGCTACGCTCACATCGTAACCCATGCCACTCACGTTTTTTGCCCCCTCTTAACAACGGTTGCATAAAATACTATTTTTGTGATTACATAATATTTGCAGTTGATAAACTAAACCAACGGCAAGATAAGTTTCGTTGTGTTTTCATAGTTTGTACGGTACCCTCGGTGCGCTAGTCCGAGACGCACTTGAACGGTTTTTTTTAAGTTAGTATCTCAATTCATAATTTGATGTCACGAACAGCTAAAACCTACCCCGATTGATTTGGAGAAACTTGTACATCTCCTTTAACATATATGTACCTATCAATTACCTAGTTATAATATAATTGTACGTATTAGTTTTTAAGTTTAATTTACGAAAAAATGACTTACTGTTGAGTTTCTTTCGGCTTTCTTCTCAACAGCGGTCCCCTCTTGCGAAATGCCGGTAGACTCACAATCTGACTTGTAAAAGTGCCCTTGTGGCCTACTTACTGAATAAATTATTTAATTTCATTTCATTTCCCCTGCAATACTTACAACTTTGGAATCATTGCTTTGACGAAACTTTGGGGACAGCAAGAGTTTTTCGATCAAAACTATATTTTTAAGCCTTCATACATGATACAATTCAAAACCCTGATCGATAAGTAAGCAATATCCATTTATCTACATCAACAATATCAAAAACCGCAAACAAATTTTCATAATAGTAACACTTAAACAAGGATTTTGTCAGGTGATCCATCACCGCCCATTTTAAAATATTGGTTACTTACGATCTTCTTAGCTTGTACATGAAATGCGGCCATCAAACCGAACGTTATACCAATTTAACCCCTAAGACATTATTTTAAGATGTATAGGACTGTTGAGAAGGTGTAACGGAGACGATGGAAGCTACGGGTGTTAGGTTCAGGAATCAATTTCGGAAAATTTATGCTCATGACCGTTCTTAGGTGGCGATAACTGAATGTTAGTGTTGTCTTGAACTGGCAAGCTTCGGAACGTAAATAAATAAGAAGCGGTCGCGTGTCGTTCAAACAATCTGAATAGCAACACTTATTAGAAGTTTGTGAACACCTTTATACTTATTGCTTTGAACTACCGGGTTGCAGACTTGCAGGACGTAAGATTTTTTACGCCACCCTAGAGCGTAAGTGGGATTTTCTACTTCCTAAGGTAAGTCGTAAAACTATAGACAAACCACGGGCGGTAATTCGTAAAGCCCCAGATTACATATATATGGCACCTGCGATCTGGGACACGAATTCACCGCTCTAGGTATTATGCTGAAGGACTTAGTTTGTGTAATTCTTATTAATATCACGGTTTTTTAAAGCACAATAACAATTTGCCGACCTTTAAGCCACAGTGTGGGCGGGGAATATTTTTTGATACATTTTCTTAAGCAACTCTCTTAATTACGTCTGCGATACTGACAGTATTTTCTTCTTAGCTTATCAGTGACTCTCACTGCTGGGCAAAAGCATCCCGTCTTCTGAGACTCGGTCTCTATTGGATGCGTGTGCCCTCTACTTGTTATCGAAAGCTTCTACGTCATCCTGACATCTCTGATAGGCTGTTGGTATTCATTCGATAAGTTTTCTTGCCTATCGTTGCGATCTTGGTACATATCTACAATCAATGTCTTGGAGGGAACCAGTCATATTAACAATTTAAACACATTACATTAGGTACAACTACACCAATGATCTAACAATCTGTCTAATCTCCGGTAGCTTACACCGCCCGAATCTCATTTATCTCTTCACCCGTCTAATTCCTCATCTTATTACCCGTTTGGGAGCCGTTTGTCAGCCGTAGCTACAGTGTGTCCCAAAAGCTTGCAAGCTACACCCATGACAAACGACTTATGCATTCGAGTTAACTAGTGGACTGGAGCCATCCATCATTGTACACTGCAAAACGAAACACACTGTAGATACAACCGTCTGGTCGATTAATCACCCTGTATGGGTAAGGGTCGCCATTTGTGGGCGATTTTTGATCGTTTTTATTTTTATATTAAAGCGAAATACTGAAAAATTGTAGAGCTTGAGATTCGAACGCGCGCTTACAAGGACTTTCCCGGCCAATACGAGTGCTCTGTCCGAGCTACCTGGTAGCCTATGAAATGTACTTACGTATATATATTATCATTGTCGTTTTAGTTAATGGTGTGGGTGATGAATATGCTTAGAATATCAAAGCTTTGTGATTCAACAACGATAAGGTAGAACAAAAGCCATACAAATCAAAACAATTTTATTCAATAAAGTGGGTACAATACAACAAATACAATATTGAATCAATACCTACAATTTTTTACTGGTAGAAAATGTCTCATGGTATGTCACGGCCTTAAGTGTGATGAATACCTAAATCCTTTGAACAAAAATAAATAACACTAGAATATGGTATTTTTAATAGCCACTTTTCTGCAGTGCAACATTTAGAAACAATCTATATCACGTAACATAAAAAATACACATAAACGTATCATATTAAACTCACAATATTTGTTCCGACAGCAAAGTAGGTAAGTATTTCCAAAAACGAAGGTACCTTGATAAAGGGTATTTTACACACCTATAAGTTAAAAAATACTTACGAAAAGTAACACACCTTCGCAATTACCTCCCAATTTAAGATCGTAAGACAATCGTCCTTAAACAGCCCGCCTTAATGCACGTATGCAATCCGATTAAGGTCGTCGTCCACGGGGTTTTTGCGGCGCCGCGCGATCTCCCATTTCCTTTCCTGCAAGATTGATGCTGAGCGCCGCCGGTGGACGACGCGCTTTATACGTGAGCGTGTTCAAATGTTTACGTTTTTCCTTTGATTTACGATTCTTGGTAAAAATGCATATATGTTAACATGGCAAATGTTTTATTTAATACACAATCTATTTATTGGCATGTTTAACATTAAACTTCCTTCGCATAACTCTCCTTTTACCGAGTCGGCAAAAAAGTATCATAAAACCAGATTTGGTTGGCCTATATTAAATACATGGATTCAATTGAAATTGGATCTTTACTCAATTTTGATTAAAAAACGGGGTTCCGTTTCGTTAGGTACGAATTCCGTTCTCATGTTACGGTACCCTAAAAAATAGCAAATTGCTATCAACAAAGCACGTCAGTCTAGACTCTTCACGAGCCGCCTTTGAGGCCTGGAGCCCTCTTCAGAGTGAGTCTCGCTCTCAACCGGCGTTGCCAGGGCTACAGAAAAATCCGTTGATCTACGGAAAAATCTGTAGATCTATGGAAAAATCTGTAGATCGAAGGAAAAATCTGCTGATCTTCGGAAAAATCTTTAGATCTATGGAAAAATCTGTAGATCTAAAGAAAAATCTGTTGATCTACGGAAAAATCTGTAGATCTTTCACTCAGTGATCCGTTTTGTTTATAGGCGTGCGGACAATTCTTTTTTGAGGATGTATTGTCACTATTTGTTATTGGGATCTAATATTTATATGGAAGTACCTACACTTAGAGTGCCCTAAAAGTCGGAAATGTCCGTCAAAGTTCAACATTCCTACACTGCTTTAAAAACGCTCCCTACAAATGGGCTTTTTTTTTATTGATTTATGTAACACTTACAATAAACTTTTAATACTATTGAGTAGTATCGCATTTTATTTAACTTACAAACTACAAAAAGTACACTGTAAATAAACGACAATATTGGTATCGATAACAAGGAAAAGCCAGATTGTAATCAGCAATCAAGAACATTTCAAACAGTGTTAAGTTTAAACTAATTTTATTACTTAATTTTTCACCAACAACTAATATAATATCGATTCAGAATTTAATCTATACCTACAAGATTCCTACCGGTTTGTCCCTGCCTACATAAGATGTCATCTGTACGGTGACAATAAGTAATTTGCCATTTTCACCGTGAAAAAGTGTGCTTAAGTTCATGGTTGTCATACAATTATTGTTTTGTTTAATTATGAGGATTCCGAAAACAATTCCAAAATTTCTTTCGGATTAATAAAAGTCGCATATTTCAAAAAAATATTTTGTTATATTTTTTTTTTAGTTTCATAACATATTGAGCTAATTTTATTCATATACTACACTATGTTGTATAATTCGTCATCAGTCGCATCCTCTATTATTATTTTTTTACTAGCTCAAAACGATGAATAAACTACGGACAAGGTTTTCAAAAATATTAGATTTTTATTGCTTTTCCACCTAGTTAATTGAAAAAGTTACTAACTTTAATTACATTTTAAGCTGCAGTATAGTCAAATGAAGCATTAGAAAAAGTCTGTAGAGCTACGGATTTTTTAAGCGACGATTTACGGAATTTTACAGATTTTTTCTGCTCACCCTATAGATATTCATAAGTACATGTCATCTGGCAACACTGCTCTCAACTGTTGCGTTCTTCTTGCTGTGGGGTTTTGGACTCATTCCCGAGGCCTAAGAGGCCGGTATTGGGTGAGGGGGCCGTGCTTATGTGAAATAGGTCATAGGAATATTGCTGTTAAGTTTTATCGATGTAACGTGATATGTACCTAATTCTTTTGTGTGGCGAGTTCTAGCGACCATGTACTGGAAAATGAAGCGTAGAATCCCAGGGATTGCCCTGATATTGCTAAATTGAAGACAGGTATGTAATTTTATTTGTTTCTGCAATAAATCCGCATGCGTTTATTATAAATTATTTTAATTGTTCATGTCTAATGTGAAATGTGTACTTTTTATACTTACTTTGAAATTAAAAAATCGAATCTATCGCACCATTACGCTCCGAGTACCTTCGGACATAATTATTTTGTATTATGGTCTATGGTAAATTTTAGGGTTCCGTACCTCTGTCGGCGAAAGCGGATCCCCTACGTCTGTACAACAGTTTTGCAACGGCAAAGCTAAGTTTGTTTCTTAGTACAGTTTGTATTTTTATTAGAGCAATATTCAATGCTTTCGTCATCTGTAAGGAACCCTCAGTGCGCGAGTCCGACTCGCAGTTAGTCGGCTTTTTTCTTATTCCATCCTCGAGACACCCTCTGCCGAAGATAGGTATTTCCTTAAGATTTCCAATCATCGATCGCACGCTTTACGCTTTCGCTACGCTTTATTGGTATCGATAACAAGGAAAAGCCAGATTGTAATCAGCAATCAAGAACATTTCAAACAGTGTTAAGTTTAAACTAATTTTATTACTTAATTTTTCACCAACAACTAATATAATATCGATTCAGAATTTAATCTATACCTACAAGATTCCTACCGGTTTGTCCCTGCCTACATAAGATGTCATCTGTACGGTGACAATAAGTAATTTGCCATTTTCACCGTGAAAAAGTGTGCTTAAGTTCATGGTTGTCATACAATTATTGTTTTGTTTAATTATGAGAATTCCGAAAACAATTCCAAAATTTCTTTCGGATTAATAAAAGTCGCATATTTCAAAAAAATATTTTGTTATATTTTTTTCTTAGTTTCATAACATATTGAGCTAATTTTATTCATATACTACACTATGTTGTATAATTCGTCATCAGTCGCATCCTCTATTATTATTTTTTTACTAGCTCAAAACGATGAATAAACTACGGACAAGGTTTTCAAAAATATTAGATTTTTATTGCTTTTCCACCTAGTTAATTGAAAAAGTTACTAACTTTAATTACATTTTAAGCTGCAGTATAGTCAAATGAAGCATTAGAAAAAGTCTGTAGAGCTACGGATTTTTTAAGCGACGATTTACGGAATTTTACAGATTTTTTCTGCTCACCCTATAGATATTCATAAGTACATGTCATCTGGCAACACTGCTCTCAACTGTTGCGTTCTTCTTGCTGTGGGGTTTTGGACTCATTCCCGAGGCCTAAGAGGCCGGTATTGGGTGAGGGGGCCGTGCTTATGTGAAATAGGTCATAGGAATATTGCTGTTAAGTTTTATCGATGTAACGTGATATGTACCTAATTCTTTTGTGTGGCGAGTTCTAGCGACCATGTACTGGAAAATGAAGCGTAGAATCCCAGGGATTGCCCTGATATTGCTAAATTGAAGACAGGTATGTAATTTTATTTGTTTCTGCAATAAATCCGCATGCGTTTATTATAAATTATTTTAATTGTTCATGTCTAATGTGAAATGTGTACTTTTTATACTTACTTTGAAATTAAAAAATCGAATCTATCGCACCATTACGCTCCGAGTACCTTCGGACATAATTATTTTGTATTATGGTCTATGGTAAATTTTAGGGTTCCGTACCTCTGTCGGCGAAAGCGGATCCCCTACGTCTGTACAACAGTTTTGCAACGGCAAAGCTAAGTTTGTTTCTTAGTACAGTTTGTATTTTTATTAGAGCAATATTCAATGCTTTCATCATCTGTAAGGAACCCTCAGTGCGCGAGTCCGACTCGCAGTTAGTCGGCTTTTTTCTTATTCCATCCTCGAGACACCCTCTGCCGAAGATAGGTATTTCCTTAAGATTTCCAATCATCGATCGCACGCTTTACGAATATATGTATCTTTATTTTAACGTAGTATATATAGATAGGCATTACCTATTCCATAACTTACATTCTGAAAGTGATAACTACTTATTGAAATTCGTAACAAATATAACGATCTATTACTTTTATTATTCCACTCCTAGAACCGCGCACGCGCCAGTCTTTCACGTCTTGATCAATTACATTGCAATTGACAGAAAAATACGAATAAATTACATTTCTAAATATTATAAATTGTTATTTATAAATTGTATTTGTCTTGTTACCTCTTGTTAACTTTTATTGGTGTGCAATAAAGTATTGTTGTATTGTATTGTATTTCTCAGACTTATGCGAAGCCTATTTAAAAGAGAGAACTTTCTGTAATGTTAATTCTCTGACGTTACGCAGTAGAGAAGAAAGTGGATATATTCGATTTGATGACTCCATTGGTTTATTTGTTGCAGAGGTGACGGAGGTGGTCGCATGAATGAATGAATGAATGAATGAATGAATTAATTAATGGATATTTCTTTTAATGAATCATTACCAATTGATCTTAATATAGATTTAGGTACATGGTTAGTTTCACACGATTAGCCACCTCGTGGCGAGCAATATTTTACTTAAAATTAGAATATGATCAAGAGTACTAACAACTGCAAAAATTATACTAGCTAACAGTTTTTACATAATTATTTCGTTAGCCATTAAATAATATCAGGTGCTCCAAGATAACTTCCAAAGGGTAGTTCTCAGAGTCGTTTCAACCGCTACTATCAATCTCCTGTCGCATATATATAGGAAATAAATAAATAAATTTTCAGGGCCAATCTTACACAAATCGACCTAGTCCCACATGACGATATACATAATATAAATATCAAGACAATTACATAGATAAAATCCTTGGCCCAGGAACAAATATTCGAGTTCATCGCACAAATATTTGCCCTTGCTTATTCGAACCCAGAATCACCGGCTCAGTAGGCAGCTACACTACAAACTGCGTCACGTCGTCAATGGGCCACCGCAATGAAAAAATCAGCTTGATTTTAGCAAAAGCACAATATATAAATTTATCAAAAGTTTGCGGCAAATATAGCTAATTTTTACAATACACGCGACAGGGGAGTGATAGCGGTTGAAACGCTCTGAGAACTACCCAAAGATCTGTCAACAGTCAAACAAAGATGCTATCATAGTGCCGTGCCAACACATGAGTATTTGATGAGCAGTAGGCAATATATTACAATACATGCGACAGGGGAGTGATAGCGGTTGAAACGCTCTGAGAACTACCCAAAGATCTGTCAACAGTCAAACAAAGATGCTATCATAGTGCCGTGCCAACACATGAGTATTTGATGAGCAGTAGGCAATATTTTACAATACACGCGATAGGGGAGTGATAGCGGTTGAAACGCTCTGAGAACTACCCAAAGATCTGTCAACAGTCAAACAAAGATGCTATCATAGTGCCGTGCCAACACATGAGTATTTGATGAGCAGTAGGCAATATTTTACAATACACACGACAGGGGAGTGATAGCGGTTGAAACGCTCTGAGAACTACCCAAAGATCTGTCAACAGTCAAACAAAGATGCTATCATAGTGCCGTGCCAACGCATGAGTATTTGATGAGCAGTAGGCAATATTTTACAATACACGCGACAGGGGAGTGATAGCGGTTGAAACGCTCTGAGAACTACCCAAAGATCTGTCAACAGTCAAACAAAGATGCTATCATAGTGCCGTGCCAACACATGAGTATTTGATGAGCAGTAGGCAATATTTTACAATACACACGACAGGGGAGTGATAGCGGTTGAAACGCTCTGAGAACTACCCAAAGATCTGTCAACAGTCAAACAAAGATGCTATCATAGTGCCGTGCCAACGCATGAGTATTTGATGAGCAGTAGGCAATATTGACAACCATCTTAGTCAACTAGGAATTCCCAAGGAGGGTTGACGTCAGGCAGGCGGCCGGCCGTAAAACACAGCCAAATCACTTTTAGCAGCATGAATTTAAGTCTAAAAGAGATGAGCGACAGGGCTAGGGCGTACCCCACAGGCGACGCGCAAGTGCAGCACCCGGCTCTTGTGGGAAATGGACAAGGGTTGTCGCACCAGCCCGGGCGGGGGCGACGTAAGAAGCGAGCCCGGGACGCGAAGGATGTGAAGCATGTGATGTACCGTCGTTGTGTAAAGGGCAGTGGTAAGGAAATAAGTACAACACTACTTCAACAGACAGTACAAAAATTTATTATAAAAAAAAAAAACAGTAGCACTGAGGGTCCGTGGTATAATCCGGCCTCAAGGCCGTTATTACGGTAATAGCTCTGGATCGCGACCTAGTGTCAATACTGTCCTGGGACAATCGCTGAGCCAGGAACGGGACTGCAGTGTAGCCAGCGTCACGCAGCTCCGGTCAGGCGGTAGGGCAGCGGTAACCTCGCCGTACACCCTGGAATTCATTTCCACTATTTTAGGACACGAATCAGTCGTGTTCCCGTGCAACGCCCATCACTAATGCTTACCTAACAGCAGGTCTATCAATGCAATTTACAAAAAGTAGCTACGGCTGGTATGTGGCGGTGCACGGAAATCAGAAGCGGAGCAAGCGGGAAAGCACTAGACTAGATTACATAAAAAAGAATAACATATATAGACTGGAACAACTAAATGCATTAAATACTAACTCGCCAGTAATCGGTTACAGTATTTATATATTAAATGCATCAACAAAATTGCAACTCGTTAACTCTTACAATTATATTTAAGTTAATTTAAATAGTTAAATTTATTCTAAATGCACTATAAAGAAATCGGCAAGTTTCAACACAATGACAGAGTGAATTTGCAAAGCGCCATTTTGACAACCAGTACGCAACGAAATGCATTACGCGTTAGTATCTTAACACTACTTATTAGCTAATATATATTTTGTTCACACTTACCCAAAAGTGGGGGCAAAAACTATTTAAATTATAAGATTAACCAGTGAACTAAAACATTGAGATTACACCGAAGCACGTCGTCATCGTATTTATGAAAGCGGCTAATGAGTGCGCGCTGCAGCGACATGCACTCTGCGTCAAAGTTGTATCGAGAATGATGGAGCGGGGATTTGCATAGAAAACCAGTCGCTCGCGCATATACGCTGTGCGTATACATTGTGTTATATGTATCGCCGTGCGTGGCGCGGGTCGATAACGATATATCGATAGCGTAATCATCGTATCGATAAAGTGTAAAACGGAAAACTAATATTTGTTTATTTTATTCTATTTATTAATGTTTATTTATTCCTAATTAGATTATTTTGTGTACTTAGTTTAATTAAAATATTTTAATGTAATTTAATGTAGTTGTTGTTTTGTTATATATATTTTTAAAATACTACCTTTACGCAAAAATATGATTGTTTTATTAAGTAAAGTTATTTTATTTATCAATTAAAATAACGCTACAGTGAGAATGAGGTATGCGAGCTGGAATGTAGGAACGATGACTGGGAAGGCAAGAGAGTTGGCAGAGGTAATGAAAAGAAGACGTATAAATGTAATGTTCTTGCAAGAGACAAAGTGGAAAGGTGCAAAGGCTAGAGAAATTGGGGAAGGATATAAGTTCTATTACTGTGGAAGCGATGGCAAACGAAATGGTGTCGGCCTAGTGCTAGACAGTAATTTGAAAGAGTGTGTGATGAATGTTAACAGAAAGAGTGATAGAGTAATGGCCGTAAAAGTGATGTATGAGAGTAAAGTACTAAATTTTATTAGTGTGTACGCTCCCCAAAGTGCATGTGGTGATGAAGAGAAAGATAAATTTTGGGAGGACTTTGACACAATCCTGATGGGCATTCCAGAAAACGAAGGGATATATATAGGCGGAGATTTTAACGGACACGTAGGAAGAGTTAATACAGGTTATAAAAGAATACATGGTGGTTTCGGCTTTGGAAATCGAAATAAAGAGGGAGAGACCTTGCTACAAGCTGCTTCAGCTTTTGATTTAGGCATCACCAACACCTGGTTTGAGAAGAAAGAAGAACACCTGATAACCTATAAGAGCGGCCAGCACGCGACGCAGATTGATTACTTCCTTGTGAGAAGGAACAAGATCAACTGCGTCAAGGATTGCAAAATTATACCCGGTGAACACCTAGTTTCACAGCATAGGCTGCTTCTTATAGAAATTAGCGTAAAATCTCAGTCAAAGAAGCATACAGAACGTCTCCCTCCCAAAATAAAATGGCATATGTTAGAGAAGAGTGATTGTGCAACTAAATTCAAAGAAAAAGTGGTAGATAAAATGGTTCAAATGAATGATTTGGATGAAATGTCTGTGAATGAATGTTGGATACAGATGGCAGACTGTATACGAAAAACGGCGAAGGATGTTCTAGGAGAAACGAAAGGGAAAGGCATGATAAAGAAGGAAACGTGGTGGTGGAATGACGATGTACAGTTAAGTTTGAAAGACAAGAAAAACGCTTTTAAAGAATGGCAAAAGGTTAAAGATGGACAAGATACGGAAAAAGAAGCGAAGAGGGCTCTTTACAACGAAAGGAAGAAAATTGCAAAGCGAGCAGTTGCTATTGCTAGGGCAGCAGCACAGGACAAGCTTTATAATACTCTCGATACTTCCAAAGGTGAGAAACAGCTGTATCGCTTAGCAAAGGCCAGGGAGAAGAGCTCTAGAGACATATCGCACGTAAAATGTATTAAAAGTGATGAAGGCAGAGTCTTGTCAGAGGATAAAGCTATACAACATCGGTGGAAGGTGTATTTTGAAAAATTAATGAATGAAGAGAATGTATGGAATTGTGTATTACAAAATAGGGCAGTAAATAAGGGTGTGGTAGGTGAAATATGTATGGACGAGGTAAGAAGGGCTGTAAGAAATATGAAGAATGGAAAAGCTGTAGGGCCAGATAATATCCCAGTGGAAGTTTGGAAGGTCTTGAGTGAGGATGGATGTAAGTGGCTGGCTTTATTCTTCAATAAGTTGTTGCGTGAAGAATCCGTCCCTGACGAATGGTGCAACAGTCTACTGGTGCCCATTTTTAAAAATAAAGGCGACGTACAAGACTGCAATAATTATAGAGGAATAAAGCTCATGTCACATAGTATGAAAGTGTGGGAGAAAGTGATAGAAAGACGAATACGCGATGAGACTAATATAACCCAAAACCAGTTTGGTTTTATGCCCGGTAGAGGTACAACAGATGCCATTTTTGCCCTTCGTCAACTCCGTGAAAAATACAGAAGTGCACAAAAAAATCTGCACATGGTATTTGTTGACCTCGAAAAGGCTTACGACCGAATCCCGCAAGAGGTTTTGTGGTGGGCTCTGAAAGAAAGACATGTGCCTGGGAAGTATGTAGAGCTAATTCGGGCTATGTACAATCAATGTGGCACATATGTTCGGTCAGCAGCTGGAATCACCGACAGGTTCAGTGTCACGGTTGGTTTGCACCAGGGATCGGCTCTAAGCCCTTACCTCTTCCTGCTTATTATGGATGCTTTGTCATCGGATATTCAGGAGGAGGCGCCCTGGTGTATGCTATTCGCCGATGATATCGTCCTTGTCGGTGAAAACGAACTCGAGGTCCAGAGTAGACTGGAGAAATGGCGGCAAAAACTGGAAAATGTTGGGCTGAGAATCAGCAGATCCAAAACGGAACATATGTTTTGCGATTTCGGCGGTCTTTCCAGTTTTGCGGCCATAAAACTGGATCAAGTAGCGCTGCCAGTCTGCTCCGATTTCAGATACCTCGGTTCAATTATACAGAGTGACGGCGGCATTGAACGGGATGTCAAAAACCGAATTAGCTCAGGATGGATGAAATGGCGGCAGGTCTCTGGCACGATATGCGACCCCCGGATGCCGCTTCGGCTTAAGGGCAAAATATACAAAAGCATTGTAAGACCTGTCGTCATGTATGGATCAGAGTGTTGGGCAGTAAAAGGGACGGATGAAATGAGATTACATGTGGCAGAGATGAGAATGTTACGATGGATGTGTGGGGTGACAAGAATGGACAGAATAAGAAATGAATATGTAAGAGGAAGTCTGAAAGTAGCACCAATTAGGGAGAAACTGCAAGCTAACCGACTATCATGGTATGGGCACGTGATGCGAAGAGAGGAAAGCCACGTAACCAGAAAAGCGTTAAGCATGAGCGTGGACGGATATAGAAGAAGAGGAAGGCCAAAGAAAAGATGGATGGATTGTGTGAAAGATGATATGAATAAGAAGGAAGTAAACGACGAGATGACGAGTAATAGGGAAGAATGGAGGAAGAAAACATGCTGCGCCGACCCCAAATAAATGGGATAAGGGCAAGCGAATGATGACACGCGACAGGGGAGTGATAGCGGTTGAAACGCTCTGAGAACTACCCAAAGATCTGTCAACAGTCAAACAAAGATGCTATCATAGTGCCGTGCCAACACATGAGTATTTGATGAGCAGTAGGCAATATTTTACAATACACGCGATAGGGGAGTGATAGCGGTTGAAACGCTCTGAGAACTACCCAAAGATCTGTCAACAGTCAAACAAAGATGCTATCATAGTGCCGTGCCAACACATGAGTATTTGATGAGCAGTAGGCAATATTTTACAATACACACGACAGGGGAGTGATAGCGGTTGAAACGCTCTGAGAACTACCCAAAGATCTGTCAACACTCAAACAAAGATGCTATCATAGTGCCGTGCCAACACATGAGTATTTGATGAGCAGTGTAGGCAATATTTTACAATAAACACGGCAGGGGAGTGATAGCGGTTGAAACGCTCTGAGAACTACCCAAAGATCTATTCAACAGTTAAACAAAGCTGCTATCATAATGCTGTACCAAGACACGAGGATTTCAAGAGCAGTAGGCAATATTTGGGATCTAAACTAAAAGCGTATCTGGATTTGAATATCTTATTCAGTAATACAGTACTCGTATAAAAAATAAAATAACATGTTATATTTTAACATGGTTTCCAACCCTTGCAATTCCCGTGTTCTCGTTTTCGCCCGTTTAAAAAAAAACACGAAAACACGTTCACAATTTCAAAAAACCTTTTCAATACCACGATTACTACGTAGGTAAGCCGTCCTTCTCTTTGAGCTAAGAATTTGAACTCAAAAGCATTTTAAGGTCTTCAGCCTCGCGATAACAGTCAAAACCCTCTCACAATATCAAAAATCTTTTCCATCCCGTTGCCACCGCGTCTTTTCAGCCAAGATTTTAAAGTCTCGAGAAACATCGGCATTTTAAGGCATAAAAAAATAAAATCGCGCATGTGAACACTGCCTTAACAAAGCAAGTCATTACTCCGAACTGGGGTTCAAAAGGGGTGTCCACACTGTTTATTTGTAAACCTACCCTAGGGGCCAGGGCTGGCACCGGTTTTAGAAATGCATTTTCAGGTTAGATAATTAGAGGTGTAAGCTGTGGAGGAATAGAAGTTTGTTTAGGGTTGCCTCTAGTTTAAAATACGTAAGAAAATAAGTTCCTGTTAAATATCTATCACAACTTTTTGAAGAATTAACACAAGGAATTACTTCACAGCGAGACTGATATCAATGACAATTGTTTACGATACTTTGCTACTCGTACCTGCAAATAGTAATAAGTAGATTGGCAGTGTACCATCGCGTAAACTTGAAAATCGTTTGCTCAACGATATGTTACTGATTGATTGGAGAAGTTCTCTGTATTGAGTACCTAATGCCGTCAACGTGTTGTCTGAGCAGATGTGAAAATCTACATTGTTTCTTTTACAAAGTAATAATACATATCTTATTATTTCTGCAGTTTTTGGGGTTTAGTAGAATTGCAATTGGCACTTGAGCTTATGTATCGGTTATATCCCTGACTGACCTACATGTACAAATTAGATGACATGTATTAAATAGACACATCATCGTGATATTTTAGATTTTTAATACTACAAATCTAAATGAAATAACACTGATGATGACGATGCTAGCGCTAACTCTGTGGGGAAAGTCCTACAATTTCTTCTTACTATTCTAAGACGTGGTCAACTTTCGATGGTTATCATCGAAAACCAGAAGAAAATATCAAATCCCAGTGCCATTTTAAATCTAAATGTGTAGTTGGAGCGTTCTCTTTTCAAGATGGCCTGCTTTTCATGCTTGCGTGTATTTAATGAACTAATCCAGACCCATTATAATTTTTTTTATAAGTTATAAATGTGACAACCCTAGTGATATTGAACTAAAACGAGCACTGACAGCCCTGTGCAAGAACCGTGCAGCTTTTTTTTGTCTGAAGTTAGAGTGGCGGCACACTGCGGCGTCAACACTCCACTACTAACGACGTGTACTCGGACGGATACATCACAATAACAGCTGGCTTTTAATCAGCATTGGTAATTATATTTAAGCTAGTGAGCTTTATTTAGAGCACCCATGTTTGTAAATTTTGTTTCGTTTCATTCTGACAGTCATTTGTTTTGAAGCGACAGTGCAAGGGAAATGTATTTAATTTAGTACTACCGCAGGGCTACCATATCTTGCCGCAACTTAGTGTCATCTGTCTTACTCGCACGGTATTGACAAGAAAGTGACAGGTAGTATCTGTCGCGCGACAAAGAGTCGCGTTTCACAGTTACGCTAGACGTGCAGATTTGATGTCGACGTGTCAACATATCAGACGAATGGAGAAAATTTATTGGCAAAATTTGACACATTAGGTACACCTCTTTTGAAATGTGGGGCATCTATCATCTTAGTATATACCTGCATTTTAATCGAATTTACTGTCTAATTTCACGCACTACACGGTCAAGTTAAGTATGCGCCTGATATCTATGCCGTCACATACAATGGAGACGCAAACTTAGTGTGAGTGACATAGTTACGTCAATCACACCAAATCTTTGATTGAATAATTCTACGCTGGTGGAGCGCCCTCTGCGTCATATGTGTTTAAAATGCTTAATGCGCATTATTAGCCATACCCTAGCCCCTTAGGATGTACGTCCTACTTACATTGCGGTGAATCACATTACATTTTTCTTTGATAATTTACCTTTGTGTCAATATTTATAAAAAACACGAGGCCTTATTCCTTTTAAAATTTTTTTTTTTTCATATTATGACAAATATATTCATAATTTCAACCAACTTTTTAAAGTAAATAATACTTTTCCCCGAGTTCTAGGTAGTAACATACCTAATATTTGTATAGAATCTTTTTATCGATTCTTATTCTTTTATGTGGTAATACCACATTTTTATTTTTATAAATAATGACACAAAGGTAAATTAAGAAAGAAAAATTGAATGCGATCTACTACAATCGAAGCATTCAATTTTTCTTTCTTAATTTACCTTTGTGTCATTATTTATAATAGTAACATACCTATTTCAGGCTTTCATTGCGGGCAGTCGAAAATATGTTGAAAAAACTAATTTACCGCGTGAATTTTGACAATTTCGAGTAGTTTTTGAAACAAAAATTATCAATGAAAAATTCAAACTGTAGGTTTCAAATATATACCAAAAAACCGGCCAAGTGCAAGTCGGACTCGCGCACCGAGGGTTCCGTACAAACACTTTCCATCCCTAAGTGTTTAAGTTAAGTTTGCACCTGGTATGTATAGCGCCCCATATAAATTAGGTGCAAACTTGCAAAGTTAGGTATTAAAAAAAAACTACTAACTAGATCTCGTTCAAAACAATTTTCGTTGGTAGTTTTTATAGTAATGTACATCATATGTTTTTTTTAGATTTTTCATTTTCTTATTTTAGAAGTTAGAGGGGGGGGGACCAACTTTTTTCCACTTTGGAAGCGTCTGTCACGCAAACTATTCGGTTTAGAAAAAAAATGTTTTAGAAACCTCGATATCATTTTTGAAGACCTATCCATAGATACCCCACACGTATGTGTTTGATGAAAAAAAAAATTTTGAGTTTCAGTTCTAAGTATGGGGAGCCCCCAATATTTATTATTATTTTTTTATTTTTGCATCAAAATCTTAATGCGGTTCACAGAATACATCTAACTACCAAGTTTCAACAGTATAGCTCTTATAGTTTCGGAAAAAAATGGCTGTGACATACGGACGGACAGACGGACAGACAGACAGACCGACAGACAGACATGACGAATCTATAAGGGTTCCGTTTTTTGCCATTTGGCTACGGAACCCTAAAAATCCCAATAGCCCTGTTCTAGGTAGTAACATCAATAATAAGTTAAGAAACATGATTCATCATAGAGAAAAATGTCTAAACAATCAGCATTTTAAAAATCGATAATGAGGCAAATGAAACAGATCACCAGTTCACATATTTATACAACATGAAATTCACAGGGCAATAGTGGTGATGTAAAATGCATGTAGGCTAGGTAGGGCATTGACGTATTAAACGAAAGTTAATCCCGGCTTGCCCTTGTTGCCGTCTAAAAGATTTCCCTAGAGGTGCCGCGTAGGAACCCTTTTGGCGGTTCGCAAGGCATGCGAGTTGAGCGTTTGTTGAAAATTACAGTCTGACCAAAAAGAGTGGAAATTAAAAAGTGGCAATACTGTAGTGTCGTCCCCGTTTTCTTAGATTGATTAGAAAGGGACTACAGTATTCCCACTTTTTAATTTCTACTCTTTTTGTCAGACTTTACCCCTAATTGTGATCCCACGTTTAAATGACCTTGAACTTGTTGAAGTATAGACATAAGCCTGAACGGAACGCAACCTTTACGTGCGCTAATCGTGCACTTCTCGCGGATTTCTTATGTCAACTACAACTGTCAAAATCAATTGCCTTATGCGAACGTTTCTTGTACTTATTCTCTTTTATTTAAATATACTAGTTATATTATTATAAGTAGCTTTCTTTCATTAGAACTGTATCATGGCTGTTTAGCCCTCACTACCAGTGAGTCGGATTTTGAGTGGGAGTATAAGCCGCTAATGGGAGTATATATCCGCGTCACAGGAGTGATGGAAAATAAGGACATTTTAACGGTCTTCTATGACTCCGAAATGTTGTTTCCTATATAGAATTTTCGTTTGATTGTTTGATTAGCGACGAAGAAGCCAAGGAGAAAGCATGATAGTATGCTTACCTAGATAGTGCCTCTGCGTCCTCCACATCTGGATCACTAATGTGTGTCATGGAAAAGGTGATTTTACAATTTGCCATTGGATAATTCATAGTTATATTAGTTTAAAGACGTCTGTGCGTATGACGTAGTGCTAGGAAAGATAATCGTAAATAATTAGATGATAAAATGCAGTCCGAGCAAGGATTAAGCTTATAGCACTTAACCGAATGCCAGTTCTTGTCTTTATATAATTATATAAGTCTCCTTTTCTGTATTTTCATATTTTCAATGCATATTTTTTGCTGCTGAGTTGTTTTACCGTCTAATTTAAAATTTATTTTTTGGTGTACTATTAGTGAAATGCCAAAATTACAAATACAAATCCACTTATTGAAAGACACACGAAACGGGTTTACTCACGTCGTGGACGTCGGATACCGCTCGACATGTTTCAAATCGGTTCGCGATGCATCATCAGGAAAGCCGATCAGTCGCGGCGATGCCCAATCGAAGTTTCTCCGCACCGCTTCATTGGACATAAATGTAATTAGTATGTATCTGCAAAAATTATCTCTTACTAGCTACTACCCGCGGCGTTACCCGCTCATCCCATGGGAACACGATTTTTTTCGGGATAAACAGTAGCCCATGTGTTAATCCAGATTATTTATTTATCAAAATTGGTCCAACCGTTTGAGCGAGAAGGAGTAAGTATAATATGTGAAAATGTAAAATCGCTATCGCTTGTGCCTCGCGTCGCGTTCAGCGGGAGTAATATTTTAAGCAGGGCAGAATCATCGCTAGAACTCTTTTTTCGATATTCCCGTATTTATGTCTACCTTTAGTGCTAAATCGGTATCGTAGCTTCATTCGATATAGAGGTACTCGGAGACAAATTCTTATCGTTATATTTCCGTTGGGATTTTGTTTTTTCTTTGAATTAGGTTTATTTTGGTACAGTCGCAGTGAAAAGAAAAGTAATCTGACTGTCATACTCATACGTGTCTAGAATATATGGTGAAGTTATTTTCATTATGATAGGTCACTGATATGTAGTACAAATAGAATGACATTATTTTGACACGCTTGTTTTTGATAGAAGGGTTGGGAGTTTCATTCTGACAAGTCATGAAAGGAAATAGGAGAAAAAAGTTCATTAGCTTGTTTTGTCATTCAAAAACTTATCTTCACAGCACTTTTAGTTTCATTTATCTGTGTCAGCCTTTAATCAATTACTAATGGAAAAAAAGAACTTACCTAAAGTATAGAGATAATTCAATACATAGAAAACAGCTATGAACCAGGAACAAATATTCGAGTTCATCACACTAATAATCTACCCTTGCCGGGACTCGAACCCAGGACCGCCGGATCAGTAGGCAGCTGCACTACTACTCCACCACTTAGAGCCTTTGCACACGGCGTATTCGAAACGGCGGTTGTCACAAAGGCCACAAACAAACTGCTCCATGGAAAGCAAAACGCGCGTCGTCGGCGCGTAAAAAAACCTCGTGTGGAAGGTCCCTTACGTTATACATTTTATACAATGTCACTTAATTTGTGTGCTTATTAAGTGCGATTTAAAAGCGAAATTAGACCGAATAGAGCAAAATCAAAATGTATATTTTGTAAGTAGGGCACTTTAACAAGGGCACTTTTACGTGTCTGAATCTGAATCTATCGGCATTTCAAAAGAGGAGACTTCTGTTGAGAAGAAATCCGAATGAAACTCAACAGTTAGTAAGTTTTTCGTAAATTATACTTAAAACTATCACAATTATATCATAACTAGGTCATTGATAACTAGACGAGACGTAGAAGATTCCGCAAATCAATGTTTACAGCAATTATTATAAAATAAAATAAGTTTTTTTTCAGAGATGTCGAAGGCCTCTAGGCAATAGGCATCACGACATGCAATTTATACAACGTCGTCTACAAAGAAGTAATTTCAATTCTCGTGGTATCAGTTCGAGTAGATCGTAACTCAGGATTAACTGGAATATAACTTAGCTTCTTCCAAGTTAGCACTCAGTGCATAGGTATTGAATATTCCGCCCAACTCAACTGTGCGCTTTTCTAGATATTTCCTGCCTCGCACGACTGCATTGTGGAATGAATTGTCGCTTGCGGTATTTCCGGACTGATACGACCTTCAAACCTTCAAGAAAAGAGCGTACTCCCACCTGAAAGGCCGGCAACGCACTTGTGACTCCTCTGGTGTTGCAGGTGTCTATGGGCGACGGTAATCGCTTTCCATCAGGCGATTGGTTTGCTCGTTTGCCCCCTATGACATAAAAAAAAAACTCAACATAAGCCCTGAGCCCGCGCTCACGTGCCGCGTGCCGCTAACTCATGGCATTCTCGTATTAAGGGGAAATGCTGCTGCCCATTTCGACGCTCCAATTGACGACGCGGTTGGCGCAGTGGTTGAGCAACTGCCCACTGAGCCGATGGTCCTGAGTTCGAATCCCGGCAGCTCGAATACTTGTGCCTGGGTCATGGATGTTATTTGTATTTATCTATATAAGTATGTTTATCGTCATCTAGTGTCCATAACACAAGCCTACTAGAGCTTACTGTGGGACTAGATCGATTCGTGTGAGGTTATCCGATATTTATTTATTTATTTTCCTATTATTTATTTATATTGAATATTCCGTTCAACTTAACATAAACGCTAAACCTGCGCTCACGTGCCGTGAGCCGCTAACTCGTGGAATAGACGAGCGGACAATTGTTTTTTGAGGATATCATTCGATTTTTTTTATTGGATCAAATGTCTATATGGGACTACCTACACTTAGACTGCTCTAAAACTCAGGAATAACCGTCAAAGTTCAACATTCCTGCAGAGGACTAAAACGCTCCGTACTAAAGACCTACCTGGGTCATTGTCAGATTTAGGTGCGCGTCTTTCCGGTGGACATTTGTGAAATTAAGGATTCCAGGGCCTAATTTTCTGATTAAATGCCTGTGACAATTAAGAACGTCCCCTCTTCTATGATCCGATATAATAGCAACATCACCTAGATTCATACAAGCTTTTGACCACCGAAGGGACAAAATTTGTTTTTTGAACTGACAATGACCCACCTGCATATGACATCATCTGTGGATTGGGTAAGACCTAAGTCTTGTGTAACTTATACAGATAAAATATACATTTAAATACACAGACAACATCTATGATCTATGATCCACAAACAGATATATCAGCTCGTCACACAACTAATTTGTCCTCACCGAGATTCAAACTCGGACCACCGACTTCTTAGGCAGTCACACTACCACAGAACCAACTGCAACTTCAAAATAATGGCGCATTGAATACAAATACAAATACATTTATTGAAAAAACATAATGTACAGAAATTATATACTTAAAAAACAAATAAATTCACAATGTGCATAACCTGACCTAGGGTTCCCCCTGTGTTTCAGGCAATAGGAAAGCCTTTACATATGCAAAAATGCAAAAAGTGTGATTAATAGCAGGTGTAATGTGCTTACCTACAACACCTACCGGGAACGTGTAAGACTTCGGAGGAAATCTAATTAAACCTATTCTTCACGAGTACTCGGTATAATACCTAGTATTGGCGCTAGTATTTCACGGAACAGGTCTCAGGTACGCTGTTATCGTGCGGCAGGCGGCAATTAAGCAGATTGCATTTATATGGATTCCACATAAATCAGGATCTGCGTTGGGAACGAATTCTCTAACGTTGTGGCCATAAAATGGGCGGAATTTTGATATACTTCATTAAAACTTAACGCGGTAGCCTTAGTATTACGCCGGAGAATTAGCTCAAAAAATCTGACGTCAATTTCAGTGCTTTTGAGGCGTTTTCAGCAAGCTGAAAGTAATTTCGGGTCGTTTCAGGAGTACCTCTATGACATATAGGAAGAACAAATTTTCACTCAAGTTACCGCTGTTTTCAGGCGCCTAAAAGATGTTTTCGTACACTCAGTATCAAAAAATAGCTGTTGGTATGCAATTTGATAGAAACCAGTAGCTTAGATTAGATTAGAATAAATACGCCTAGAACGAGAGTCTTCATACAACAGATTTTCGAAAGATGAAGCCTGTTTTGATTTTAAGTGTGTGTGTCTATGAACCTATATAGATACGTTTTGCTTGTGACAGATGAGTACACGGACGAAACTAAGCCCGTGACGGGCCGTGGCTTACCAAAACTGGCTTTATTTTCAAGCGCCTAGTACCACTAGGTTTCTAGGCGTATTTATTCTAAGGGCAGTAGTAAAATATCGGCTACTTTTAATGCTGTATGTATTACGATGCGCAAATCTGACTAGCCCTTGGCCATTTTTTACTTACCTACCTACTTTAAAGGTTAGCCCTCGGCGCCCGCTCGTTTCCTGGCCACCCACCGTACTTAGCAACTCGTCTAGTTTAATTTAGTTTCGTCCGGTTGTTACCGGATCCTTGTCGTCGCCGGAACTAATGGCGCATCGTCGCGGTGCACGGGACGTCAGTGAGCTGAGCGATATCACCAACTTTGTAGTATAAGTATATTGATTTTTAGGGTTCCGTAGACAAAGGGTGCTAAAGGAATTCCACGAGTTAGCGGCACACGTATGCGCGTGAGCGCGGGCGTTGAGTTGGACGGAATATTCAATATAAATAAATAATAGGCAAATAAATATATCAGAATCGATCTAGTCCCACAGTAAGCTCTAGTAGACTTGTGTTGTAGACACTAGATGACGATAAGCATACTTTTATAGATAAATACATACTTAAATACATACTTAAATACAAATAACATCCATGACCTAGGCACAAATATCCGAGTTCATCACACAAATATTTTCCCCTGCCGGGATTCAAACCTAGGACCGTCGGCTCAGTAGATAGTTGCTTAACCACGGCGCCAACCGCTTATTGCCCATATTGCTCTTAATACCAGAATCCCATGAAATAGCGGCACGCGGCACGTGAGCGCAGGCTCAGGGCTAGTGATGGGCCGCGAGAATATTCTCGTTCCCGAGAATATTCTCCTGGGGAATATTTCCGGAAATTTCCTTTGTTCCCGAGAATATTCTCCAAAATGGGGAACATTGAACTTTTCTTAGTACTAGAGAGAATTTTAGTACCAGAAAGTTATAATTTGGCATGGTTATACATATAAGTCATTTTGACAAATTGGTAGAACAAATTCTTGGAAAAATACTTTTTTACTTTACCTCCCCCTATAATAAAGTGGGGATGTCTTTTTTTTCTAGTCTACCCCAGGGTGTGATATGTCGTTGGATAGGCCTTACAAAATGTTGCAGGTTTGTTGCAACAATTTTCCGATTTATAGATCTGTTTGTGAAATATCAAACTTTAAATTGCAAATTTTGGGAGTTCTTGGGTATTGGCTATATAAACGCTGCTAGGGTAGGCTTTACAAGTTTACGAGTAATAATAGTCAACCAACTCATAAAGGGTACTTAGAGAAGTAAAACTTGAAACTTGTATGACTTTGTTAGCAGTTAGCAGAAAAAAATCATTAACACTGACGCGCTGCCACAAAACGATTCATCTGGCCCAGCATGACATATTTTATGAATCTGCAATCAGATTGGTTTCGTGTTTGTGTCCATTTTACGGTAGTATGATCTAGTGTTTTTGTTGGTAGGTTAATTCAGAAGCTTCTTGCCTAGCTACCTCCTACTCCAATAACACCATGCTGCAGAAATAATTCTAAGAGCTGAAAATTTCTTGAACACAGGTTATCTTCCCGCAAACTCATTTTGTAATGACACTGTTGTAGACATAGACTGCGCCAAATTTAAATCTGAAGCAGACACATATTGAAGTTGTGGAAGCAGTTTTCCAAATCGAAGACGTGTACAACACAGCGCAACAACTTCGACCAAGATGATATCTGTTCAGCTATTACAAGGAAGAGCGGTAAGTCAATTAACGGATTTGAAATCAATGCATGTGTCTTCTCTTGGCTGGTTTTGAAACTACTGACGGATCAAACGAGGTTACCGACCAGTCGGTAGGATCTCGCTGCATTTAAGAAGATCTTTGAAACCAGAAGTTGGCCTGGAATCTTTAAAGACGTCAAGCCGCGCGAAAAACAGTCGGCATGATTTTCCGCTACAGAGACATGGCAGAAATAATCCACTAAAAGTGCGCCAAATATGCGCCTCATTGATGGGGCGAATAACGTTTCCAGCAATAAGTTACGGTTGAATCCGAAAATGAAAATGAGAAGATGTCTTCTAATTCCGTAAAATCTACTGAGGAGTCGAAGACTATAAGATAGGGAAGGGGCCTAGGGGAGAAACCGAACAGAAGGGAAACAAGATTGTTAGTCTTTTGATTATTTTAAGTCAACTTCGGAAACGATGACTAAGATATAACTTTGAAGTCACAAGTGGAGCTAGGACAAGCGGTGGCGGCACTCAAATCAAAGCAACTACCAAGAACAGAAACATGATAGCTTAAATCCAAAGTGATGAGACGATGACTACAAGAGACACTCTCGGAGGCAGAGTCCCCGTATTTAGATAATAAACACAACTTTGAACTTTCAAGTCACGAGTAGATTTACGAAGCGGAGGGCTCGGGGGGGATGAGCCCCCGAACCAAAACAAGACTTCTCTTCTTGATCTTGTAATATATTTGTGATTGCGGCTATGGAACCCTGCCTGCACCTCTAGCACAACTTTGACACCAGACTCTTTCTCGCGCGAGAAATGCTACCTATCCCTTTCTGTACAGTAACGTGAGAGAGTGACGGGTGATGCTATGTCGCGCGAAATGAGTCGCGAACCATAGTTGTGCTAGATGGGCTGGAGTATCAACATTGGCTTGGATCCAACTGATAAAGAAAAATAATTTTATCAAATATTGCAAAAGATTAAATGCTGATATTCACTTTTTTTATGTTTCTGGCAGTGTATTTAAGTAATGAATTATGGCATGCCTGTCTTTGGTACTACTATACACTACCTATTTAAAATACTATTGAAATAATGAAATAAATATATACATAAAAACGATAAAAACTAAATAAAATACAATTATTTTGCTAATCGCGTTGACAACACACGTGTTTTCTCTATTCCTTCTCTATCAGAAATTAACTTGCTTGTCTCATTGGTATTTATTTTACCATGTTATTCCTGAGAGCAATTTAAAAACTTGCGGAATATTCCTCGGAAACAATGAGAATATTCCCGGGAACATTGAGAATATTCCCGGAGAACAATGAGAATATTCTCGAGAACATAGGAAATTTACATTTACAGCTGACTTTTTATATTTTTTTCTATGGAATTGTTAACCTATTAAATAGATAAGCATTTACTTATATAGAGAAAGTCATAAAATAAATGTTATTCATATACAAATCCTAAATTCCCCTATATTCCCCTCATGGGGAATGTTTCCGAGAATATTTCCGAGAATATTCTCGCCTGGGGAATATTCTCGGAAACGGCCCATCACTACTCAGGGCTTATGTTAGTCGGACGGAATATTTAATATGCACTGAGTGCTAACTTGGAAGAAGCTAAGTTATATATTCCAGTTAATCATGAGTTACAATCTAATCCTAAGCGACGATGACTAAGGGGTTGGGTGCACCATATTACATATATACAGTGATTAGGTGAAATATAAATAGGTACCAATTTTATAGACGACTGTACTACCATTAATAACTTAGAATTTTGTCATATGAGCTGTGTTATGAGATATTGATTACATATCATTTAAATGTAAATAATAGCATATTATCGTATTAGGACGGAACGATGAGCCAGAATAATCACCGAATGGACACAGACCGAAAAAAAGATGGCGGGATGACTTGGATGCATTTAGTAACGATTGATGTGAGCACCAACTTCGAGAAAAAGGCAGTAAGCGCATACTAGCGTTATAAAGGGTTACTACGTTTTTGTTAGCCAACATGAGTTTTACCTACAACAATCTAAAATTTAACTGTCCCAGAGAAATGAAATGAAATTAGTAAATAGGTCACAATCACAAGGGCACTTTTACAAGTCAGGTTGTGAATCTACCGGCATTTCCCAAGAGGAGACCGCTGTTGAGAAGAAAGCCGAAAAAAACTCAACATTGTTTCGTAAATAATACTTAAAACAATTAAATGAAATGAAATGAAATAATTTATTAAGTAAGTAGGCCACAAGGGCACTTTTACAAGTCAGATTGTGAATCTACCGGAATTTCGCAAGAGGAGACCGCTGTTGAGAAGAAAGCCGAAAGAAACTCAACAGTAAGTCATTTTTTCGTAAATAATACTTAGAACAATTACATTACATTAGTGTTATAACTAATTATTAGGTACATGCGTACACGTACAGGAGATATATAGATACTCCAAATCAATGTAAGGTATTAGGAATACATCAATCAATTACATTTATGTTAAACTTACATTGGTACACGTAAAGGAGATGTATAGATTCTCGAAATCAATGTTGTCGGTAGTTAGTTAGTTAGTTGCGCTGGGCATTTTCCGCAAGTCGACATCCAAACGTGCCTATTTTGCGTGAAAAGGGGGTAGCGCTACTCCAACCACCCCAACTCCGAAAATGTTGTCGGTAATGAAAAATGCTTTCAATGAAATCGTATGCCGAGGAAGGGTCTGACGATATAACACGGGTAAACCTTACACTCAGATACACCAAGTATGTCACCAGCTATACGACATTACTCGAATAGTTTTCGTTTCACATCCACAAAGGCTCCTGACCCCTTCCACGCGATAAATAACGTTTTATTGCACAATTTCTGCCCAATAAATCGCTTCTTAGTCCAACAATATTAAACGAAAGGCAAAATAAATTAATATTTTGGACAGATAAATTACCTGGCAGCCCGAGGGGGAAAAATTCATAAATTCGTTAACTAAAAATATCAAATTTTAAGTAATTACGAAATACGGCGGTGGATTTTTATAACGAATCTTAATTACACTTTGAGAATGAATTTAAGACGTGATTTCCGCAAATTACATGTAGGACGCTTGTTAATGATGTTATTATTAATAGGTCTGTTTTATGTCGTGGTCACCGTGTAGCGTTGTGACTAAAAAACCGGTAACGCACCTAAAGGACCAAAACAAAATAGGTACTACGACAATTTTTTTGAGGATGTCAATCTATCTTACTTTTTAGTGGGATCGAATGTCTGTATGGGACTAATAACACTTAGACTGCTCTAAAAGTCAGGAATGACTGTTAAAAGTCGACATTTCTACGAAGCGCTGAATGAAAGAAGCGCTAAATACAAATGGCGTATAAGCCGTGACGTAATCGACCTGCAAAGGTACCTATATCGACGGTCATGGGATCGAATCCCGGCAAGGACAAATATTTGTGTGATGAACACGAATATTTGTTCCTGGGTCATGGATGTTATCTATATTTTAATATATGATGTATAGCGTTGTCTAGTACCCATAGTACAAGCATTGCTTAGTTGCAAACTAGGTCGATTTGTGTAAAACTGTCCCTTAATGTATATATTTATATATAATATACGTATGGAAAAACAAATAGTAGTTGACGTGACAGTAGGTATCGCGGCAATTTGTATGGAGGGTTTTTATCGCTCCGTAGGAATGTTGAACCTTGAGGGTCATTTCTGACTTTAGAGCACTCTAAGTATAGTTAGTCCCGTATAGAGATTTTAATGTCTATAAAAAATTGTATCGATTGTGATTAAGAAAATATTGTCATTCTTCGAGGCTGTACGGAATACGATATACAGTAATCGAGTTTAATTTAATCAAGATCCCGATAGCGAGTCATTCGCTAATTAATGTTACGACGGCGGTTATTACAGTCGACTGAATTAGCTCGTCGCAACGAGATTACGTACAGACAGCCGCGTATGTATAATACAATACGGACGCCTCCAGTACGTTTTTACAATTCGATCTTACCACAATACGGTATTCGACTGTAGTTACAATTAATTACGTCATTAAAACCACTTAATATACATTTAAAAACACTACCACTAACTTTTGGACATCTTATTATTTTTAGTAGGACAAAAACTAAGAAGGTGTGTTTTGACTACTGATTTTCATGACGTCACAAGCCAGTATCTTCATAGAAACTTCATACTAACAGAACGTTTTTGACATTTCATAAAGAGTAGCTGATTTGAGCTGTCATCGAATACAGTATTGCTAGCACAATACATCCTTATAGTAAGTTATAAAATGGATCCTTTTTTGATCCAAATCGATCTAGTCCCAAATTAAGCTCAATAAGGCTTGTGTTATGGGTCCACGACGATATACGGACTTATATAGATAAATATATACTTAAATACATAGGAACAACCATGACCCAAGCACAAATATTCGAGTTCATCACACAAATATTTGCCCTGGCCGGGATTCGAACCCGGGACCGTCGCTCAGTAGGCAGATGCTTGCAAACTGAGCCAACCGCGTCGTCAAATCACAAATACTTGGACAACGGCTTGAAAATTCAGTTGCAAGTAAGAAAACCGGCCAAGTGCGAGTTTGACTCGCGCACGAAGGGTTCCGAACCATCCAATAACTGGCCGGGTTAAGTTAAGTTTGCACCTGGATTAAAAAGTAAATGCACAGTAAACCGATCAGGTTGTTGTCCAATATTACTTAAATATTTATTTTATTTTGTTTTTCGTATTTGTTGTTATAGCGGCAACCGAAATACATCATCTGAGAAAATTTAAACTGACTAGCTATCACGGTTCATGAGATGGACCTGGTGACAGACAGACGGACGGACGGACAGTGGAGTCGTAGTAATAGGGTCCCGTTACCCTTTGGGTACGGAACCCTAAAAACAAGTTCTCCGCAAATTACTCATTTTCTTAAGCTCTATTCAATCAGATTGTAAAAGTGACTATCAGTGACGTGGCGTGAAACGGTCTCTGGGCAATTCGGGACCGATTTTACCTTATTTTTTTCGAAAAATGGGCAATCCGGTGGGAATCGGGTTGTATCGACGCTATGCCACACTATGAACTTTTGGACCAGTAAACATTTAATTTTGTTTATAACCGTTTTAGAAAGTCTAGCCTAGATTCGAACACCATTATTCCAAAGTCAACCCTAGTGAAATCAATACCCTACTCATGTTAATCATTGTAATTGTAATATAGCGAAATGGGCCCATTTCGACTGACTCAGTGACGCATGTGATGAGATCCCATTTCAATTAGGTATTACGTCGACAACACTAACATATAATGTACACATTAATTTGTCTATGTGTCTGTGTAGAGGTTGTGTTAGCGCTAGAAATGGCGTGTATCAGATCAGAGCACATAACATACGTACCTATTGCTAGTAAAAAATAAAGATTTGTTAACAGTAGCCCATTAATGTCAGCTGCTAGTTACATAAATCGGAGGACTGAAAAACTGAGGGCTACTAGTAACCAAAATAAGTATGGTAAAATTAGCACTCAAGGAAAACTGACGCTTTTTAAAGCATATTGTCAAACTTTCTACACGTGCAGTCTGTGGGCAGCATTCACTCAGAGGGCTCTCTAAGAGTCCAGTACAATAATGTCCTGAGGATGCTGTTGAGGTTACCGAAGCACTGTAGTGCATCGGGCATGTTCGCGGAGGCGCGAACAGACGACTTTTACGACATTAGACGTAAAAGAATTGCGTCTTTGCTTGCCCGTGTGCGAAGCAGCAGCAACAGCCTCCAAAGGACATTTTCTCACTAAATACTGGATTGAGGTGACATCAGGCAGGGCTAAATAGCTCTGTTTTAGTATAGTGTAATTGTTTTTGTTTTGTATATATTAACATAGGTAATAAGTTCTTTGTAACTAACACAATATGGATCTAGGTCTGAAATAAACATATTTTATTTTATTTATTAAGCACAATTTGGCTGTTTCTCAAGTAGCTAAACTATTTGAGCTATTTTTAGAGTTCCGGACCCAAAGGGTAAAATAACGAAACCCTGTTACTAAGACTCCGCTGTCCGTCTGTCTGTCTGTCTGTCTGTCTGTCCGTCTGTCACCAGGCTGTATCTCATGAACCGTGATAGCTAGACAGTTGAAATGTTCACAGATTATGTATTTCTGTTACCGCTATAACAACAAATACTAAAAACAGAATAAAATAAATATTTTAGTGGGGCTCCCATACAACAAACGTGATCAGTTGCGTTTACTTTGCACCTCATTTGTATCCAGCGCCATTCATACCAGGTGCAAACTTAACGCGGCCAGTTAAGATGGGATAAGTATTTGTACAGAACTCTCGGTGCGCGAGTCAGACTTGCACTTAGCCGGTTTTTAAATAATGTTGTTAGGACTAGTGATAATCGCAAAAACTGACGAGCATGAAATATATATTTACGAGCAATCTATCAGGAATCATTTTCTAGGCAATTATGCATAACCTATGCAAATACAGGAAACCACGCCCCCAGACAGGCACGCGACGTCCCCGCTCTACCGTCGATAAACACAGCACTTTATCGATGTGTCCCAGCCCTATTAAAATTAAACACACCACTATTGCCGGTTGACATGCCATGCGACTATAACCATTATTGCCTACATTATGAGATCCAAATTGCAATAATTACAGCGATACCCTTGTTAACTGCGATTAAAGCTTTTTTTATACGACCGCTCGAAACTAAAACGTAGTAAGTGCAGTATAGTTTCACGGGTTCTTATTGTTTTTCGCTTTCGTGGCGATATGGAAAAGTGGAATAATTTGTGATAATTTATTTTGCAGTTCGTTCGCTTTCTTTTTAAAGGCAATGGACTCGGTTGAATTATAGTTTTTGGAAAAGTAAAAGTAGTTTAGGGTTAAATACTGGCGGTGCATATGTAAATTTGAGTGTAGTTTGCACATTTGTTTCAGCTGTGGGTTGGATATCTTATTTAGAGTAGCCACGCAAAGTACACTGAAAAAAAAAGTTAACAGTAGCCCTAATAGTAGCTGCTAGTAAACCTTAGTTACATAAATAGTAGGTACTGTCAAACTGGGGGCTACTAGTAACCAAAATAAGTTTTGTTGCATAATTTTGGTTACTACTAAGCACAATTTACTTATTTCTCAAGTACAGTCTAGTTGAGCTATTTTTTTTTCAGTAAACAGAGACACATTTCATGTTGTAGGCAACATGAAATGTAACAAGAAAAAAAAGACTATAGGACTATTTTCCTTACTCTAAGGACTATAATAAGAACCCGGGCGGACAGTTTGGTGGCTACGGCTACCTGACATTAGTGATGTGCAGTGTAAAAATTTTTTTTATTGAGTTTTCTGATAGTAGGTATATTTTTTTATGAATAGGTATGTCCTTAATGCCAATCTACGATAAACGGGTCAAAAATAGAAGTAGGTACGGTAATCTCCCAATTTACGGTAAACGGCTCAAAAAGTGCACTTGATGGCACTTTTATTCGCGTTCCAAATGTTCCAATGCAAAAGCTCCCCTAATGTGTTTACCTGTCATTGTGTTCCACTGAAGCCTGGAGACGATATCCCAAACTACGAATTCTCTTGGCACAAATAACCAAGATCCGTTCCGTTTCAATAAATATCAATATTCAAATAGCAAGTCCTTTATGACAGTTTCGGTCACGGTTAACGGAACACGTCAACTTGCAAAGCGTGAGTGAACGCGACAAAAGAAATAAAACGCGTACTCGTATTTTCTCCATAAGCTCTATAAAAAAAACTCCTATCTAGCCAAACCGTTTCATTCTAAAAGCAATCCTATGACGTATATGATGAGTTTCGCGTTCGTGTGTAGTTTTAAAGATGCGTAAGAGATTGGGGGTGTATTTCGACGTAAAACTTCCACGTGATTGTCGTCTGTCTGCCGAAAATATCACCCTTTTGTTTCGCATGAAAATCGAAAAAGAATCTCCGTTCATTAGTGGAGGGTGTAACTTACACGGCAGCGGGGGATGGGGGTCGATTTTCGTGCCATTCGGGATTAAATATATGTGATAATTTTATTTTGATTCACACAAAATAATATGTTCTTTAGTAATAATGCTATCGAAAATAATACAAATTACCTATCGCACTTACCTTAGCATACAGTAGTTGCGAGCATATATTATTGTCTCTTTAGAATACTAATAGTAATGCAAAATTAAAGAAACGTTTAAGGATCTCAATTATTCAATCTTCTATGTTTAAATTTTGATTATAAACGATTGCTTTTACAATAATAATTCTATATTTACTGTTGCTCATAAACATAGATTAAAGTTCCTTAAGTTTTAATAGCCTTAAACGACTGTCAAAGCCTGACTTTGTCCACTGATAGGCGAAATCACCCGTTAATATCTAACAAACATCAATAAACACGCTTGAAATAGCTGCGGCCTACATCACCCAGCCTCAACGCAAACTCAAATCAAATTCAAATTTAATCTCGAAATAGTTTTCAAACCAATTTAACCGAGTGCAAGATTCCAACTTTCGCTCGACGTTTTCCATTTAAATATTTATCACCCAAGTTGGAGAATAGGCCCCAACCATTTTTAATTTGTAGGTACTTCAAGTTGAAACCTGAGGGCACATGAGATGAAGGTCTCATTCTAAAACAAAAAAAAAACGGTGAAATGTTTTGACAGCTAGGGGCGGGGCGACGGATATATTTTGGTGCTTGTATGGATACAGGTGAAAGGGTCCTGTGTTTGATAATAGCGAGAGTTAAGCATTTGGAAACATTTGGCAAAATGTCGAATAATTTAGCATTTTTAGGGTTCCGTACCTCAAAAGGAAAAAACGGAACCCTTATATTCAGGATCACTTTAATGTCCGTCTGTCTGTCTGTCAAGACCCTTTTTCATGGAAACGCGTGGAGGTATCAAGCTGATATTCATAACAAATACTCAAGTCTACTGTCCCTTGGAGCTGTGAAAAAATCAAACATCTAAGCCAACGCAATCAAAAGATTGACTACTTCATTATTTCACTACCCCATCTTTTTATTATTCATTATTTCATTATTAAACGAACCTCCAATAACCCTCCTTCAGCCACAGTCGGCTATGAACACAATAACAGTTAACCTTGTCGCAGATCATTGAAAATGTACTACGTAATATGGAAATCTCGAGACCTTAGAAGTCGATATAATAACTACCCCATTGCTCTCTTCTAAAACGTCGTATCGTTATATGGATTTCATAGCAAGATACGTCTTTTCGCTAAAGCACGGCAGCTGCCCGTAGCCTTGCTGAAGCCTTGGCCTTAAAGGACCAAGGTCTGTTCAAGCTCGTTTGGTAATCTAACTGAATGCGTTTGCTCTGTAATTTCACAGTTTCGTGCCAAAGAGTAATTATTTAGTAACAGAATCGACAGTGTTTAGGTTTAAATAATCAACCTTGTGTTCGCACTAAACAGGGTGTAGGTTTTAACTAATGGTTGCAACACAATGATCAAACACGATGGAAATATTGCCACATAACCGAACTAGAACCCATGTCTCTTGCCATGCCAATGCCGGGGCGAGTGCTCTCCCAATTAAGGGAAAAGACAAAAATAATGGATAAATCCATTATTATTTTTTTGAATATCTCAAAAAGTTACCGACCGATTTTGGGAATTCAAATCGCACTTTAAAGCCCTTCGGCAGACGCACTTTTTAACATATAGTTCAAAATGCGTACTTCTCATATTTGCGAAACTACATTATCGGGGCACTATACTCGATCGGGAAGCCAAACTTTTTCAATGATAATTTTAAGTCAAATGAATGACAGTTCCTTTGCAGTGCCGCGAAATAGCATCTAATGCTGCCAGCCTTCTGGGCACGCTGCCAATACACGGCGATTTAGGCCAAATTGTTTATCTATACTTTATTTTTAAGTCTTAGTTATTAATTTAAAAGTTTATCTTTCAATAACGTTATCTTTATTTTAATTAGTATTTCTTACACGAACTTAACTACGTATAAATAACAATCGATAGCAATGAAGCGGTTGAAATTTGTGTTCAAAGTATTCGGAGAAACGTTCGTTATTCCTCTGACTTTCGTAAGAATTTACGACGCGTTTGGCTCGGTTTGTAGACACCTGCCTACTGAGCCGGCGGTCCCGGGTTTGAATCCCGGCCAGGGCAAATATTTGTGTGATGAACTCGAATATTTGTGCTTAGGTTTAGGTCATGGTTGTTCTATGTATTTAAGTATCTATTTATTTATATAAGTACGTATATCGTCGTCTAGTACCCATAACACAAGCCTTCTTGAGCTTAATTTGGGACTAGATCGATTTGTGTGGGGTTGTCCGATATTTATTTATTTGTTATTTATTTTAATGTAATAAATAAAGATTTGCTATCGAAAAAGCTCATCACGAATAGCCGCGTAGTGTCAATCAATTAGGGTATTAAATGATTGATGGTTTATGTCCATTACGAGTTGATATGAAACTATAGTAAGGTGTCGCCGTTGACGGATACGTCAAGGAGGACATCATCATCATCATAGTAATGTATCAGTCTATCAGATGTCAATCTTCATTTTCACACTTCGGTATAGGTAAACACGTCCTATAACTACTCTAATTTTACATTTCTTGTGCCCAAAAATAATAAAATATAACACAAAGATTAATCTACCTCTTCGGAAAATGCGTGCGATTTCTCAGCCTGACATCTTTAACAGTACTTTGATACGAAAAATGCGAAGTTAGCATAAACCCTATACCAGCAATATCTGAAAATAGAAGAAACAAGGTAATTTTCGCCGATCAAGGCTACAAACAGTAGGGCCATGACGAAGGTGTTTTCTTTTTCTCCATCTCATCTTTTTGATCCAGCCATATGCATAGCGCTCTTCTTGATATGGAAATTGAATCTCCTTAATGAGACTGTTCTCGGAAATTATCGAAATGGCAGTAACCTAGCATACCTGCTCTATAAACTCAGCGAGGGGTGAAAATCAGCAAAGTACAACTTTCTGCACAACTTTTACAGCGCTCCGCTAAGTGAGGTCCCATGATACGTGTCAACTCCTATACTGTCTGGTCTGATCCAGTTATTTTAGACCGTTCACCGAAAATATTGATAAAGTGAGAGCCGATTGTATGACAGTGACATTCTGTCAGCATATTCTTTGGACTCAGCGTGGGATGAAAACCAGCAAAGCACAACCTTCCGCACAAGGGCACGCCAATGCCGCTTCGCTTCAGGAAATGCATGCGTTTCCTCAGCGTGACGTCTTTAAGGGCACTCGGCGAGAGTGTTAAAAGCTATGCCATTATGTTATTTATTGTTATTAGCATGTTTTAGCTTAAGTGGAATAAATATTCATGATGGCGGAATGATGTTGGTAATTAGATCGCGACAAGATTAAGATGGATGATATTTTGTTTTTATGCATTAGCTAGGGCCATAATTCAACGAGGCATATATTACCATTATTGTCATATTTTTAATCATAGCTACTACTGATGCTTCTTTTTGTTAGGTTTCTTATCTCATATCATATAGAAATGTTTTAAACTGTTTTGAATAAGTGGCGCCATCTCTGTTCCTAAGGGGTGAAACTGATTTCTCCTCAAGTCAATTCGTTTATTTTGGTCCATATTATCACTGCGCAAAACGGCTTCCTTCCATCACAAAGTGCAGCTTCCGGACCAAAAGTGTCCATAACAAGTAAGATTAATCAGTTTACCTATAATATCTGTGGTATCGAATAATAATTAATAACTCATATCCTCAATAACATGCACGCATTGCACAGACACACAATTAGAATAGTAATTAGGTAGTGATATACGGACGGACGGACAGACTAATTTAGGTAATTATGAAGTCCACTGGATACACAATCCATCCACGCAAAATTTGTACTTTATACAAACGTAAACTCATTACTCAGCTTAAATTACTCAGGATGAATAGCCACAAGCAAACTACTCAAATCAGCGAAACACATTGTTATTTAACAAGTAAATTGTTACAAAAACAAACACTATTAACCAACATTTACTTAATCCTACCAAACAAATATTATATTCAAAGCTTTACACAGTTAGTAATGAAGATAAATTAAGCTAAAACAAACCTTGAAGTGACGGTATAACGGGGACTATAAATGCATACTATTTACAGAAACTACCAGTTTAAAATGAGCTCTAAGCGTTGAGGTCGTACAATGGTTGTACAATGCAATTATTTTGAGAACACCACTCGCGATAAGTCGGCTTTTATATTTAAAACTAGCGACCCGCCCCGGCTTCGCACGGGTGCAATGCTGATAAATTATGCATGTTTTATACATACCTAGGTACGTATAAACCTTTCTCTTGAATCATTATATCTATTAAAAAAAACCGCATCAAAATCCGTTGCGTAGTTTGGGACATAGGGACAGAGAAAGCGACTTTGTTTTATACTATGTATGTAGTGATTATACAATAAATACTATACTGCTGCTATTTATCCGTATGTCCGTTATAATAAGAAATACTGAAAAAATAAACCTTCTTTTTTAGTTTTTTTGTTTTTTTTTTTTACAATAGTATTATATGGTGGTATGGAGCGGAATCCAGCGCAAGTCTGACTCACACTTGGCTTGTTTTATACACTTTTTACCCTTGTGTTTTTCTCCTGTTCATATTTTAGAGAACAACTTATTCTTAGATAGGTCCTTAATGTAAGTCTTAGTTATTCGATAGAAAAAGTTACATAAAACATCCACTTTCAATTAAAATTTTATTATCTAAAACTAAAAATAAACCTAGTTCTGAATAATGAATAGGTATTTATTTCAATGTGCAAAAAAAAATATTCCTCCTTTTTTTGGTAGGTATTTGGTAAAAAAAGTGTCAATTTTACTAAATCATATTTATTTAGTGGTAAGTGTCGATTAATTAGTATTGTCTTTAGGATTAGAATAGTTCACGCGTAATTTGCCGAAACAGCCACAGCTCGTGTTATTCTGGGCTGTTCGGAACAGACTCGGAAACAAAGCGAGGATTGTAAGAAGATCCGCGCGAGGACCTCGCGCTCGCGTTTAAACGACTTCAAAAAAGGAGGAGGGTTCTCAATTCGACTGTATTTTTTTGCTACCTCTGAAGTTTTGATTCGGTGAACCGATTTTGATGATTATTTTTAGGGTTCCGTACCCAAAGGGTAAAAACGGGACCCTATTACTGAGACTTCGCTGTCCGTCCGTCCGTCCGTCTGTCACCAGGCTGTATCTCAAGAACGGTGATAGCTAGACAGTTGAAATTTTCACAGATGATGTATTTCTGTTGCCGCTGTAACAACAAATATTAAAAATAAAATAAATTAAATATTTAAGGGGGGCTCCCATACAACCAACGGGATTGGTTGCGTTAACTTTGCACCTCATTTGTATGGAGCGCTATACATACCAGGTGCAAACTTAACTTAACCACTTAAGGATGGAAAGTGTTTGTACGGAACCCTCGGTGCGCGAGTCCGACTCGCACTTGCCCTATTTATTTTTTATTTTTAAGCTGGTGCTTTCCGTGTGGTCCCATTTCAATTCGGTCCAGTTCTGACAAAGTATATCCATGAGCAAATCATAATTATAAGTGTTATTGTATGTTCCATTTCGCTCATTAAAGTCGGTTATTTTTTTTGTGAATAAGTGATTATATTTGAATCATTTAAAAACAAAAAAAAAGTCACAAAAAAGAACCGGCTTAAAAAAAAACACAAACCCAAAAAATTGCCTGTTCATATACAGATTACATTTAAATCACCTTTTGACGTCGGTGGCAATGGCAAACCTCACGTACTCGTAAACTTGCGCGGTATCTGTTTTCATAGTAATAATTGATAGGTTTAGCACTGACTTATTTGTTAGGTATTTGGTAAAAAAAAAGTTATGGACGATTTTTTCCGTGTCCTTTTTTAGGGTTCCGTACCCAAAGGGTAAAAACGGGACCCTATTACTGAGACTTCGCTGTCCGTCCGTCCATCCGTCTGTCACCAGGCTGTATCTCAAGAACGGTGATAGCTAGACAGTTGAAATTTTCACAGATGATGTATTTCTATTGCCGCTATAACAACAAATACTAAAAATAAAATAAATTAAATATTTAAGGGGGGCTCCCATACAACAAACTTGTTATAGATTATATATTATATAAATATATATAGGTACGGAACCCTACATGCGCGAGTCGGACTCGCACTTGCCCAATTTTATTAAATACTATTTAGTGGTGAATGTCGATTTGTCGATTAATTGGTATTATCTTCGGGATTAGTCTAGTTACGCGTAGTTTACCGAAACAGCCACAGCTCCTGTTTTTCTGGGCTGTTTGGAACAGAGCAGACTCGGAAACAAAGAGAGAATTGTAAGAAGATCCCGCGCGAGCACCTCGCGCTCGCGTTCTCTTTACAAAATTACTGGAATTTCATTCAGCGCTGACTGCGCGGAGGGTAATTACGGTTTGGATGTGGCATTTCGGAAACTTTGAATAACAAAGTCAGTAGTATGCTTAAGGTAAAGGTGCTTGTGCTTGATACCGTCACTAGATGGCGATTTCAACTTCAATCCTTAATAGAGTTTGGCTAGCCAAATAATGTTGACAGATTATTTCCTTGTGCTATCACTGTCTATGATTTAAACAATTTAGTACGAGGGTCCTATATAAATAATCTTGATACTTAATGTACTAGTTCTAACATTCCGATAGAATTGAAATTTCTATTCATATGTAATTTTTTTGGTGATGGATTAATATATAGGACGTTGGGATCTTGTAGATGGGATCGCTGTGAGAAAAACGCCAAAAAACTCAACAGTTAGTAATTTTTTTTGTAAATTGTACTTAAAACTATTACAGTTATATTAAAACTAGGCAATTGATACAGACAGAGATGTACAAGATTCTCCAAATCAATGCTTACATGCTTTCCAAGCATAACTGTCATACATAGCAAGATAATTATCCGTCTCTTTCAGTTCAGTAATGTGAGAGAGTGACGGGTAACGGTGTGCTAGACGGGCAGTAATTTCCAAATTGATTTACAATTAAAGAAATTAAACCGAATGGAATATATTACTAACTAAATTGTAAAATAATTGCAGTTCAAAGTTAACAGTACACGAGCAGCTGATGAGGCGAAATCGAATGCTAACGGGTTCAGTGGCGCCACAAGTGGCCAAATTAGAAAAACAATTGACATCAAGTTCTATTCGGAAATGGGTAATGGTAACAATATTTTATGTTTACAATCTTCCAATACCAATACAATGTTGTAGTTTTTTTAATATTAAATCCCGGATTTTCGTCGCAGTCACGGGACAATAGGGTCGATTGAGAAGTAAATGGACCTGTGAATAAATAAGGAAAACTAACAGTTTTTAACCCAATTTTTTTTCAAAAACGATAAACATATTTTTTTGTATTTTTTATTAATGTAACATTCCATTTGTTATTAAATTATAAACAATATTTTTTTTAAATTTTAAACATTTTAGATGTCTTTGTCTTTGTATATGTTTATAATATAATTAATTTACGACAAAAATTACATAATTAATTGAATTAATTGTTCCGGGCCGGGCCGTTTACTCCTCAAACTACTCTATTGTGACGTCACCGCGACAAATGTCCGGGGTCTATTTATTTCCAACCATGTTTTTTTACCTTATCCAAAACGCATAAGGTCCTTGTGTACGAGAATTTAGTCCGTTTTAAAAGCGAAGCGATGCAATGGGCTTTGCGGTGCGCGAGCGGTTGCTTAGCGCTTACAGAGAGTGGACAAAACAAATGATATTCATTCGTGGAAGTTCTGTAGAAATACAAAATGTATATTGAAAAACTCTGTACTATGTTTTTTCTCGAAAATGATCGGGAATGCTGACTTTATTTATTAAAAATCAAGACACGATGTGCACAGTTTATGGTCAGTCAAAAATTGAAAAATAAAACTTTGCCGACTCGGTTCGCTCGACAAAAATGTTGTATGAAATACCTTTAAACCGTACAAACTTTAAAAAAGTTAAAACGACCATAATAAAAAAAGCGGCCAAGTGCGAGTCGGACTCGCGCACCGAGGGTTCCGTACAAATACTTTCCATCCCTAAGTGGTTAAGTTTAGTTTGCACCTGGTATGTAGGTATAGCGCCCCATATAAATTAAGTGCAAAGTTAGGTATTAAAAAAAACTACTTACTAGATCTCGTTCAAAACAATTTTCGTTGGTAGTTTTTATAGTAATGTACATCATATGTTTTTTTAGATGTTTCATTTTCTTATTTTAGAAGTTAGAGGGGGGGAACCAACTTTTTTCCACTTTGGAAGCGTCTGTCACGCAAACTATTTGGTTTAGAAAAAAAAAAATTAGAAACCTCGATATCATTTTTGAAGACCTATCCATAGATACCCCACACGTATGTGTTTGATGAAAAAAAATAATTTTGAGTTTCAGTTCCAAGTATGGGGAGCCCCCAATATTTATTATTATTAATTTTTTTTTGCATCAAAATCTTAATGCGGTTCACAGAATACCTACCAAGTTTCAACAGTATAGCTCATTATAGTTTCGGAAAAAAATGGCTGTGACATAGTTACGGACGGACAGACAGACGGACAGACGGACAGACAGACATGACGAATCTATAAGGGTTCCGTTTTTTGCCATTTGGCTACGGAACCCTAAAAAGCACAGGTCCTAAACGGAAGATGTAGAATCTACGAGTTATCGCGAATTTTTAGTGACATGTATTAGTGGCTAAATTATAAGGCTAAATTTACTTTCTGTACTTATTTTGTTTTATTGCACCATTTTTAAGAAAAGCACTACATTCCCCTTAAGCATTCAATCCCGTTTAATTTGGAGCACTTCTTTATTTATGCTACGGCGTAAGTAGCACGGTGATTGCTTCACCGCTTGGCGTACAAAAGGTTAATGCCATATATACTATGGTCAACATGACGCATTAAACTATAGGTACCAGCAGCTCCCAAAAACTTCCTCAGTTTTAAACAACAGCGAAATTGCACGGCAAAGTCTAGAAAAGCTGCCTCCTAGTTGTCCCCGTTTGTCAAGTTATTTAGAGTGGAGGTAGATTAATATCACGGAACCGTAGTTTCAGCACGTCTTCATATTATTGTCACTGCACCACAAGTTGTCTGCAGTCATTCATATTCAGGGTATACCTAGTGAGCAAATTATGTCGATCTCAACTTATGTTTTAAAGCAGCACCTAGCACAACTGTGACCTGCGAGAAATACATGTCTCACTCTGTGCAGTGCTGTGAAAGAGTGACGGGTGATGCTATTATGTCGCGCGATAAGAGTCGGCTGGGGCTAAAATCAATGTTTTGGATTGAATATTGCCGGGAGCTTGCCGCTTTATTTACTTTAGGTAGTGTATATGTCGATAGGTGTCGTCTTCAGCCTAAAGTATGGCTTCCAACATCGGGATTTTTTTATGGTTAATCCCAGGATCCCGATATTTTCCATCGCTGGGCATCATAAGCCTTCCTTAATTCACGCCATCCTGCTACCAGCAGCGCCACTGATCCTCAGTTTCCACATACAGCCCTTCCCGTGACTCACTTCAGCACTAGTAAAACTGAGACACGCCAATCTTTCTCGGGCGAGATGTATTATTTATCTCTTTCTGTGAGAAAGTGACGGGTGATGCTACGTAGGTGGGTACATGGGTCGCGGACCATATGCGTGCTAGACCGGTAGACCGCTTTCGCTTCTGAAGTGACGGTCTGCCGCCAGGATTGTTTAGGGCCACGTTTAGCTTTCCTCAAAATTACTCCTGTGGCGCGGAAACAATACCATTAGCGGGTTATACTCCCACACAAAGTAGGCTACTGGTAGAGAGGGCTAACCAGCCTGGACACAGTTCAGGACATGTCTTAAAAGTAATGACTGACAGAAAAGGAGTTTATTACTGTTACCAGTACAAATTACAGATGCGAGCAATATGCCCATTTTGCGATATTTTGAGCCATATCACCTAGTCACTAGTCAGTCTTCTAGTCAGAATGAAGTGAGAATTCCGAGATATTGAAGTTAGCAATATCTCGGTGATATAGCAATGCCACGTCGAATTAAAGCCTTGTATTTATTTACAAAGTGTATATTATATGCAAGTGAATGAGTATTTGCAATATTCTGTGATTATGGTAAAATTATTGCCGCGGGTGTTTAATATAAATTTGCATAATTCAATTGAATTCCAATACAAATCGCTATGTATTAGTTAATAGGGTAATCAGGTTAGTAATTAATTGAATGAATATTCAGTTTAATCTCAAACTGACGGGCGATGACATGACAATATTATTTATATATGGGAAATTAGATAAAATAAGTCTAATTCCAACCGATATGTATGTGTGTGTGTGTGTGTGTGTGTCATTGTCTCTTCTACCTAAAAAGTTATTGTGCTTGGCGCAGTCAGTAGGATACGTTAATTATATGAAATATATTTATACATGTATTTAAGTATAAAATTTATCTATATTAGTCAGTATTTACGTACGTATGTATATGTCGTCATCTAAATAACTGAAGTCTACTTGAGCTTAATTTGGGACTACATCGATTTATAGAAATATTATTTAATGTAAAAAAAAAGTCTTGAATTTGAATTATGTACAGTCCGTGAGCTCTCGCATTGCGATTCGGGTTCGGATGAAAAATTAGTGGTTCTTATCTGGATCGCGTAAGAGCGAGCGAAACAGGTACAAAACTCATGTGTGTAGCATGTGAATTCGTTTCTGAATAACAAAACCCATGCAAGAAATCTTGGTGCTTGTCTGGTAATTCCTGTGCCGGTCTACTTATTTATTAATAGGTATATTCATATGTTTTGCGCATATGACTTTTATGCTATTAGGGAGATGCTACAACCTTGGGTGACCAGCGGCGTGGCGGGCGGTTGAGTGTGAGATCCGAGCGCAGCTGCCATACGAGTGAGCGGGCACATGTACCGCGTACCGCTGCCGCTGTTGCGCTGTCGTGGCTTCTCCGTAATGGTCTACAGTCTGCGTGCATGAGCAGCCCGAATAGCATCCTGGAGAGGGCAGCGGTGCGCCTAGACAAACCTTTTCATCACACTTGCTCGTAAACAAGGGTTTACATGCTAGAAAAGCGGGCGGTAAGTCGTAAATTACGCCCTAGGGCGGTAAGTAATTTTTATCACACTAAGGGTTTACATACTGGAAAACCGGGCGATAAATCGTATATTACGCCCTAGGGCGGTAAGTAATTTTGGTATTGACTACTACTACTTTTGTTTTATTTCCTCCAAAGTGTGATGAAAAACGTCGTACGTGACTCTGGTGGTAAAGGAATTCCAAACTCGTGTCATTAAAGAAATCTGTATCTCAGCTCTTCACTTTTGTGATTGGTCAATTCCGCACGATCTGCTCCCCTCCGCTTCAGAAGAGACGCACCCTTATGACGATGGAGTTGGTCACTAATGCCATCAAAATATTATATCAAACACTTTTATATTTCTAACAAATAAGGGTTTACTTCCGATTCGAATGAAATGATTTGATTAGATTGTGTGTCCGTACGAGCTATTAACACGGGTGAGGCAAAACACTACACAACACACAACATGGATGCGCCTTTGGAACTTCAAAATAGAATATACCTGCCGAGAGGGACGGCAAAAACTCCTTCTAGGGTTCCGTAGCTTAAATCTGTATTTGTCTTAAATTAGATCACATACATTTCTGACCGACGCTGTTTTTTTTTTATGCAAACAGTGGTTGATTTTTGTTTTGCTGGTAAAATAAAATAAAAAAAATAGTATAATTCACCTCTAAATCGTTGGCTTTATAGATTTTACTACAACAAACCTTACTATCAACTCAGGATGCAATCTTCGTCCTTGTAAAATAATAACGGAATAGGTTAAACAATTCAAATCATAAAAGTACAGGAAGGAAGATAAAATATCGTAGAAAAACAAATATTTGCAACTGCAAAGGCAACTCTTATGAAACTACTCTCTTCTCTTCTTCCTCGCTTCCTTATGACTGAGGGTCGTGACCTTTCGAGGCCGTTATCCCTTGCTTCACTCCACACAGTTTTCCGCCTTCCAGATTTGCGCCTGCAGAGTTTCCTGACAGGTTCTTTTACGGCATCGATCCATCGGATCGGCCATCTCCCTCTGGTGATATAATGAACCTAAACAGATACATTATAAAATTGTAAACGTCTTGAATTACTCCATAACGTAACCCTCTACACTTATACTTTATTTTGACACTATTCTTATATTTCCCAGACCTAGATATTATATATTTTTTCTAACCGACTTCAAAAAAAGGAGGGGGTTATCAGTTCGGTTGTGTTTTTTTTTTTTTTTAATGTTTGTTACCTCGGAACTCCGTAATTTATGAGTCGATTTGGAAAATTCTCTTTAGGTTCATGAATAGACACCTCAAGGTTGGTCCCATAAAATTTTGGTGAAGATCGGATGACGAGATCCATGAGGAATCGAAGGAATTCCTGAAATTTTATAGGCACTTATAATATTTTTCATATATTTTCTAAAACTATTTAAGTATTTGCATATGGTAGTCATCATCTTCCAATGCTGAGCTGATGATGGAAGGTACAACTCCTTAACGGTTAGGAGTTAGGAGATAATTCAAACGAGATGCATGCCTTCAATACCTCCCTAATCACCCCGCCATAAGTATTTTATATGAATCACTAAAAATAATAATAAAAAAAAAATTACAAAAAAAGAACCGACTTCAGTAAAACTAAAAAATCTAAAATAACCCGTTCAAGTACAGATTACATTTGACTCACCCTTTGAAGTCGGTGCCAAACCTCACATAAAATACAATATATAAATATAATACTGAGTGATTTGGGATCGACTTCAAAGGGTGAGTCAAATGTAATCTGTACTTGAACGGATTATTTTTGGCTTTTTAGTTTTACTGAAGTCGGTTTTTTTTTTGTTAATTTTTTTTTCTTAGGTAAGTGATACTGAACCCTATTCTCGAATGCCTATCGCATGGGACCAGTTTTATTTCTGTTAGTCTCTCTAAAAGAGCTTACTTTGTGTCCCGCGTTACATGGTCTCTTTTTGAGACTAGGGGCTGAATTCGATGTGTCTAGTGACCTGACTATATCCGAAATCTCACAACTATATATAAATAAACACCACCACCACTGCTTTAAAGATATCCTCTACTAGCTTTGATCTAATTCGCTCTCATTAAATCACACTATCGGCATTTTTCGGCATATGAGGGCTTGGGTTAAGTACTAACTTACACTAGCTCTGTTCCAAGTTTGATGCAAATTCGTGTAGCCTTTTTGGCGTGAAGAAGTAAAAAACTTACACCCTTACAAACAAAATTGTTATCATTTCAATGTCGCTTAGTTTTGTTTTAAGTGGAATAGAAAAAATCTATATAACAATATGTCCTATTCATGACCATGATAAGAGTTATTGCTAAATTGGAGAAATCGTGAGACCTCACCGAACTCGGACCCAGTTTGGTGGACAAATAAAAGTAAAACCGACGGCTTTGCCGAGTTATGATGGCTGATTTTTGGACCGCCTTTGAAAGCCTTTGGACTGTTTCGTTTTTCAGCGTGACATCGCCTTTTGACGGGCACTAAAGCTGATTTGGTAGCGATTCTACGAGCGTCTATTCAAATTAACGTGTAGATTCTAACGTTGGTGCCAGCACGTCTAGTATAGCTTTGATATTTGACTCTTTGTCGAGCGACAAATACTATCTGTCACTTTTGACGTGACAACGTCTTAAATTAGGTTGCGGCTCGGAGTCGCTCATGAAAAAGTGTAACGCCCGCTCACGTCTGTGACGAGGGCCGGTTGTCCCGCTAAAACTCGAGAACGGCTGAACCGATTTGGCTAATTTTAGTATTGAAATATTCGTGGAAGTCAAGGGAAGGTTTAAACGGTGAGAAAATATTGAATAAATGAGTGGAAAATAATAAAAACGATAATTTTATATTCCCATACAAATACAAACTGTTCGTACTTACCTGTCAGACATATGATGTTTGTTCCGTCGGTTCGGTATTTTTAGAATAATTACATGTAGATCTAGACTAAATAAGGGTTTGGAATCGACAACATACATGCATAATAGTCTGATTATCGCATATTTAGATTTAAAACATGTAAAATAATGACACTATAATGACATTATTGACACATGTGATGGGTGCGTTCAGAAAGTAACACTTAAAATGTTGTTAGGGAAATTGTGAATGGATATGATACAAATAAATATTCTACCGAGAAAAAGACGTTGTCACGTAAAATCTTCCTTCGCCCGTAAAACCGACTTTACAGGCAACCATTTTTTTTTAATACCGTGCGAGCAAGGCAGGTGACGTTAAGTCACGCAACAAGGGAAGATTCGGCAAGATATGCTAGCTCCGCAGGTGAAGAGTACTCACGACTAGTAATCAAAGAATTGCGAGAAAGAAATGGCTTGCTAGCAATATGACCGCCTATAATATAGTTGTTAGTGTATTGTAATATTTGTGTGGTTAGTTCATGGACCTAGAATACGGTTAGTTTTTCCGCCCATTTCGGTAGCTGGTCTATAAATTATAAGGGGCACGTTATTTATTCTATCGTATGGTGAAAAGTTTGCTGTAGGAAATTAAACATTTATATCCTGGTAAGTGGCCCGTAACGTTTGATGAAGATTTTAAATTCCTTAAAATACCCGGTGTAATAATAAATAAGGAAAAAAATATGAATTTGGGATTCGAAATTACGTAGCGTAGTCTTAACTCACTATTGTGATTTCTTTCACTGGTGTTTAAACTTTGGTATAAAATCATACATAATAATATATAGGTCAATCACAACTTGTACATAAAGTGTGTTAAATTTAATTTTGTTTATAATTATTTTATTTTGAGAAGTAGACTGTAATATCCTAATTAGGTTGATAGAATGTTTGGTGGGTATACCACATTTGATTTTAGTATAATACTAACGTCGTAATATTATGGATGTACCTTTGTCATTATCATGAGTAGCGTATAATTTAGGTAACTATTGCTTCTCCAGACATGGTTGTTATGGCCACTTTTGGTCCTAAAACAATTGTATGTATTATTATTGTTTTCTGTCTATTTTACTATAAAATTTTCTATCGATTGACGTCTAAATCATCAAAATAAAGTATCCGTATCCGTTAAGGTTTCAGTTTCTATATATTAACTATTGCCGTCATCTCTGTTCCTAAGGGGTGACAATTGGGCTTGGAAGCATTTAATAATTACTTTATGTAGCTTTACTAGAACAAAAATAGAATAAGTGAAGTCGTTTAGATACCTTAGCAGCATTATTAAAGAAGACTCTTGATGTACAACAGATATTATTACAAGGATAGCCATGGCGAAAAAGGTATTTAACACTAAAAGAAGTCTACTTTCAGCTAAAATATCAAGCTCCGTCAGGAAGAAACTGGTGAAGGTCTACATCTGGAGTATAGCCCTCTACGGCTGCGAAACGTGGACCAAGACCTAAGGCGGTTGTCACACTGCCGCAGCGTATCGTTGCGAGACGCGGAGCTACGGACTCGCATGCGGAGACAACGCACCAACGTCAGAGTTTTCTCAGCATCTCCGTCCGGAGCTGCGATGCACGACGTCCCGCGTTACTTCCGTCTCGCGTTTATTTCACATTCGAACGTTAAGGTGAAAACAGTTCCTATTTGTCGATAAAATGGAAACGGAACTTATTCAGAACGCTGCGGTGATACTTTCAGCTTGGTTTTTGTACAATCGAGTCATAAATTTTGGGTACATTCCTATTTACAAACCAGACCGATAAATGGGTCTTTTGCTAGAGATTACGAAGATTTAAGGCAACGCGAAGAAAATTTTTTTTAATTGCACCCGCATGTCAACCGCGTCATTTGATTATTTGCTAAGCAAAATTGGAGTGATTATTACTGGCGCGGACACAAATCGACGTTCTATTACAGCTGAAGAAAAGCTTTAGCTTACACTCAAGTACTTAAGTAATAATCTACTATGTATTTCAATCTTCAATTAGGTATACTTTTATAAGAATTCCCTATATTTTGATTATGATTAAAACCTATACTTACTATAAAACTAAATAAATTTGGAATTAAATAAAAACAATATTTCGAACAAGTAACTCAGCCTTTAATATTTTCAATAACTGTTCACTAATTGAGCATAAATCACAAATCATATATTTACTCTAAATATACCTACTTAATAAAAATATTTGTTTACAAATTACTATAATCTTGTTTTATACTTTCTTAAACACGTCCTTCTTGCACTAAAATCCGTATGGCACTGCGGAGCTCGGTGTGACATACCCTGCGGCACGCACCGCGTCTCCGACCGAGCGCGCGAGTCGTCGTGCGTCTCGCTACTCCGCGCGTCGAGGTCAATTCTGGGTCCATTTCTTTTTCTAGTGTATATTAACGATTTACCAAACCTTGTGCGAGATAAACATGATATAGTACTATTTGCAGATGACACATCTCTTCTTTTTAAAGTAAAAAGGCAAGAAAACAACTTCGATGTGATTAATGATGCACTGTCCTCTATTGTGGATTGGTTTACTGCAAATAATTTACTTTTAAATGCCAAGAAAACTAAGTGCATTAAATTTACATTACCAAATGTGAAACAAGTCAATTGTGCCAAGGTAAAACTGAAAGGCGAAGTACTGGAATTTGAAGAAAAAACAGTATTCCTGGGTGTTACTTTAGACTCTAAACTGCAATGGAGTGCGCATATAGCCACTCTTGCAGGTAAGCTTAGCTCCGCGGCCTATGCAGTTAGGCGAATCAGGCAGCTGACAAACGTCGAGACGGCAAAGATTGTATATTTCAGTTATTTCCATAGTTATTTTTATTAAAGCAGTAACGTCTGCTAACGTAAACTAAATGTTTACAAATGAAGCGAAAATTGAAAAATGCCACCCTAAGGCATGTCGAAGCAACTGGTTGAAAAATTCAATGGCTCTGACATCTGATTCGGTGGTCCAATTGGGAGGACGCCCGTGTTGGCCCGGAAAGCCGTTGGAAACGCAGGTTCGAATCCTGTCCGAATCATTAAATTTTTCAATTTTCGCTTCATTTGTAAACATTTTATTTCCATAGTGTTATGTCATATGGAATTTTATTATGGGGAAGAGCGGCGGACATCCAAACCATCTTTGTGCTACAAAAACGAGCTGTACGCGCAATTTATGCACTAGGAGGTCGTACGTCACTAAGAGAGAAATTCAAGGAAACAAACATTCTCACCGTAGCATCTCAATACATTCTTGAGAATATCATGTATGTGCGGAAAAATTTCCATGAATTCAAGCTCAACAGTGACATTCACCACTACAATACGAGAAGTAAGGACAAGCTCGCAATACCTGCCCACCGTCTCCGTAAGGTTAGCTCGTCGTTCGTGGGGAACTGTGTACGCTTCTACAATAAAATACCTATTGATGTAGTAAAATTGCCCTGTAGCAAATTTAAAGCGCAAATAAAACGTCACTTATTGAATAAAGCTTATTATACTGTTAATGACTTTCTAAACGACAGTGATGCCTTTAAGCCAGTAGTTTAGTGTTGTGTGTCAATAGTAAATTTTTAAATAAGCATTATTTTGGTGGGTAATTTTTAATGTAACATGAGAGCACAATTTGTTGTTTCTCACCGGGCAAATAGTATTAGTCAAGTATGCCCGGCAGCTTGAGCATGTCATGCTCGCTTAAAGGTCTTTGCTTACGGTGGCGTCGTTGATCGGGTCGCAGCCTTCCCTATAATATGGTTGAGGGAGGCGATGGCTGAGATATGCGTCATACTCGTGAACGGGTGCCATTTGTGGGGTCCGGTCTGTTCATGCTAGCAAGGGCCAAATTAAATATGTAGCAACCGCATACTAGTGTTACAAAAAAAAAAATACAAAATCATTTATTAACATAAAACAGCTTTATAAATTTTAAGAGTATCCATCAGTGACCAAACTAGGCTGAGCCTGTATCTTGGCCATCTGCGAGTGCGGTTAACAAGAGAGAATTATAAAACAAAGAAATTATAAATTACAAAAGTTTGACAAAGGACGTTCGATATTGAATAAAAGTTTAAAATTCGCGGCTTTTACTTATTCTAAAATATTATTATATTGAAAAGTACAATACAATGCACGGAAACAAACGAATGTGTTTGTGTGTGTGTGTGTGTGTGTGTGTGTGTGTGTGTGTGTGTGTGTGTGTGTGTGTGTGTGTGTGTGTGTGTGTGTGTGTGTGTGTGTGTGTGTGTGTGTGTGTGTGTGTGTGTGTGTGTGTGTGTGTGTGTGTGTGTGTGTGTGTGTGTGTGTGTGTGTGTGTGTGTGTGTGTGTGTGTGTGTGTGTGTGTGTGTGTGTGTGTGTGTGTGTAAATGTGAGTAATATGTGGATATGTGTGTATAGGATACCACTGGTTATAATAAAACCCTGGTGGACGTAACATGGTTTACTTAATTCTTGTGCAATTCAAGATCTCTTCGGTAGCACTGTAAGTCAACGTGAATAACCAATGTTTTACTATCATTTTGGCTCTCGGGACTGAAAGAAGTTTAATATTGCAGTAGTTGCAAATATAGTTATATATGCAACGATGCGCGTAGGCTGGTGACCGCCTAGCGAGAGCGGACCTGCATGGAGGGAGCGGAACCTTGTAGGTGCGCTTTCGCAGCATTTCCTTGTGCCCATCGGAATTGAGTACGGCGCCATGAGTTCGAATCACTGCCTTAATGATGAAAAGCTGCCTCACACTCAGTAGATTTGTCTCGCTGTACAGCAGGTCAGTAGGGTACCGAAACGGCTTTTTTAGCATCACCTTTAATACTGCTCTCTGAGCACGTTCAAGAGGCAGCAGGTAGGTCTTTGCCGCGCATCCCCAGACAGCCGCCCCGTAGTCTAGGATAGACTGAGCTAGTGCCTGATAGACCAGGCGCAGTGTATTAAGATCGGCACAGTTCCGAAGTCTCTTCATCACAAATATAAGCTTCCTTACTTTTGAGGCAAGAGTCGTGATATGCTGTGCAAAGGAGAGATGCTGGTCGAATAATATTCCCAGGTACTTAACAAAGTTTTGCCTCCGAATTACCTGACAAGAGCAAGCAGAGACTGAGCCAGTCTGTTCCAAACGACCCCTTTATGCGCAGGTGTGAAATTTGATGTTTTTTTCTACTAAAGGTGATGTTGCTGACGTTTTGGAAAAGGCTACAAAGCTGGTTTTGTCAACGTTAAGTGTAAGCAGATTATTATTTAGCCAAGAGCCCACCCTTGCCAGCGCATCCTCAGCTCCAGAAAAGGTGTCATCCCACGTCTTGCCATTCACAAGTATCACGGTATCGTCTGCATAGCAGATGAGACTTGCATTCGGTATGGTAATGTCAAAAATATCATTTATATACAGAGTGAACAGCGAAGGGCCAAGCACACTCCCCTGAGGAACACCAAAACTGACCGGAAGCTGATGCTAACCAGATCACCTATTTTGACTGTTTGGGTACGATCAGTCAGGTAGCTCGCAAACCAGTCAAGAGTTACCCCTCTAACCCCCGTGTTAAATTAAGCAAACGTGAGAAACTTCATCCTGTACTCGATTGAAGTTATTCAATGTTGATTTTATCTTTTTGAACTCTTAGAGACTGTATACATCTCTAAGAAACAGCTTAGTGTAGTATGACACTCAGAGACTTTATACATCTCTGAGGAAATTAAATCATTTTAAAATATTTTATTGCATGTTATGACGCCTAGAGACCATATACATCTCTAAGAATTTTAGGTTTAATAATTATTTTCTAAATTATTCACGTTGACGCCTAGAGACCTTATACATCTCTATGGAATTAAATTAATTAAGTATATTTTATTGCATGTTGTGACACCCAGAGACTTTATACATCTCTGGGTATATTTAATATTTTAAATTTATTAAATTTTTATTTTAATGTTCCTACTTAACATTGATTTGGAGTATCTATGCATCTCCTTTACGTGTACCAGTGTAATTAGTTATAACACAACTGTATCATGTAATTGTTTTAAGTATTATTTACGAAAAAAGGACTTACTGTTGAGTTTCTTTCGGCTTTCTTCTCAACAGCGGTCTCCTCTTGCGAAATGCCGGTAGATTCACAATCTGACTTGTAAAAGTGCCCCTGTGGCCTACTTACTGAATAAATTATTTCATTTCATTTCATTTCGAGGCGGAGCCAGTGTGTACCATGCGATTTTTCTAAATAAAATCAAGATTCTACATACTAAGTTAAAAAACGCATCAACGGACGCCGCTGCGACATGCGGAGCAGTGTGACAACCGCCTAAAGAGACAGAGAGAGATTGGAAGCGTTCAAAATGTGGTGTTGGAGGAAGTTGGAAAAGATCAGTTGGACAAAAAAGAAAAGTAATGTGGAAGTTTTTAATAGTTAATGAAAAAAGATCTTTATTGAAAATTATTGAGAAAAGGGGAGAGGAAAAATGCTAAGTCATCTCTGGCGTCATGGTAATTACATTAAGACTATAATAGAAGGAAAAAATAGAAGGCAAAAGGAAAATGGGAAGACTAAGAAGGACGTATATGAAGCAAATAAAAGAAAAAAATAATGTTTCATTACATACAGAAGTAAAAGCGGAATGTAGAATAAGCTGGTAATTACGCCACCGACAAGAGCCTAGCTCTTAAATGTATGATGATGAGCTTTACTAATTTGCCAGTACATTATCCCGTGATCCCGATTGCCCATATTGTAAAAATCCCGGTATTGGAAGCCCTACTGTAGGTACATTTAGCAAAGATTTAGATTATCCAAAACACGGGTCGGATCCGTACAAAAGAATTATAAAGCGGGTACCCGAAGCGTAAGGCGCGGATACAAAAAGTTGGCGTCGATCGGAATTTATTCGCAGCTGTAGCGGTGGCCCGAGGTGGAACTGTTATCTTTTGGGTGCGCGGCTCAGGATTCGAGGAGCCGGGAAACTAACCAGCTTTGTGGCTGTTTTAAAGTCTTTTTTTACATATTTCAAGCCTATGATGAGTCAATGATATTTTATAAGAAGATGCGTTATAGACTAACATGACAGTTGCAATTTAACAACCCATCCCTATGATGGTTGCGTTTATCACGTGACAAAGCATATGTAACTCAGTCTCACATTTTGTCAAAACATGACGGATGCTTTGTCACTTATTTATCGTGTGATATAAGCAACCATCACGCGCTGGTCACAGTAAATGACGTAAGCTTATCCCTCTCTAAGGCGGTGTCATGTCAAAATGGCGTTAAAGCCGGGAAAATCAAATGATTTCAGCTTGATTACCTATTTACTTGTGATATGAAATTTCGTCTTCTTTTTTTACGTTTTTTTGCGTAATTTGTGCACTTATAGGTACATTACGCAAGATGCATTTCGGGGCCAAAATCACACCGTTACTGAGAACTTCACACATTTACGCATCTGTCACAGCGGAGATCAACAAAAGTGTTGCCATATAAGCACCATGTGGTGCCATTTGACTCCTATAAAGTGCTTCTCTTTTGGAGCGCTAGTAACCTATCTATTTATAAAATATAATTGTGATGGGTCTAACACATAGCTCAGAGACTGGCCAGACTTATGAAGCAGTGGAAAGGCTACACAGCTAGAACTGATGGGGCACTCAATTGCTCAAATATTAACTCCAGGAGATCCCTGATAGGGATAAATTCGCCTTTTGTACTTGTAATATTTGTACTTGTAATATTTTTATAGCCTGTTTTGTGTACAATAAAGTATACATATCTGTGCCTGCACAGAGGCCAATCCACATTTTGTGAGCCCCAGTCACCATCTTTCGATACCTGCCGCTGACAGTTTCCAGTGAAGAGAAACTTTTCTTTGTGCGCCTGCGCCGAACTTGCATCGTTAGCCCCAAGTTCGCCAACACTTGTTTTATTGACTAAGTCTTCCATTTTTTTGCATATAAGTAATTTTTTTAAAGGTGCAATGAAATATATTGACATTGTGTTCCTTAGTCGAAGTCTTACGTCCGGGTGCAGCATACGAGAGGTGAATAATACAATTTCATAAAAAATTTGCAATGAAATGTAGTCATAGCGTCTGTGTTCATGAACGGGCTAAACAGCTGAATTATGTTTTGTGTGGTGTATTTTTTTATTTCATTGCGTATCGTATGTTTGGGAAAAGCACTATACAAGTATACGTACCTTAGATTACAAAAAAAATATGTCAAATTCACGGAACCGGCGACAAAAGGTTGGATTGGACGGTTGGTTGGAAGGGTCCAACTAGGAAGCCGCGAAGACTTATTTAAGTTTCTAAGTGAAAGAGGAAACTAAAAATAAACGGTTAGACAAAAACTTTTAAATAGATTTCTGAAAATTGCCTGGAACGAGGGTTTCATTTGTTTACCGGTAGACAATGATAAGATGGGAGATTCCAGATTCGACCACGCATTAAGAGGCCTTATTCCTTTTAAAATTATTGTTTTTCATATTATGACAAGTATATTGATCATTCAACCAAATTTTTGAAGTTAGTAATACTTTTCCCCGAGTTCAAGGTAGTAACATAGTTAGATATTTCATGCGTTTATTGCGTGCAGTCGAAAATAAGTAGAAAAAACTAATTTTCCGCGTGAATTTTGTCAATTTCGAGTGGTTTTTGAAACAATAATTATCAATGAAAAATTCAAACTATCGGTTTCAAGTATATACCAAAAAATCCCAATAGCCCTGTTCTAGGTAGTAACATTAATAATATGTTAAGAAACCTGTTTGATCATAGATAAAAATGTCTAAACAATCAGCATTTTAAAAGGAATAAGGCATCTTAAGCTATTTCTCGGATTTATCACGGTCTTATAACGGATCATAAACTAAATGTTTACAATGAAAATGTTTACGAGTCCACCCTAAGGCATGTAAGAAGAAGCAACTGGTTAAAACATTCGATGGCTCTCGCGTCAGGTTCAGTGGTCCAATAGGTAGTACGCCCGTGTTGGCCCGAAAGCCGTTGGAGACGCGGGTTCGAACAGCCTGAACCACTAAGTTATTCAATTTTTCGCTTCATTGTAAACATTTGATATCACTCTGTTAACTCCACAGGCAAATTTATGAAATGTAGGTAATGCCTAATTTCTTAATGTAGGTACACACCACAATCTTCACTTAGGTACTCGTTCGCTGCTGAAAAGTGTCTAAACATCTCGTTTACGTGTACCAGTGTAATTAGTTATAACACAAATGTATCATGTAATTGTTTTAAGTATTATTTGCGAAAAAATGACCTACTGTTCGGTTTCTTTCGGCTTTCTTCTCAACAGCGGTCTCCTCTTGCGAAATGCCGGTAGATTCACAATTTGACTTGTAAAAGTGCCCCTGTGGCCTACTTACTGAATAAATTATTTCATTTCATTTCAGTGGTGCGGTAAGATGTGAATATTAACGTATTCACGAAGAGGTCGCTAAGGTGGTCGCCTTTCAAATAAACAATGCAAAAATCGACACACAAAGCATAAGGAAAAAATCGAAAAGTTATCTGGGGGTTAGGGTCGGGGAAAGGTGAACACACTGGACCGGTAATCCAGAGGTACCAGGTTCGATGCCCGGTCTCTTCCACCAGGTTACGCATTTCAATTTTCTTTCAGCTTTGATCCATAAGCAATTACTATTTACTTATTAGGAGGCACTGTAATTGCTACAAACTGTTTTCTTTCCATTACTACGACGTCGCCGTTGCCAAGCCTACCAGAATCTAACCAACTGGTTACATCCCAATCCAATCCGAAAGCCATTCCAAACAAATTATGTCGTTCATCTCTCACGCATAAATAGGCGTAAAGCACATCACACTCGTGCCCTTTACGCCCTTTGCGCCCAAGGGCGTAATGCGTTCATTTTGCGCTCGGATGCTGACTTCACTAATGTGTCAGGAACGTACACGGCCGAAAGAGGGCGCCAATTGCATTCAAATATCCTATTAACATTACCCGGCGTGGTTAATGCGATGGGTTGGGGCGGCAGTTACAGCGGAGGATTATAGCTATCCAAAAAAATTGTTTCACCTGTCGTGTCTGTCTGTTGGTAGTCAAATCTTGGACCTAAGTTAAATTTGATCCATTTCCCGGCTTTGCGTACGTATATAAATCGGATGATAATCAAATATTATTCCAATGGAGCAGATCTGATCTCCATCATCCGGAAGGTGGAAATGGGGTCTGTAAAAGACACTACGCAACTGTATCTAGTTAGGAAAGCGTCTTGAAAAGCAATTAACGTTTGTGCAAAAAGTAGTAATTGACCATTTATATACTAAAAGCTTCTTCATTTTTGCCAATAGTTTTTTTGCTATATGGTCTCCACTCTTTTTATCTACTCGTACTATGTGATCCTAGTAAAGTGTAGGCTTGGATTATGCGTTCTTAACTGATAAGCCTTACATCCTAGTTTGGTTGTAAAAACACTTATTACGTCACCCGAGGCAGTAGGTGGCATTTTCTTGGAGAAAATCTCACTTCCTAGCTAGGGTAAGACGTAAAACTTTAGACAAACCACGGGCGCTAATTCGTAAAGCCCCAGATCTCATATTTAAGGCCCTCCTTCGACCTTCGATTCAGGCCACACACACCTGCGCTCTTTAAATGACACACGACACACTAAATACACTATAGAACTATTTCAAATCGGTCAATTCATTAAGAAGCTATGATGTCATACACAGCCTTATTACGAGTATAATTATTGTTATATCAAACAAATTATAGCTACTTATCGATTCATGAACACACTAAAATATTGATGAAAATTTTACGTTGACAGAAGTGACAACCTTTTATCTAGAAAACAATTTTCAGCAAATTGAATTGATACAGGTACAAACAGACTACAAAAATTGCTTCTTTTATAGTACAAAACAACGCAATAAGCTAAGTGAATGACTTACGAAATGAGTTTGAAGTTCGGTTATAAAAGGGGTGGAAGGGGTACCTGTCTATCCAAAGGGTGTCTTCCGTGAGTTATTATTTGGAATAATGGTCGCCGGAATATTGAAAACCTAAGTAACTACACTTAGAGGAAATATGATTGGCTTGAAAACAGACGTTTTAAATGGCCGTCAAACTATTAATCACAAAGTCAGGAGGTCACCGAAGACTTCCATTTGTCCGATGGCTCGACATTTACAATTTAATCGCAAACTTCTGTTCGGTATCGAGCAGGCGGACTTTAACTTAATTATATCGACGGAGCGGGTGAGAAAGAGATATACAGTAGGCAACGGACAAGAAATTCAGACTGAACAACTATGTAAAACACTCAGAAATTAAGGAAAGTAGTAACCGCGTCAAAGTTGGTCAAGCAGCCGACTTCGCTAGTCGTGCATCATCTCATTTGCTCGGACGGTATTGAAAAGAAAGTGACAGTTATGCTAGAAGTACTGGGGCCCAATTTGATTCACATTGTCGTAATGACTTGTTGTCACGGCCCGACAATATGCCCGTGCTACGCCAGGTGGTGATACTGTGATACTGTTTCAGTCCGAGATATTATTTTCATGCCGTATTCTTTTAAGTCTAAAAATATTCCTAATAATTTTCCTATTATTTATTCCTATTTTATGTCATCCAGGGTTACGACTGTTAGTAGCATAATTCCTACAGTCGTTATTTCGCTAATTATTAAATAAAAAAATGCGACTTCAAAAAAAAATTGTTTCAGTCAAACTAAAAAATATGACGATACAATTATTAAATATCGTGATGAATGCGGCTAAATCGTTACAGAATTCATAAAAAAAAAATAATGAAAAATAAAACAATATGTTGTCTAAAAAGTTTTAGATTTTCTGTTAACTTTCTTTTGGGCTTCTTTTCATATATTTTTATACTACGACGGTGGCAAACAAGCAATCGGCCCACCTGATGTTAAGCAGTTACCGCTGCCTATGGAATCTTCCAATGTCAGGAGCATCGCTCGTGCGCCGGCGACCCTTTAACCTATTTACTCCTCTCTTGAAGAACCACATGCTGTGGGCCCCAGGGGAAACCTCGGCAGGGAGCTGATTCCACATGCGGAGCGTTCGCGGTAGGGAATTCCTCTGGAACCGCTTATTTCTATCATCAGAAACAAAAGAAATGTAATAAATAGGCCAAGTCTACTGTATTGTTCTCACTACCGGCACCGGGCCGCGTCTCACAGTGTGTTCGCGGTACAACGGCTCGTTCAAATAATTGAATTATGGCGAAATTACCCGACAGCCGGCGATTTATATTATCAGCTCTGTTTGTCTAAGTAATGAGGAATCCAAGGTCCCGGCACAATAATTGCGGGATGAGTTGATGACATAGATAATTGGTGTTTTGAATGGATTATCGTGTATGGTAAGATGTTAACGCCGTGGACTAATTCAACGGCAAGACTAGCAGGCCGCAGTTTTTTTTTAGATTATCTGTCTAGTTTTTTACGGATCAAATTTAATGGGACTTACTTGAGTCGTAGATGTAGGTTCCGAAGCCTACATTTACTGGAGGTTTACAAAAAAAAAACCTAATCTCTGTTTCTTCCAGAACTTGACGTTTTTGGATGATCCTACACAGGATCGATTGCATTTTCGATATGAGTAAAAAAGTGTCCTAAATTTAAGCCTTAAATACAAAGACCAAAGCTTAAAGAAAAATTTATAAGGAGCTACCTGGGGGAAGAGACCGGGAATCGAACCCGGTACCTCTCGATTTCCGGTCCAGCGCGTTAACCATTTCGCTACCCTAGCTCCAGGAAGATCTGACGAATTTTTCCTTATGCTAGGTGTGTTTTTTTTCTTTAAGCTTTGATCTTTGTATTTAAGGCTTAAATAAAAATTGTGGTGTACCTACCCACATTAAAAAAATGAGATATTACATGTTTTATAAATTTATGTCCTAAATTTGTTTCAAAAGTTAACTTTTTTTTGTACTATCGAAGATACTGATAACTGTTAAATGTGTAAACGAATATACACCTTATAGCAACATGTTACGGTCTATGGGTGTATAGTAAACTGTGTCTTCGTTTGTACGAGCGTCATGGAGACTAACACTCCCATACAAAATGTTGGTGTATCTCATAATAAACTACATATACTACAGTTGAATAAAACGATGTTGTTAATTAATCACAAAGAGTAAGGAGACACCGTACCAAATGTCATTATTTGCTGACGATATATCTATTATTATACCGCATGATAACACCACGCCCAAATCGTATGAAGAAAAATTAAACTGTGCAATAAATAAAATAGACTCATGGTTATATAAAAACAACTTGCGAACCAATATTTCAAAGACATGTTACATACACTTCCGTAACTACAAAACACAGCCGTTAGACGTAAATTTGACTTGTCGGAACCAAACAATTGAGCAAGTAACCAAAGTTAAGTTTCTGGGCATAACCTTAGACCAACACTGCTCATGCAAACCACAGGTAGAGATAATTTGTGGTAAATTAGATCGCTTTGTTTACGCTTTACGACCACTGAGGATTGTTGCAGGAGAAAAAACGGCACTGCTTGCATATCATGGTTATGTAACTTCGGTCTTGAAATATGGAATAGCAGTATGGGGTAACTCTACAGATGTATATAAAGTATTTATTACTCAAAAAAAGTGTGTCAGAGCAGTCTTTGGCGTTGGTCCAAGAGACTCATGTAGACCTTTATTTCAAAGACACGGACTTCTCACTCTAGTTGGGTTGTATATTTTAGAGTTGGGATGTATAGTTCGGAAATTTCCAGCTTACTTTAAAAATCCACCTAAGAACAACCAGCTGCGAGCGAGAGACGAGTATAAACTGTTAATGCCAAAATTTCAAACCCAATTATTTAACAAAAATTGTTATTTGATGAGTATAAGAGTGTACAATAAGATACCATATGACATACGTAATTTACCCGACAAAATGTTTGTTATCAAACTAAGAAATTGGTTAAAGGAGAAATGTTTTTATTCTATCAATGAATTCTTTGATTTTGGAAAATAATTGTTACGTCGGACATTATAATTTTTATTGTATTTAGCCATTAAGTTAAGTTTGTTAGACATTTACACTAGAATTATATAAATATTATAATAATTGTAAAAAAATGCATGCCATCTTCGGCTAAACATGTGGAACTCTACATACTATATGCTGCATCACCTAACTACCATGTTTATGCAATTAAATAATTTCATTTCATTTCATTTCATTTCATTTCATTTCATTTCATTTCATTTCAACGCAAGCATATAACTATTAAATGACAAAACATATGAATAGCATACTCTTATCACATAATAGAACCTACAAAAGGTTGACAGGCTTGTTAGGAAATGAATGGGAAGCAAATGTTCTATATCAGACCGTTTCGATATTTGCCCAAATGAGTATAGAATTTGTGCACTAGGCGGCCGGCCGTTTGTGGTTGAATCTTGGCAAAAAACAGACACCTAGTACACACATTTCATAATAATCAGCAGCAAAAATGAAAACAGTCCGGCACAAACAATTTTCTTCCCATTAAATTTCTTAAATTTTACCAAGATTGGTTAAGTATGGAAGGAGGAAACAGACGAGAACGAAGCCTCAATTTGTATAGGAAAATGACAGAGGTTTTTCCTCTTAAGCACAGTAGATACGACCTTCAAACCTTCAAGAAAAGAGCGTACTCCCACCTGAAAGGCCAGCAACGCACTTGCGACTCCTCTGGAGTTGCAGCCCGTCTAGCACAACTTGGCTTCGCGACATAGCATCACCCGTCACTCTCTCACGATACTGTACAGAAAGGGATAGGTAGCATATCTCGCACGAGAAAGAGTAGCGTGTCAAAGTTGTGCTAGAGGTGCAGGTGTCTATGGGCGACGGTAATCGCTTTCTATCAGGCGATTCGTTTGCTCGTTTTCCCCCTATGACATAAAAAAAAAGTTCGTTGCGCACGGTGAGCCTCTGTCGCTCATGTGACCATATTTTAATAGTACATTACTGCAGACGCCGGGAAATGAGGGCTTGTCGGCCGAGTAGGTATAGACGGTCAACCGTAGGGAGGCCGGATATTGACCTCCCTTCACAAGCCCTTTTCACGGCTAAGGCATTTATAGCGCTTTTCTCAAACATATGTAATGAAATAAAAAAAAATACACCACTCAAAAAAATATAATTGAGCTGTTGAGCCCGATCGTGAACACTGGCGCCATGTATAAAAAAAATTACTTCCCGGCCCAGGCCTTCAATTTTGTATGAAATTCCTTTACAATTCTCTCGAATTGTTCCGCCCGAAACGCGACACTTCGAAGTCTAAGGTTTAACGCATGTTATGACGATATTTCATTCCATGTTTGAGAAAATACTTTTTTTTCTGAAAATGTATGACGTCACGATCACTGGGGCCCCACCCTTACCTCCAAATTGCGTCCGCACAGATCATACAATTATCCGTATAATACGGCAAAAATAAAATTAATACCCCCTAATAGCTTTATAAAGGCAATACCCCTTCGCCTGTAATTCTGTTTTATTCGGGAACTGATGGCCTTTTTGAGCATTACCCTGGAGATTGTCTGGGTATAATTGCTTGTTTTTTTATACCTGTATTTTGGCATACCTTTGTAGGATTTTAAAAGAAAAATTGGGATAATTGGAAAATATTGGGTTGATTGAGGTTACGAAATGTTAGAAAGGTTAAAATGTTTTCGAATTAAATCTGTCAGAAATAGACTGCAAACTAGGGCCCTAATTCGAGGTGGTATTGCGATATACCCAATTTAGCAATATTTCGGCTTTAATCATGGGAAACCATGGCCATATAACGGCAACGTTTTAATAATTTTTGAGGTGCACTAAATTACCTATTTTGTCACTTGAACGAACAAGCGTACTTTAGAGCCAGTATTAGTAGTTTATGCAACTGTTACATAATGAGAATTTTTCAAAAATGAGTGTTGTTTTATGAAACGAGGTGAAGGCGAGTTTCAGAATAGGATCACACGAGTGAACGCTTAATTATGTACAGTTGCATGCACTATACTTTATCTACCTACACATATATCCAGCATCATATCAAAGATTTCCTTTTATATAGATTCTAGCGCGGTGTTATCCGTTCGTCCCAGGGTGTCAGCTACCTTCATACCAAAATTTATCAAATTCGTCCAGCCTTTTGGGCGTGAAGAAGTAACAAACATACCCATAAACACGTTCACTTTTGCCTTTATAATATTAGTTTGATGAAGTATTCAGTAACACCAGTAACTCCCGCTGAGCGAAGAAATGAATGAGGGGACCCATAATAGTATAGCTAAAATCTAGCTTCGTATGTGCCTAAAGTTCTAAATTCCTTATCCTTTTCTGAAGAGTATTTTCAACGCCCTCCAACATTAGTAAAGGCGAGTTAAGAAATCGAAGCTGACAACAACAAGCTCTGGCTAGAATGCGGAGAGGACAGCCCATTTACTTTCAAAAGTTACTGCTCGTACGCACAGAATAAAACACTATGACAGCGGTTTTTTTGATCTTTGCAAATTGCTCCTGAAAAATTAGTCTGTACTATAATATTTTAGTTTGAGTAAAATGCTTTTGTCGTAGCGACACGTGTGCCTCGCTATAAGGTCACGCTCCGAATTGTGCGTACAAAAGCGGAAGGCCGAGCAGTTTACTTTGATGCATGGTGGTTATCCTGACACGCTCGATTTCCGTTTCATCGCTGATCTAAAGTTGGTATTCGAATCAAAATACATCTCAGAAGCGTTTGCGATAATATATTTTATGCGAAAGACGTAAATGCAATCTATACTTTTAGTTGCGTCCGAAACTTATACGTGAAGCTCAGGATCGTAGCTGTCAGTGTCACTTCACCGATGCTGCTTTGCTGATGATACTTACAATATTCGTACCCATTGCCAGAAAATGTAGGCTTGCAGCGAGTTTTTCGAACTATCCACGCTCGAATGGTTTTTAGTCATTTTGTTAATGCAACAATTCGTTAGATAATGTTGATAGCCGAATCTATAGTCCGTTTGAAAATATGTCTCAAGTCGAGAAGATCGAAACGTGGTCAAGACGTTAATCTTATGATAATGTTACTGTTGTTTGAAAAACTTTGAAAGCGAGCGGTTTTTCTCGACAATGAAAGGACAATCCTCTCCTGTCTCAGCTAGCCGGAGCGAAATCTGTCGTTGTCTCCGTCCCACAACAACAAATTGGTTTAAGAGCCGTAAGAAATAAAGTTTCCAATTTCTTACTGTGAAATTCCCTCTATTTGGCTTTGGAAGGGAATTGATGAAGATGTACGGATCCTTACAAGGGTTTTCGATTTGAATCTGAAGGTGGAAATATGTGTGTATGTACTTCGCTGCACATAAAAACAGATGAAGAATATCAATTGTAAGACAACGTTGTTAGGTAGGTAAAAACGTATGTAAAGTTGCGTTCCCAAATTTATGAACACGTCTTTATTATCGATGGCGTAGATAATCAAATTTTTCAAAAGGTCTTTAATAAAAGTCTCTCGTTAATTCATCATCATCAGTCGAAAGATGTCCACTGCTGGTCGATAGTCGTGCATCATCCTTATTAAACATCACATAATCCTGACTAGATCATCGGTTTACTTTGTTGCAGGTTTGTTTATTCTATTTTGCGTCTTCCGGTACGCGGTCGCCGCTCAAGAAGCTTTCTGTCCCGACGAACATCGGTTATACGATCAGTGTGTTTCGCGATCTACGTGCTATGTTAGGTTAGTAAGTCCACCGTGGGTTTGATAAAAAAAACGTTCCGTACGTAATTACTTATTTCATTACGATATTCACTAACATCTAAAATTGGAGAAATATACTGATAGAGATAGACTTGTTGAGAATGGCGTATGACATTAAGTCCGGCTTTTTTACGATAACTTTTTCATTTCCGAAATAAAGATATAATATAACTAGCTTCGCCGCGCGGTTAGTTGCTCATCCCACGTGCACACTAAATTTTTTCGGGATAAAAAGTAGCTTATGTATAGTAGCATGTGTATGTATTCAGGATGTCAGCTACTTTCATACTAAAATATATCAAAAATGGTCCAGCCGTTGGAGCGTGAAAAAGTAACAAACACACACATAAACACACTCACAAACTTTCACTTTTATAATATTATTGTGATATTCTTTATTTCAGTGAAACTTAAAATAAGTCTAATGTGAACAAATATATTGTTTTACACCTTTATACGAACAGGAATATATTGTGAAGAGATAGATTTGAAACCTATATTTATATGACCCTTACGATCCATTTGGCTCTCTAAAATATTTAAACATTGTCACTTATTCAGCTTTTAAATTAAACTTATGTAAATAAGGCCCCAGCACCAGACCCTGAGGTACCGACACGATTGGGCTTCATTTAATTAATTGTCGCAAAAAGGGATTGATTCGAATTCGTTCTGAAAGAAATGACACACATGGACCCTTCGGGCGCAGATGGGCAGGGACGAGATTTATACTATTATTTACTTTAGTTAAAATGTTCAATTTGCATTTTAACGGACTGTATTATTTAGGAATGTGTTTTAGTGGGTGGGCTATTCTAGTTTTTGAGGACTACTTTTGGCTTAAATTGATGTAGACTTACGTGATGTGGTATATTATTGTATTTTTTTTATAATACTACGACGGTGGCAAACAAGCACGCGGCCCGTGTTAAGCAGTTACCGCCGCATATGGACGCTTGCGATGGCAGGAGCATCACACACGCATTGCCGACCCTTTAAGAACCTATTTACTTTTACTCCCCTCTTGAAGAATCGCATACCCTCCGCAGGGAGCTCATTCAACATGCAGTGCGTTCGGTAGGAATAATTGTATTTTTGCTTTTAAGTTACCTAGTATGTACTCGTACATATACAATTTTACCGCCTTACATATTTCTGGCATTGTTGATATCTGACTGCGTCCCTTGACCTTACAGTAAATTGAATACTTTTGATAGTACGTAGCAATGTTTGGTTATAACATATCTTTCAGTTTGAATATAAACCTGCCAAAACAAAAACTCCATTAAGCCATAAATAAGTGGCAAGGAGGAGCCACCGATTTCAAGTTATTCAGATGCGGAGATTATGCGTTGGACAGTTAGTTATTGTCGCATTATGCGGGCGTTATGTGTCCGAGAGTGTGGGGTATGGTCGGGAAATTTGTCAGAGGTGTTTTTAAATAATGACACAAAGGTAAATTAAGAAAGAAAAATTGAATGCGATCTGGGGTATGGTCGGGAAAACTGTCAGAGGTGTTCCCATCTATACTATTAAAAAACAACTGCTTTTAACCCATACGTACATGCTTAAAATCCCGAATCCTGTTTGTAGATGCAACAAACAAAAATAGGAACTGATTCATATTATACAACACCTAACAGAATTTTGTGTTAAATCAAGGTTTCAATCTTTAGTTTCTGAGTATTTAACATTTTTTTTATTGACTATCGTAAATCTTCCTATTTGAAAATAAACCTGGCGAAACAAAAACTCCATTTAGATTAAGTGGCAAGGAGAAGCCGCAAGAATTCGCAAGTTATTCAGATGCGGAGATTATGCGTCGAACAGTTAGTTATTGTCGCAATATATATTAAATAAAATTTTCTATATTGAGTCTGAGTATTTTGCCATTTTTTAGGGTTCCGTAGTCAACTAGGAACCCTTATAGTTTCGCCATGTCCGTCTGTCCGTCTGTCCGTCCGTCTGTCCGTCCGTCCGTCCGTCCGCGGCTTAGCTCCGTGATCATTAGTACTAGAAAGCTGAAATTTGGTATGAGTATGTGTATGTATAACGCCGACAGAAAGGTAAAATAAAATTAAAAAAAAAAATTTTTTTTCGGGTACCTCTCGAACACTGATTTTTTTTCTTCTTTTGAACACTGGTGTGTGGGGTATCGTTGAATAGGTCTTGTAAAAATAATAGGGGTCTTCTAACATTATTTTTTGATAGTCAGCAGTTTTGTAAATATTCGCTCCAAAAACAAAAAAAATAGTGTCCCCCCCCTCTAACTTTTCAACCACGGGTCAAAAAAATTCGGAAAAATTCATGTTAATGAGGCCTTATAAGTACTTTCAATGAAAACTATATTGAACAAAATCGGCCTAGCCGTTTTTGAGTTATCGCCAAATTTCATATTTTTTCTTTAAAAGGTCGTAAGTTGACTTTCAGAAGGTAATAAGTGATTACAGTTTCTAGGGCGTTTACGACCTTTTTATAGAGCTTAAAATCTTTCTTAACGTAAACCTCGGGCTTAAAACAGCAGTTTATTGTGAAGGATGAGCAACTACGGAACCCTACACTGAGCGTGGCCCGACATGCTCTTAGCCGGTTTTATTGATTATTGTAAATCTTTCCATTTGAAAATAAACCTGGCTAAACAAAAACTCCATTAAGATATTATATACATAGGCAAGGAGGAGCCACCGATTTCAAGTTATTCAGATGCGGAAATTATGCGTTGGAAAGTTAGTTATTGTCGCATTATACGGGCGTTATGTGTCCGACAGTGTGGGGTATGGTCGGGAAAACTGTCAGAGGTGTTCCCGTGTATATATAAAAAAAACAATAATCTTTTAAGAATATATTCTTAAGAAACAACTGCTTTAACCCATACTTACTTATAGTCCTGAATCCTGTCTGTAGATGCAACTAACTAAAATAGAAACTGATTCATTTTATACAAAAACAACCAATATTTTGTGTTAATTAAAGTTTTCATCTCAAGTTTTTCAGTGACTTTTTACACGTCATTTACTCTTTAAGGCTCAACTAAGCTAAGGTAAAAAAAAATTGAAGTATACAATTGATCACATAAACAAAAAGTTTTATACAGAATGTATAAGGCAAAACTATTAGTTGAAATAAATTACAAAGCACTTGGATATTACGACTAACGTTTTTATGCCATCTGTACCTTCCTCGAGATAACGTAGGAACGAATAAAAATGCGAAAGTTAGGTGCTAACACTAGTTATATCACGTGGTTATTTATCGGCGCCATACAAAAGCGTGCATGAATTTGTATGGCTGTGCTTTACGGTCCTATCTCACACTG